>CM059201.1:20655156-21234396 GCA_030323885.1 Branchipolynoe longqiensis | reverse complement strand
CTCCCCTGCCCGTTGCCCTCTCACTCTCCCGCCCCTCTCTGCCTCCTGCTCCTGGTCCCTCTCTACTCTGTCCATCCTCTTCCAGCGCCCCACCCCTCCCACATTGCCACATTTCTCTCTCCCCTGCCAAAGATTCTCGGGGAGGGAGAGCTAAGCTGAGAAGTTTTTATTGAGATTTAATAATAATAATTAGTGACCATTATGTTGCCGGATACATCTTGACCCATCACGAAGCGGCGGGTGGGGGCAGTGAGGCGTGACCTGGGGCAGTGAGGCGTGACCTTGGGCAGTGAGGCGTGACCTTGGGCAGTGAGGCGTGACCTTGGGCAGTGAGGGGTGACCAGATATTTATCTTTTCTTTAGTGGGAACATTCTCCAAGCTGGTTGTCTCCTGACTGAAGTCCCCCGGGTCCTAGCTCCCAGTCCCTCCGGTCTCTGCTCCCCGTCACTCCGGGCTCTGTTCCCGGTCTCCCCGGTCTCCGCACGCCGTCGCTCCGGTCTCTGCTCCCCGTCACTCCGGGCTCTGTTCCCGGTCTCCCCGGTCTCCGCACGCCGTCGCTCCGGTCTCTGCTCCCCGTCTCCCTGGACTCCGCTCCCCGTCTCCCCGGTTTTTGCTTTCCGTCGCTCCGGTCTCTGCTCCCCGTCTCCCTGGTCTCTACGCCCTATCCCTCGGTCTCTGCTCCCCGTCTTCCCGGTCTTTGCTCACCATCTCCCCGGTCTCTGTTCCCCGTGTTCCCGGTCTCTTCTCCCAGTCTCCCCGGTCTCTGTTCCCCGTCTCCCCGGTCTCCATTCCCCGTCGCGACGGTCTCTGCTTCCCGTCTCCCCGGACCCCGTCTCCCCGGTCTCCATTCCCCGTCTGGACGGTCTCTGCTCCCCGTCTCACCGCTATCTGCTCCCGGTCACCCCCGGTCTCCGCTCACCGTTTCCACGATCTCTCTCCCCACAGACCCCGGCTGAGCAGCTCACGATGGCCAAGTCGACGACCCTGGACGATGACGAGCTCTTCTCCAGCGAGAACCCTGTGCTGCTCACCTACCTCTTCTACGCCGCGCTGTGCCTGCTCAAGACTGTGCTCGTGGCCGCCTACACCATCAAGCTCCGCTTCCAGAAGGAGGCGAGTAGCGGGCCCTTAAACAGGCCCCAGAAACACTAGACTTGCGACCACTTTGCGACCTCTTGCTGCCCCAAAAAGACCCCAAAACACAATCATCCGCGAGCTCTTTGCGACCAAAGACTCCACCCCCCCCCCCCCCAACAAAAATAAACGAACATATTGGCGATTGGTTGGCAATCGGTTGGTGATCGCTTGGCGATCAATTGTGATCGATCGGCAAGTGGTTAAGGACTGGATTGTGACTGATCAGTGTTCCAGTCGCAAACCAGTCCTGAACCAGTTGCTGACCAATCGCCAACCAATCACCAACTGATAATCAATTGATCACAAACTGATCGCCACCTGATCACCAATCAATCACCAACCAATCACCGACCAATCAGTGAGTGGTTGCAGGTGCTTGGCAGTGGTGCCAGAGTCGGCGACCAGTCGGCTACCAGCCGGCGATCAGTCAGCGATTATCCCGGACTGATCGCCAACCTCTGAAAATGATTGGCGACCTCCTGGCGACCATTTTGGTCGCAAATGGGTTTTTAGTGCAACACCTGCAACCTCATTGCGACCCAAATGGTCCCCGCCCTCTTTCCCAGCCTCCACCTTCCCCATCCACCTACCAGCCTTCCCAGCTTCCAGCTTCCCCTTCCACCCACCCTCCTCCCCAGCCTCCACCTTCCCCTTCCACCCACCCTCCTCTCCAGCCTCCACCTTCCCCTTCCACCCACCTCCTCCCCAGCCTCCACCTTCCCCTTCCACCCGCCCTCCTCCCCAGCCTCCACCTTCCCCTTCCACCCGCCCTCCTCCCCAGCCTCCACCTTCCCCTTCCACCCACCCTCCACTCCAGCCTCCACCTCTCCCCAGCCTCCACCTTCCCCATCCACCCCTCCCCCGCCCACCTCCCCCCCCCACCTCCCCCACCTCCCCTCCCCTTCCCACCCACACTCCTCCCCCACCTCCACCTCCCCCCCCACCCCCCCACCCCCTCCCCACCCTCCCCCTCCCCCTCCCCCCACCCCCCACCCCCCCCCCTCCACCTCCCCTCCCACCCCCCCTCCCTCCCCAGCCCCCACCTTCCCCCCTCCACCCACCCCCTCCCCAGCCTCCACCCTCCCCTTCCACCCCCCTCCTCCCCAGCCTCCACCTTCCCCTTCCACCCCCCCCCCTCCCCACCCCACCCACCCTCCCCCCCCACCCCCCCTCCCCTCCCCACCCTCCCCCCTCCCCCTCCCCCCCCCTCCCCCCACCCCTCCACCCTCCCCACCCCACCCCCCTCCCCCCGCCCCCACCTCCCCCCCCTCCACCCCCCCCCTCCCCCGCCCCCCCTCCCCCCCCTCCCACCCCCCTCCCCCCACCCTCCCCCTCCCCTCCCACCCACCCTCCTCCCCAGCCTCCACCTTCCCCACCCCCCCCTCCCCCCAGCCTCCACCCTCCCCCTCCACCCGCCCTCCTCCCCACCCTCCACCTCCCCTTCCACCCCCCCCCCCCCCACCCTCCACCCTCCCCCTCCACCCACCCTCCCCCAGCCTCCCCCTCCCCTCCCACCCACCCCCTCCTCCCAGCCTCCACCTCCCCTCCACCCACCCCTCCCCCCACCTTCCCCATCCACCCCCCTCCTCCCCAGCCTCCACCTTCCCCTTCCACCCTCCCTCCTCCCAGCCTCCACCCTCCCCTTCCACCCACCCTCCTCCCAGCCTCCACCTTCCCCTCCACCCCACCCCCTCCCCACCCTCCACCCTCCCCCTCCACCCCCCTCCCTCCCCCCCCTCCCACCCCTCCCCCTCCACCCGCCCCCCCTCCCCAGCCCCCCCCCTCCCCCCCCCCCCCCACCTCCCCTCCCCCCACCCCCCTCCCCAGCCTCCACCTCCCCTTCCACCCGCCCTCCTCTCCAGCCTCCATCTTCCCCTTCCACCCACCCTACTCTCCAGCCTCTACCTTCCCCTTCCACCAGCCCTCCTCCTGCTCACCGACCTGTACCAAACCCCCAACTCCTACACTACTGCACATCTAGTATATTACTCACATCTTGTATATTACTCACATCAGTTCAGGTCACACTCCGCCACCTGTGCCGATTTGACCTCATTGCATCTTTGCATTGAGTAGTTCTGACTTTTATATTTTAACTTGTATTTTGCTATCCTTTGACGCAGATCTTACAATTGACCGTGAGCTTTTAGACTCTGGTATGTATGAGTGATGGTTAAAATAACAATGTCACTGAACAAACTCACAAACAAACTAACACATACTCAGATATACTGATACACTCATGCAAACTGACACACACTGACATACATACACGCATACAAACTCACACACAAACTCACTCCCACAAAATCACACACACACACACGCACACGCACACGCACACACACACACACACACACACACAGACACACACACACACACACTGCCGCGAATTGTAGCAAACTGTACCAAGTTGCCGCCCCTTTCTGCGCGCGTTCCAGCCGACCAATCAGCGCATTCCTTTTATCCAGGTTCACTTTTGCCGTGGCGGGATAACAAAACTAAAAAATGGTGGACCCTTCAGCGGCTAGCTATTTACAAGTCGACAACGCTCTGCACAACAGGGCACACGTGTTCGCCGGCCACCAAACCCTCTTTTGGGGAAATTTCTTTTTGCCTTTTTGTTCTTGAGGGTGGAAAAAAAGAGCGCGAGAGGGAAAATACAATTGTTCCCAGAAAGATTGCGTGAGAACCCTTTTTCTTTTTTCTTCAATCGCACAATTTAAGTTTGTTGTGTGTTTTTGGTAGTTCGAATCGAACAATTTGAGTTTGTTGGGTGGCTGGTGTTTTTTTTTTTAAACACTTAAATCAGTTCATTTGTATTTAGTTGTTGCTTAAAATGTACAGTTTGAGTTTGCTTCAACTGCTGTTGTCTTTTTTCATCTATATTTTATTATTATTATTAGTATTAAAGAATTGATGTATTTTTATTACATGGATTGTATGTCCTTTCATTTTGTTTCCATCAGATGGATATGCATAGAGGTTGTATATGGTATCATATTCATAGGGGTAGTCGATTAGGACATAAAACAACAACAAACAAATAATCTAAAGTCATATCAAGATGGGTACCGACTTGGGACAATGCACACTCATGGCGAATTTATAGTGCTGCTACATTGGGAGACCGGTCTTTCATACAAGGAACTGCATATGAGTGCATAGTTGTATTTGCATAGGGGTACTTGTACAGGAGTTACATGCGGGTTTGTACGGGGAGATGGAGTGGCGTAGTTTGTTTTATAGGAGTAGTTGTGTAGAAAACTTGATAGGGGTAGGTAGATTTGTAGGAATAATTGCATAGGAGTAATTGCCTAGGAGTAATTGCATAATCAATCAATCAATAGTTCCGTCCTCTAGTCGAGGGTTGGATGCAATGGTTCTCCACTTGTCCCGATGGTGTGCTGTTCTGATAGACTGTGAATAATTCAAGCCTGTCCACTGTGAAATATTTGTAAACCATGATGTTCTTGGTCTCCCTCTCCCTCTGCTGCCATTCACCTTCCCTTCCAACAATGTACGGTATATTGAACTCTGACGAATGATGTGGCCAAAATAAATAAGTTTCTTTGTCTGTATAGTTGCAAACAAGCTTTTCTTATTTAAAATTTTTTTTAAAATTAATTGCATAAGGAGTTGTACAAAAGCCCTGGGAGATGGTTGTAGGAAGACGTGGGGGGACGGCAGGTGGAAATATCACTACAAGGATAGCGTGTGAAACCCTATTGTCTGCATTTCTTGCTATTTCTTTATTCGTGTAACTTGAGCTTGAAGTAACCGATTTTTCTTCTTTGTGTGCGTGTTAAATACACGACGGGTTACATTATTTAGCCACTGCGAGGGTATAGTGGTGGGGGTTTAGAGAGGAGAGGAGGGGGGAGGGGGGGGGGGAGGAGGGAGGAGGGAAGAGCAGTAAGGACCCGAGGGAAGGGGAGGGGAGGAGGAATGGGGGGCGGGGGGTAAGCGCATGAGGGAAGAGGCGGAGAGAGGGGGGGGGGCGGAGAAGGGACGGGACAGAACAGTAAGGGCATGATATACTGACATAAACACACACACACTCATATACTGCTGGGAGGTGGAGGGGAGGAAGAAGGGGAGGAAGGGGGGAGAGGAGGAGGGGGGAGCAGCAAGGTCAGGAGAAGGGTGACGGGGAGGAATGGGAAGGATTGAGGGGAGAAGAGGGGGGCGGGTAGGAGGGGGTGGACACCGTTGCAGCATTGCTCCAAGAGGGAATTGCAATTTCAGCCAATCACGTGGCAGTGTCGGCGCTTGTGCCTCTCCCCGCAACATTCCCATATATAGAGACTGACGCTGGGTGGCGTTGGGAATTATGGATTGACGACAGGGCAGAGAGAGAAAGGGGGAGGGGAGGGGGGGAAGGGGAGGGGTGGGGATGGGTGGGTAGATGGGGAGGCTGGCAGCAGGGAACTTTGTTTGAAAAGCTTCCCTGCTTATCCAACTGCAAGGTTGGGGGAGTGGAGGTTGGGGGGGGGGGGTTGAGGGAGGTGGGGGTTGAGGGGTGTGGAGGAAGGGGGAGGGGGCTAGGAGCAGCAGCTCAGTACATTAACCTAAGTCAACTTCTAAATAGACTTAACTGCAAAATTCCTACCCCAAACCCATAATCTATCTAGTTCAAACTCCGCGAAATCTAAAAATCGATATGTGCAATTCATAATTAACAATCATACCCACAAAAAGAATGTTAAACTACAACAAAAAACATGCAGATGTATATATTAGAATTTTAACTTTGATTACAAAAATGAAAATAGAGCTGAGTTGGCTGGGTTTTAGGTGGGTTTCTGGCTGTAATTAAAGCGGAATTTCTTCACCAATTCCAGGGCTCGAGTAAAATAAACCCGTCAGCGGGCAAAACAACGCTCACGACAAAACCTAAAGAGGAAACGTGATGCGCGATTTTAGGAGGTGGGGATGAAATTGGAAAGCGCCGCACTCCCCCCAAAAAAGATTAAATAAATAAATAAATAAAACGGCCAGTGAATGGAAAGGACCGACACACATTGGAAAAATAACTGGCCGTTGGGAAAATGGAGTTGGGGATGGGGAGGGGGAAACGAAGGGAAGGGTGGGTGTGGAAAAAATTGTCAACTGGCTGATGTAAAGTGTTTTTTGTGTGCTCGTTGCAGGTTTTTGCAACTACTGAGGATGTCCAAGCTTTCTGTAAAGACAAGGACAAGACGCCCGTCTTGGATGATGAGGAAGTGGAGAGACTGAGAAGGTGATTACTGGGAGTAGAACGCCTCCCCCACATCCTCCACACATCCTCCCCACATCCTCCCCACACATACACCCCCACAACCTCCCACACATACACCCCACATCCTCCACACATCCTCCCCACACATACACCCCCACATCCTCCCTACATATATACCCCCACATCCTCCCCACATATACACCCCCACATCCTCCCCACAAATACACCCCACATCCTCCCCACATATATACCCCACATCCTCCCCACATATATACCCCACATCCTCCCCACACATACACCCCCACATCCTTACCACACATACACCCCCACATCCTCCCCACATATATACCCCACATCCTCCCCACACATACACCCCCACATCCTCCCCACATATATACACCCACATCCTTCCCACACATATACCCCCACATCCTCCCCACACATCCTCCTCTCACACATACACCCCCACATCCTCCCCACACATACACCCCCACATCCTACCCCAGATCCCAGACATCCAACTGACATATTCTCCACATTCTCCCCCACATCCCCCCATTATCCACGTCATCCCCCACATCCTCTTCACACATTCTTCCCCACAACCACCCCACATATATCTCACGCACATGCTCCCCACATACCCCACGTCACCCCCACATCCTCTTCACGCATTGTTTCCCACATATATTTCACGCACATGCTCCCCCCCATTCCCCACGTCATGCCGCACATCCTCTCCACACATCCTCCCCATATACTCTTCCATATATCCTCCCAACATCCTCCGCCATATCCTTCCCCAGATCCCCCTTCCCACATCTCCCACATCATTCACACTCTGACACATCCGCCATACTCTCACACATCCTTCACATTCCCCCACACCTCCACCCCTCCCACACATCGCACTCCCCCACATCTCCCACCACCGTCCCACATCGCTTCCTCCACTCAACCCTCCCTCAGGTACCATACATATATACATGTATATGTATGTATGTATATATTTATGTATGTATATATATATATATATATATATATATATATATATATATATATACATAGCGGCTTCTGTTTGTAGATTGGGAAATGGCCACCCTAACGCACCCCCTTTCACCTCCACCCTCACCCTCAACACACACCCACCACCCGCTCTCACCACTCCTTCCGCCCCCCGTGGAGATCCTTTGTTAATGTATCCCCATTAGGATTGAGATTTTACGACACTGTTTTACGACACCCTGTGTTTGCACTCCTTACCCGGAATCCAAATCCCTTCAGCCATGACAGGTTTTACCAAACCGCCACAGTTCACCAGAAATAATCTTTCTTTCTTTTATCTTCCTACATCCCAAAATGGCTTCCCTAAATATGAGCTACACGTCACACGTCAACAACGTGCATATTGCGACATTGCAACTACCACCATTCGGCGCCGATTTCGCTCATCCAATCAGTGCTCGCCACGCACCAGCGTGACCTTGTTTATTTGCTAGTGACATTGTGTGTGTGGATCCTTAACCGAACCCCCTCACGCGGCGCCATTTTGTCCTGCTGAGGACAACTTGGAACGCATAATCGAAAAGCCGTCAGCCGAGGGGGTTGGGCCGGGGGGAAAGTGGTGGAGGGGAGGAGGCTGGTGGGGACGGGGAGGGGAGGAGGCTGGTTGGGAGGGGAGGAGGCTGGTTGGGAGGGGAGGAGGCTGGTTGGGAGGGGAAGGGGAGGGGAGGGGAGGGAAGTGGGCTGGGTAGGGACAGGGAACCTGGATGGGGGGATGGGAGGCGCGGGGGGGGGGGGTAGAGATGGATAATGGCGGGAGGGAGGGTTGATTGCGGGACGGGGTAGGGAGGAAAGGGGGTGGGGATGGACCGGGGGCTGAGGTGGGGGTGGAAGGGTAGGGGCTAGGGAGTAGGAGCGGCAGGATTGGTAGGGGATTGGTCAAATGTTCTAAATAAAAGCATTTGCCTGCAGTTGATCCTACATATCCTACTTAAATTGTTTGTTTGTTTGTTGTTGTTTTACATCCTAGCAACATCTAAGGTCATATCAGGACGGGTACCGACTTGTGACAGTGCGCACTCATGGCAACTTTATAGTGCTGTCCCACTGGGAAACCAGGCCGCCGGCACCATGACCTGGTATCCCACTCAGTCACATTATCCTGACACTGAGCACACCAGTCCTTGCCCTGTCCTAATAATGCCGAGCGCCTGGCTAGGAAGCGACAAGTATCAATTTTTAAGTCATTGGTTAGCTCAGTGTCAGGATAATGTGACTGAGTGGGATATCAGGTCATGTGCTGGCTTGAACTGCCAGTGGGGCAGCACAATAAAGTCACCATGAGTGCACACTGTCACAAGTCGGTACCCGTCCTGATATGACCTTAGATGTTGCCAGGACGAAAAACTCCAACAACCAACCCAAAACCTTATCTCCTGTAACTGATCCTTAAGCCCTTGTCTCCTGTAACTGATTCCTCACCTCTTGTCTCCTGTAACTTACAGTTTAACTTACAGATCTCCTCTTCTCACTCATCTATGCCCTATTGAGCTTGTTATGGTAAACACTATCTATTTGTTTGTACACATATGGAGGTCAACTGAACCTTAATTTAAATGTACCCCTCATCTCCTGTAAGTGTAACTGATCCATCATCTGCTGTAAGGAATCCCTCACCCCTCATCTCCTGTAACTGACCCCTCACTCCTTGTCTCCTGTAACTGATTAGGGAAACTGATGTTTACCCTAAATTAATTTTCGATTTTTAATGTAAAGTATTTTACTCTTGTTTGTATTCATATCATTTGTGATTTGATCACAGTTGTATGCCCTTTCGGCTTACATTTCTGTGCTCTATTTTACCTGCTTGAAAGGTAATTCTTTACTCAGATATGTCGATGTTTACTATATTTCGGTTTTTATTGATTGATTGGTGGTTTCTTTACGCCGTGTCGGCAACATAGGCCATATTCATGGCGAGAAATTGTTTGTTTTTTATTCAACCATCGCTTTTACAGAATGCAAAAGCACAGAATCAATTTTCTGCCAGTACACTGTGGACCCAAAAAGCTCACAGTTACATAATTTGTGGCTAAAGGAAATAGAATTAAGATAACAGTTAAAGGTTATTAATTGATTTAATTGGTTTAATTGACTATATGTGATATAGACCAGCTGCCCTTAAAAAGGCTAAAATGTTTTCTTGTTAAATACCAATGAACTGATTTTTTCGGAGGGGGTTCGTTAAACAAACAAATAAACAAAACTGGTCTCTCACCCCTTGTCTCCTGTAACTGATCGCTCCTCTCTAATCTCCTTTGCCTGACCCCTCACCTGTGGCCGCTCATCTCGTGTACAATACTTAGCCTCACATTGCCCTTAGTGCCCTCAGTGCTCTCAGTGCATTTACTGCCCTTCTGCAGGGCCCAGACGGAGGACCTGGAGAATGAGGTGCCCTTCGTCCTGGTCGGCATGCTCTTCGTGCTCGTCAACCCGCCCGCCCTGCTCGCCAACTGGCTCTTCCGCCTCTTCGCTGCCTCGCGCATCGCCCACACAGTCGGGGTGCACGTGAGTCCGCCAGCGCACCGGCTTTCTTCTCACAATTTTAAGAAGTTCCCGGTGAGAACCACACTGTGGCGCCGCCCTTGTAATTGTAGCTATGTCTTGTGAGGAAAAAAGATTTATCGTCGCTTGACACAAATTTAGTCGTTTCAGAATTGCGTGTGAGATTTTATGCTAGAATCTAAATGTGATGGAAACTTTTTTGTTTCTTTAGAAATCAAAGCGACAATAAATTCCACTAACCTTTCAAAATGAATATAGCCATTGCTACCAATATGGCATTCAAGCATCAATCAACCAATTATTGGGGGTTTTGCATTCAAGCAACATCTAAGGTTGAAATTTCCCCTGCTTATTCAACTAATGTTTTTAAAAAAAGGTCACATCAGGATGTGCTGGCACCGACTTGTGGCAGTACCCAGCTATGGGGTTTTACTTTATAGTGCTGCCCTATTGGGATGCCATACCATACAACCAGCGCCATGACCTCGATGCCCCACTCACTCAGATTTTCCTGACACTGAGCCAACCAGTCATATGTAACAGCAACAGGTAACGTCGTGACAAGCATCAATTTTGTAAGTCATTGGGTTTACTTCGACCCATAAATCCTGTATAGATGGATGGCAGACTCTCTCACTACCTAGGCATCCCATGCGGTCCTAGATAAACCAGGGAAGCTGGGAAGTTTACATGCAGGGGGTGGAAAGGCAAACAATTTACTATTAATACACTCAACCACCCCACCGATATCCATAAAAGTACAGAAAACACACACAACGCGCCCGACTAATGGCGGAGACACATTTCATCATTCTGCAGGATGAGCAGACGACAGTGACTGCAATCTCCACTTGTCGTTTGCTGCAGAACGCGTTTCGAGCCCAAGGGGCCGCGTTATCAGCAAATAACCGACCATTAGCGCAAATAATGAATACACAATGAACAGCAACCCACGGCATAGCCATAATTTATAGTTCATTCTTTATATTTGTTTTATAAATATTTTCCACAGGGCATACTGCACAGTGCACTGCTACCCACATTAGTTCTCGTTACTGCCACCAGAGGATAGGTTACTGACGGAAAACCTCTACCATAAGACCTTTTCCAGAGAATATGCTGTACAGTGAGCTGCTACCCACAATGTTAGTTCTGTCACTGCCATCAGAGGGCGGGTTTGGTTGTCGAACTCAGCTACTGTATTCTATCACATTTGAACTAAATTTGAAGAACAACAACAACAACAAAGAAAGAAAAGAGGAGAAAAAAAATAGAATAATATGAAACCTGATTGAAAAAGAACTTCGTCGAATGAATTATTATTTCCAATTCAATAATCATCGCCTTTGAAAAAGAACTTCGTCGAATGAATTATTATTTCCAATTCAATAATCATCGCCTGAAATTGGAAAATGTTAAGTTCGATTTCCAGAGGGGCTGAGGTCATTCCTCCCCCTCCCCCCACACCACAATGACCTTCTCAAAGACCTGATGTGCAAACCACAAAGATGGCCGCCAAACACCTACATCCGGGCACATTGGCACCTGGCTCCGGCACATTTCCCACCTTGCTGTGGTTAAAATTACTCACCGTGAGCAACTTAAATGTCGGCTGGGATGTGGTGTGCGTGGCGGCGTGTGTGGTTGTGTGTGGTTGTGTGTGGTTGTGTGTGGTTGTGTCTGGTGGTGTGTGGTGGTGTATGGTGGTGTGAGGTGGTGCATGGTGGTGTGAGGTGGTGTATGGTGGTGTGTGGTGGTGTGCAATGGTGTGTGGTGGTGTGCAATGGTGTGTAGTAATGAATGGTGGTGTATTCGGTGGTGTGCAGTGTTGCGAGGTGGTGTGTGGTGGTGTGTGGTTGTGTGTGGTGGTGTATGGTGGTATAGTGGTGTGTGGAATTGTCTGATGGTGTATAGTAGTGAATGGCAGTGTGCTTGGTGGTGCGTAGTGGTGGGTGTGGTGGTGTGTGGTGGTATATGGTGGTATGGTGGTGTGTGGAGTTGTGTGGTGGTGTGCAATGGTGTGTAGTAGTGAATGGTGGTCTATGTGGTGGTGTGTAGTTGTGATTGTGATGGCATGGTGATGTGTGGAATTGTGTGGTGGTATGTGATTTGGATTGTTCTTGGAATTTTATGTCCTGGCAACATCAAAGTTCATATCAGGGCAGGTACCGACTTGTGACAGTGTACACTCACGGTGTCTTTATAGTGCTGCCCAACTGGGAGACCAGCCTGCCAGCCCCATGACTCAATATCCCCGTCAGTCACATTACCATGACACTGAGCTATCCAGTCCTTGCCCTATCCTAGTAATGCCGAGCGCCAAGCTAGGAAGCGACACATATCAATTTTGTAAGTCATTGGCTTCACTCGACCGGGAATCAAGTTCCAAATCTCCCGCACGACCAGACGGGATGGCCAAATGAGTTAGAGCGTCCTTCTCCCGTGTTGGTAGACCATGTGATCATGGGTTCAAACCCTGGTCAAGCCAAACCAATGACTTAAAAATTGATACTCGTCGCTTCCAAGCCAGGCGCTCAGCATTATTAGGATAGGGCAAGGACTGGTTGGCTCAGTGTCAGGATAATGTGACTGAGTGGGATATCAGGTCATGGTGCTGACAGCCTGGTCTCCCAGTGGGGCAGCACTATAAAGTCACATTGAGTGTGCACTGTCACAAGTCGGTACCCGTTCTGCTAGGACGTAAAACAACAACAAATCTGTGCTCTACCGATTTGGCCACCGCGTCCAGTTGCGGTATGTAATGGTGTGTAGCAGTGCATAGTGATGTGCATGGTGCTGTATCGTGAAATTGTGTAGTGGTGTCTAATGGTGTGTGGTAGTGTATGGTGGGGTGTGGTGGTTTGTGGTGGTGTGTGGGATAGTGTATGGTGGTGTGTGTGGTGGTGTGTGTGGTAGTGTATGGTGGTGTGTGGTGGTGTGTGTGGTGTGTGGTGGTGTGTGTGGTAGTGTATGGTGGTGTGTGGTCATGTGTCTGGTAGTGTATGGTGGTGTGTGTGGTCATGTGTGGTAGTGTATGGTGGTGTGTGTGGTCGTGTGTGGTGGTGTGTGTGGTAGTGTATGGTGGTGTGTGTGGTGGTGTATGGTGGTGTGTGGTGGTGTATGGTGGTGTGTGTGGTAGTGTTTGGTGGTGTGTGTGGTGGTGTGTGTGGTAGTGTATGGTGGTGTGTGTGGTGGTGTATGGTGATGTGTGCGGTAGTGTTTGTGGTAGTGTATGGTGGTGTGTGGTGGTGTGTGTGGTAGTGTGTGGTGGTGTGTGTGGTAGTGTATGGTGGTGTGTGGCGGTGTGTGGTGGTGTGTGGTGGTTTGTGGTGGTTTGTGATGGTGTTTAACTTTGCATAGTCCGATGATTTTGAGCTTTTCCACTTTTTTTTATATAAATATATTAGGTTGATTGATATGACATACCTTATTTTAGCTTGAAATAACTTTCATTAAGGATGGCTAAATTTTCAAATATTTGACTTCAAATATGCCTACTTAATTTTGGCATGCAGATCGAAATTCGGACACTATAGGCTTCAGCAGTAACCCGTTCTATTAACTTGGCGTATTCTTTCCTTCCATACATCAGCAGATGTTCAAGTAAGTGCGCAATATCTACGTTTGTTCAATATAATCAAATCGAATTAAGTGCTTTGTTTTAGAAAACGTGATGCTGTGCAGTTTGACTACTCCTTCTACGCAGCAATAAATGTTTAATAAGTGCGCCAGTGGCTAAATTGGCTGTGTGGTGTCAATGATAGCAGACGCTTTAGTTAATAAAATTGCATGGTTTTATCAGATTACAATTTTAATAAATAAATGGGAAAATATCTACAAATATATACAGAACAATAACAATGTCGTGGGGATGATGAACATTGGATCTATTGCACCTAAAGCAGATTTCGAACCCACACTTCTTGTCATTCTGGGTTTACATGCTAACCATTACGCCACATATGCTCCCTGGTGCAATCACCCTATCCACGCCTAGCTGTCTATTTGGCTCCTTGCCTGAGAGGTCGGTGTCAACTACTACAGTTACAACAAAGTTTCACAGCTACAACCACAAAGGCACCCCCCCCCCCCTCCCCCACAAGCAGTAACAATCGACCAGCTGCCTCTCCCAATCAAATCAGAACCAGAAGGCTTTTACTGTTTCCCAATTCTACGAAACCCAGATTTTCGCAATTATAAATAATCTAACGCAATTCCTCGATCGGACAAAGAAATGTCTCTAATTTCACCATTTGCCTCCATAACGCAAATGAGCAAAAATAAAAATAAATAAAAATTGAAAAAGAAAAAAATTGTGAGAGCGCGCCCCAATTTCTTAATTTGAATGAATGTCAAAACTTGCCAGCCGAGTGTTGCAGTAATAAGTCACCAGATAGATTCAGGATGCCGAGCAAAGTCACAAAATTAAATTATTATTTCGCTACACATAAAAATGAAGCTCCAGGAGACATAGGGAACATTTTTGTTGTATTCACATGGTAAAGAGAATTAATTTGAGGCGGATGGGGCATTGTCCATGGGCTCATATTCACAATATGTAAATGTGTCGTCGATTTATTAGAGAACCAGGAACCAGGGGCCGGCAAACTTTTTTATATTTTAGGCTTGAGGCATTTCGTCAGTCAGCCTCTCCTGAAAATCGCCTATTGCCACAACCCGCCTAAAGACCAACTCGACAAGTCAGTCAAATTAATATTTCTAAGCCAAAGTGCAAAAGAAAAACACAAAGGAAACCCGATTATTCCCATAAAGAAAATAACACGATATAGATTGCGTTTCTCTTATTTGGAGCTTTAAGAGAAATTGTAATTTTCTTGTTGGCTAAAATGGCGAAATTAAACTAAATGGAAATGATGCCCAGTTGGGTGTGGCGGTCGGGTTAGTGGGTGTTTACCGGGTGGCCGTTCCGTATATAATATTACATCCATCTCCATGGTTACGAGTGACCGCAAACACTGAATACACATCACATTTTATATTAGCTAATTAGGAACCTCACTGAAAGGAAACAGGAAAATAATTATTTTAACGAAATAAAATCACTCCTCCCTCTCCCCCTAAAAAAAAACAATCATCGCATGAGATTAATGCATTATATTATCAGGCATTTCGCCTAGTTGGCGACCAGTTAATTGGCAGTAGAAAATTAACTCGCCTGTAGGCCCGGGATCTCCTCGTTTGAATTATTACCTTTTCCTACTTTTGGAAAAGTTGTTCAAACGCGTAAAAAGAAAATGGCGGGGTTTTAGTTTCTGTTTAGATTAGGTGGCGTTTCTTCTGCGCGTTCCTCGTTATTGGTGTCTACAAGTTGTGTGTGTCTGTGTGTGTCTGTGTGTGTCTGCGTGTGTGTGAGTGCTTATTCGGCGTTATTGTCTATCACAGCCGAACCACCTGTCCCTCTCCGAACAATCGCGGCGTCTTCGGTCCGCTTTCTCCGCTTCTCAAATCTCAGGTCCAAATCAAATCTTAGGCCTCGTTTGTTTATTTATGGCGCTATTTCCTCCAGTGCACATCTCAGTGTGGGTGGATGGGGGGGGGGGGGCGGGGGGGGGGGGAGAAGGAGGCGAAGGGGCGGATGGGGAATGGAAGAGGAGTGGAGAGGGGAGGGGCGGCGAAGAGCGGGAAGAGGAGAGGCAGGAGGGGGAAAGGGGAATAGGGGAGAAGGAGGGGGAAGGGATAGATGGGAATGAGAAGAGAGGAAGGGGAGGGGGAGAGGGAGGAGAAGGGGAAAAGAGAGGAGTGGGAGCAGGTGGGGACGATGGAAGAGGAACACAGAAGAGGGGGAAAGAGGAAGATTGAGACAAATGGAAATGGACGGAAGGAGGAGGATAATGAGAGAAAGGGGGGATGGGGAGAGGGGGGGAATGGGAAGCGAAGAGGGGTAGGGAGGGGGAAGAGGAGAGGGGGGGGGGGAATCAGAAGAGGGGAGGAGGAAAGAGAAGAGGAGGAGGAGACAATGGTGGACCAGGTGGGGAGCCACGCGGACAGCAGGTGTACAACAGACAAATGCCCGACCTCAAAACCAAAGTAGAACCAACGCAACCAAACATTTAATGAAAGTCTGAGGATGGAGTGGGTGGGCGTGGCGGAGGGGTTAGATTGGAGGGAGAGATAACGGGGAGCAAAACGGGGGTGGGGGGTGGGAGACGGGTATGGTGGACAGGGCGAGGGGGGAGTGAGAGAGGAGATGGGGACAAGGGAGAGGGAGAGGGCGGAGAGTGAGAGAGCAGAGAGGGACATGGGAGAGGGACATGGGAGAGGGAGAGGGGGAGTGAGAGAGGAGATGGGGACAAGGGAGAGGGAGAGGGCGGAGAGTGAGAGAGAGCAGAGAGGGACATGGGAGAGGGACATGGGAGAGGGAGAGGGTGGAGAGGGGAGAGAGTTACGGGCGAGAGAGGGGGAGGAGGGAAAGGGGAGAGGGGGAGGCGGCTGAGAGGAGAGAGAGAGAGAGAGAAGGCGGAGAGGGGAGAGAGCGCGAGGGAAGAGCGGTAGAGGGTGAAACGGTGAAAGAGAGGGCGGGGAAAGGATAGAGGGAGAGGGCAGAGAGGGAGAGGGCAGAGAGAAGAGATATGGAGAGGGGAGATAGGGGAGATAGGGCGAGGGCCGAGAAGGAGAGGGAAGATGGCAGAGGGGGAGGGTTCGGAGAGGCCAGAGAGGGAGAGGTGGAGGAAGAGGTCCGAGAGGGAAGAGCGGGAATGGGCGGAAAGGGAAAAGAGGCGGTAGAGAGGGGAGAGAGAGCGAGAGGGCAGAGAGGGGAAGGGCGGAGAGGAGGGGAGAAGGGGTGTGTTACTAGTTACAAACTCTTGTGAGCAAAAGCCGATAAAAAGAAACACGCCTCTATTATGGTGTTTGTGTCCAAGTCACCGGGCCTGAGTGGGAAAACGGATACGGGGGACAAAATGGCCGCCATCGCTGTGGCTTTCTGGGTAATAAAAAGTCTCGCATTGACTCGGTACAATGGACGCGATTTGGCCCGGACGCGGGTGTCTTTTGAGACGCGCCACCGCCATTGTTCTAACCCCGCCTTTCACGCCTTCTAATCGCATTTGATGGAGGAAAAATGAGGAGAAATTGTCAAATTGTGGACGGCTGAAATGCAAAAGGTGCCACACACACACGCACGCCCGCCGCTTTCCAGGTCCCGGCGCCGCGGACGCACTTCATTTTATGAACTTTGTGCAAAGGAAGTGTGGTGGTGGTGTTGTGGTGGTGGTGGGTGGTTTGGTGGTGGGTGGGAGCGGGGTAGGTTTGGCGGTGGGTGGTGTGTTGTGGTTTGTGAAGTTGGTTGTTGGAGTTGTATGTCCTGGCAACATCTAAGGTCATATCAGGATGGCTACTGACTTGTGACAGTGCACACTCATGGCAACTATATAGTGCTGCCCAACTGGGAGACCAGGTCACCAGCACCATGACCTGATATCCCACTCACTCACATTGTCCTGACACTGAGCCAGTGCTTTGTTTTAGAAAACGTGATGCTGTCCGGCGGGACAGGGGCGGTGATGATTGATTGATTGATGGTTGCTTAGCGCCGTGTCAGCAGCAAAGGCCATATTCATGGGGAGAAGTAGTCAACTTTTATTTCTTGAAGATTCTTGAAGATTTATACTGCCTATCATGGATAAGTCTGAACAGACTTGTTTTCACCATTAGACAGTTTGTCGATAGAAAGCCTGAGTCTACACTTTTACCGACCCAAGGGATTTTTAACCTCCCACACCACATAGACATGGTATGAGAGCAACTGGCCTTTGATGTCGCTGTAAGTTATAGACAGCGGTCGAAATCCAAATTGGCAGAGGTGGGGGCATGGGGAATCGAACCACCGACCTTCAGATTAGGAGTCCGACCTAGAAAAATGTCAGACACTCTAACCACTCCGCCACAGAGAACACCACAATTTATAACTTATTCAGTTATATTATTTATTATTCAATCATCGCTTTTACACTAACTGTAAAAGCATACAATCATGTATGTATCAACAGACCTTCATGAAGCTAAAAGCCCCCCAATTATCAAACTTGTAGCCAAGGAAAACACAAGTCTGAATAGAAGCTAATGGTATCAGCTAATGTATAGAAAATGTGAATAAAAAATGTCTTAGATGTCTTAAATGTCTTCATCCAAAAAGGATTTTCTTAAATAGCTTAATATGCTATATAAGGTGGAACAGTCCTGCAGTCATCAAGGCTAAATTGTTTCCTTATTTTATGCTGGTAAAAATAGCATGTATGACTATTCACCTGGTATACTTTAGCTGTAACTGTGGTGTGGTGATGGTGATGGTGGTGGTGATGGTGGTGGGTTGTGTATGATGTGGTGTGGTATGGGTGGTTTGTGGTGCGGAGTGTGTGGTGGTGGTGGTGTATATGTGGTATGTGATAGTGCGCTGAGGTCGTACTGGTGGTGGTGTGCGGTGTGTGGTTGTGTGCGGTGTGTGTTGGTGTGTGGTTGTGTGCGGTGTGTGGTTGTGTATGGTGTGTTGCTGTGTGGTTGTGTGCAGTGTGTGGTGGTGGTGTGTGATGGTGATAGGAGTATGATTTTGGGGATTTTACATTCAGCGGCTTAATAGCGATGCCTCACTGAGATACCATGTAGCTATCACTGCAATACTGCACTTACCTACATGGTCTAACAGATTCATTGCTGATAACTATAGGAACTCTCTTCTTAAATTGGGATTCACACGCTTAGAAAATAGAAAGTCTTAATAATATAATCAAATGCAATTAATTCCTGATCTTTTCTGGGGTTAAGTCCCTTTTAAAAGAAATATGAACATAATCTTAATCTACATTTTTATTTTGTCTAGAGTTACTGGTTAAGAAAAAGACATTTTAATCGCAGACAATAATAGTTCTTCTTTATTCCGCTGCTCCTTGCCCTATCCTAGTACTGCCGAGTACCAGCCTGGCTAGCGACAAGTATAAACTTTTAAGTCATTGCTTTGACTCGGCCAGCGTTCAAAATTGGGGGGTAAAAGTGACAATTTATTATTTTACTAATTGTTTCAATGATGGAGCGATGGCTATTCATTCACATGGTTCCTAGATGTCATGTTCACAGGGTGACACGGTCCGTACACATGTGAAGATATGGAATTCAAAGCTATTTCAAGGTTTTAAAGGCTGTTTGTGATAGCAATTCAAGACTATTTTCATTCGGATTTAGTCCAAAATTGCCATCCGGAATGGTGATTTCGGAATAATTTAGATCAGTGGGGACAGTTTAATGGAATTCAAGGCTTTTCAAGACTAATTACCCAAAATAGGTTAAATTCAAGGCAATTCAAGGCTTTTCAAGGCCTTGAAATGGAGCAAATGAAGTTCAATACTTTTCAAGACTTTCCAGTGCCCTTACGGGCCCTGCTGTGATTGCATTGTAGTGTTAGTTGTTTCAAGTGTGCCAATCCTTACCCTTGTGCACCTTGTCACATTGCGTCTAATTGCATGCGTGATGAAGATGCACTTTCAGTGTCCAGGATCCCCACAACTTGTTTGTTGGGGTTTACGTCCTAGCAACATCTATGGTCAGATCAAGACGGGTACCAACTTCTGACAGTGCGAACTCACGGTGACTTTATAGTACTGCCCCATTTCGGAAATCAGGCCACTAGCACCATGACCCAATATCCCACTTAATCACATTATCCTGATACTGAGCTAACCAGTCCTTGTCCTATCCTATTAATGCCGAGCGCCAGGCTAGGTAGCAACAAGTATCAATTGTAAGTCATTGGTTTGATTCAGCCGGGATTCGAACTCTCGACCTTCTGTATGGGAAACCTGCGCTCTACCGACTGGCCACCGGTCCCACACCTTGTTGAACAGTCCCTACACCCGGTAGCACCCGAAGGCTTTCCAAACTCTTGCTACATTCGTTGAATAAGCAGCGAAATTATCAACCGAACCCAACTTAAAATATGACAGAAACTCAAAACCATGGGACTATAGACCCCTTTCAATGTTTGTAAACATCATGTATGCGCGCGCAGCTTGGCTGCAGAACGAATGCACACTGCCACTGGGTTTGCCGGTACACGCAGTGAAAAACGTTTATTTTATTCAAAATTAATAGAAATGCAGAACCCTAACCATATAAATTTAATATAATCTTTTCGTTGAATATGTTTTCTATATGTGTTCCAAGCGTTTGTGTCTAGGTGGTGTCGTTTTAGGGATATTTCACTTTTTCTGTATGAAGATTGCTCACGGCCATTGACAGGGCATTGAGTTTGCCGTACGCACAATGCAAAACATCTATTTTATTCAAAATTAACAGAAATACAGAACCCTAACCGTATAAATTTAATATAATCTATTCGTTGAATATGTTTTCTATATGTGTTCCAAGCAGTTTGTGTCTAGGTGGTGTGGTTTTAGAGATATTTCACTTTTTCTGTAAGAAGATTGCTCACGGCCATTGACAATGCACTGACTTTGCCGATACGCACAGTGCAAAACTTCAGTTCTATTCAAAATTAATAGAAATGCAGAACGCTAACCTTATAAATTTAATATAATCTGGTTGTTAAGCCTGTTATCTGTTTGTCTGCCAATCGGTTTGTGTCTAGATGGTGTAGTTTTAGAGATATTTCACTTTTTCTGTAAGAAGATTGCTAAAGTCCATTGACAATGCATTGAGTTTGCCGGTACGCGCAGTGCAAAACATGTATTTTATACTAAATTAATAGAAATGCAGAATCCTAACCTTATAAACTTAATATAATCTATTCGTTCAATATGTTTTCTATATGTGTTCCAAGTGGTTTGTGTCTAGGTGGTGTGGTTTTAGAGATATTTCACTTTTTCTGTATGAAGATTGCTCATAGCCATTGAGTTTGCAGTGTGACAGTGTGTCATCCTACAGCCAAACAGCACACACACTGACCTAAATAGCCATGCTGACGTCATATCAAATCGGTCTATACAACTTTACTTATTAATAAATTAATAATAATTAATACTTCTTAATAATTTGTGTAATTGTCATTCCAATACACATAATTATGTGCGAAAAGTGTTGTTTTTTTAAATTGTGAGTATGCAAGACCAGTGCTTAGGCGCTGACACGGTGTCGCAGTTTGAGCACCCTGCCAGTTTCAGCTGACTGCATACCGTCAAACTCAAGGCATTGTCAATGGTCGTGAGCAATCTTCATACAGAAAATACAGAAGAAGTGAAATAATCTCTAAAACCACACCACCTATTAACAAATCGCTTAGTACACATATAGAAAACATCTTTACCAAAAAGATTATATTAAATTTGTATGGTTATGGTTCTTGATTTCTATTTATTTTGAATAAAACTAATGTTTTGCACTGCGCATACCGTCAAACTCAAGGCATTGTCAATGGTCATGGCAATCTTCATACAGAAAATACAGGGAAAGTGAAATATCTCTAAAAGCACACCACCTAGAAACAAATCGCTTGGTACACATATAGGAAACATCTTTACCAAAAACATTATATTAAATTCATAAGGTTAGTGACGATACTGTTAGATTTTGATGCATGCGCATGAAACTGACAGTCAGCTGAAACTGGCAGGGCGCTCAAACTGCGACAACGGGATTATTCACCCACCCAGCCCCATGTATTATATACACATGTAAATATGTATTCATCAACTGCCAGGTTATAAATAAATAAATAAAAATAAAACAAGTGTATCGTGACTAGTAAATATTAAATAAAACAAGGTATCGTGACCAGTCATAGCATGCAGCTAGTTGGACCGATTGGTTGGGCGCCCAGTCTAGTTCGTACAAAGCCCGCGTGGTGGCGCCACTGGCGGCTACAGACGCTGCTACCACCGTTGGGTCCCTCCTGCTCACATGGGATGTCATTTTCACAGCTTGCATGGTTTGGGAAGTGTTTCATATGTGTATCCAATATGAGGAGGATCATTTTCAAAGATCCATGATGATGATGATAATTATTATAAAATCGACGTCATTTTCTTAAAATATCAAAATAGTCATATTTCCATGAGGTTCCCATGACTGATGGAGTTAGCAGAAGTCAGCATCTCACATGTGTCATCTAAGCTACATGTAACACCAATTCTGATTGGGTAGTTCCAGTACATGTGATTGATTAGCAGTCCTAAAAGGGCAAATATTAGCACATTGTATATCCGGTTGACTCGTCGCGAACAAAATAAACCTTTTAATAGGAGTGACAAAAAGTAAATAATTTCTACATTTTATAATAGAAAAATGCCAAATTCCATAATTTTCAATTCATGGAAAATGTTAGTTATTATATTCGTTTAGTTCAATGATATTCACTGGTGTTCAAGTCCTGTATAGTTGAAAGACATAATTTTACATTTGCGTGCAAAGCGATTTCACATGGGTTGAAGCCGAAGCACTGAAACCCATGTGAAATCACTCCGCCACCCCGTGAGGACTATTATGACGCATGCAACTATGTAGAAGCATGTCCTTCAGTCATACTGCATGTGCACTGACCTATATGGATTCTCATGTAGAACTCGGCCCTAGTCTGTGGCTGCTTTCTCTGCCTAACCGTGACCCCCCCTGTATTTGCAGACCCCGGAGCGGGTGAAACAGCCGTACCGGATGTACGCGCACGGGGCCGGCATCGCCGTCAACATCGTCATGGCAACATACGTCATCCTGTCGTCATTCTTCCTGAAAACATTGTAGATCATATTCTTTAAAGCTTGCGAGGTTCCATTTTAAAATGCCAAATAATTTTCTTTTTAATTTCCTGAAGGGTCTTTTTTTCTTCCCATAAGGAAATTACTGATTTTATATATATATATTTATATATATATATATATATATATATATATATATATATATATATATATATATATATATATATATATATATATATATATATGAGCCTGTCTCAAAATGTGCTAGCTCTTCGCTTTTTTGTCCATAGTAACGATTGACACAAAACAGCACAGAAACGGTTACACTGAAAACACAAGGACATTTGCTTCAAATCAATATGTATTCTATTGGGATTATGAAACACCATCTAAAAAGCAAATCATTTTATCCTGAGCAAATGCATAAGTAGATAGTGTGTTGATCGTTACTATGGACAAAGTTTTGTCCCATATTGCTTCGCACCTTTTGAGACAGTCTCATATATATATATATAAGCCGAATTGTTTTCGACAAGATCAGTTATAGGGTCTATATATATTTATTTATTTATTCAATAAATAATATTTATTAATAGTATCAGTTGTAGATCTAGTAACCCGGAATATTAACAGATAACCCATATTATCTTCGCATTTATTTTATTACTTTCGAAAGCTGAGAACAAGAAGAAAAATCTGAAAACGGAAAGATATACACATTGTACGCCAAACCACTTGCATGAAATGTCAACAATAAAAGTGCCTTATGGAATATTATACGTGTGTTAGTCAGATCGTAAATCTTTGATTTAATGAAACTGGCAGTGTCCGCTAGCCTTGAGCTTCTGCCATAATTTTTAAATACATATATATTAAGTTGATCATTATTATTAGTGAGTCAATGATTTACTCTGTAGGCATACATAACCCAATAGGGGGAGTGATCTCAAACATATTTAAATTATGTCTTTTTCGTTTCTGTGGTTTATTTCCTTACAACGCATACACACTGACTGAGAACAATTATTTCGCATGTTTTCACTTCAAATATCTCCAAAGGTTAGACAAAAAATTAGAAGCAGCATAATCATAATGACACTGGGGACTTTTGATCAGTGCGGGACAATAGTCACTCCCACAGTCCTGTGTCGATGAGAGGGCTGCTGGACAATAGTCACTCCCACAGTCCTGTGTCGATGAGAGGGCTGCTGGACAATAGTCACTCCCACAGTCCTGTGTCGATGAGAGGGCTGCTGGACAATAGTCACTCCCACAGTCCTGTGTCGATGAGAGGGCTGCTGGACAATAGTCACTCCCACAGTCCTGTGTCGATGAGAGGTCTGCTGGGTCCTGGGTCGATGAGAGGACTGCTGGACAACCTTCTAGAAAAAGTATCGAAAGGCTGGATTATGGATATAGTTGCATGAATTCCTAAAGTTGCGTAGGGACTACTACAGTATATTAATTTGATTGTTATAATCTACCTCATTTTAGTCTTAGGTAACTGTTATTTGAAATGACTAACTTTTTAGATATTTTAAATGCAAACACGTAAACTTTGACACCACAGGCTTCTGCAGTAACCATGTAGCAGGTAGCAGAGTTTCTTGTGGGTTTTTTGGGGGGTAAAGTATTTATTCATCTGAACATGACATTTGTCAGCACTGTAGCACTGGTCTCCTGGCCATCTTACTATTAGAATTCACAGTCTCAATAATCTAAGTTTGATCAGTGCTGTATTAGTTACAGCACCGATCCTGTAGAATTAAGGGAGTGGCTCCTGCTGTATAATGTACAGCACCAGTCACTGTAGTTCATGCAAAAATGGGGAGCAATTAAATTGACTTAGTATTAACCTGCTATGATGCAACAAGTGTAATAAGTGCAGAAGTATCTAAGTTAGATATGTCGAATTATTTCTAGATAATTCCTTTGGTTTTCAAAATGTGATGCTTTATCGGACTATGCAGCTATAATTTAAAAAGCTAAATATATTGCATAAATAATTATCTATTAGCAAAATTGATTAAATCGGGTACTTTAATATATCTTAAACGGTTGAATGGAGTGAATCCAGGGACCACCATCACTGGCTTAGTTTTCATTCTCTCCACGTTCATCAATGCTATGCCAATAAAATAAACATTCTGTTCTGGAACCAGGACCTCCACAGCTTGCTAATAATAATATAATAATACTACTAATAACAATAGTTGATTCCTACGACAAGAGATTTTCATTGGATTTAGACACGGTCGTCGCTCACCCTGGTGAGGTGAATGTTATCTACACAAGACACAACACAGCCTTATTTTGGTATTTGGGCTGCTATACTAAAAGATAATGTGAAGTAAAAAAAAATGTAAACTACACACCTTCAAAAAGCAAAAGCAAAAACAAAAACAACATAAAAAGCACACATACAAAAACATAACTAATTTTGCATGGTGACACTTCAAATATCTCAAAAGTTAGTCACATAAAATAAAAGTTACTTTAAACTAAAACAAGGTAGATTATAACTATCAATCTAATATGTTTATCTCAGAAAATGACAGAAACACAACGGTATCGGACTAGGTAACTTGAATATTATTATTATTATTATATTGGGTGCGGAAACCACATTACCGATAGCCAACAGTGTTAGAAGCAGTCGCCAGAGACCGGGTGAGCTTTGCTAAAGGCTCAGTCACACCTTACTGGATTGGGGTACCGGACGGAAAACGGACACTGTCCGGTGAAATACGTCAATGGCCGTTTTAAATACAGTATGCATCCGGCGTGTCCGTTTTCTGTCTGGTGGTGTCCGGTGTGTACTGTGTCAAGTTTTGAACATGCACAAAACTTGTACCGGACACCGCCGGACTGACATGCACGGTTGGTGTCCGTTTTAAGTCCGTTTTGTCCGGTTCATGTCCAGTACCCATCTCTAGTTTGCTTCCTGCAGAGTCCGTTGACGGTGTTGTGGGAGTTTGGTCCATCGGTTTTTTATCTGTTTTCGGCGCGTCCATTAACAGTCCGGGACGTGTCCGTTTGATGTTCGGTCCGTCCATTTGACATTCGGTTTTTGCCCATCGGTTCACCGTTGCTTGTCTGTTATTATCCGGTGTTGTCTGGTTATCGTCCAGTGGCTATTCATTAATGTACATTCTTTGTCCGTTGAAAGCGCAACATTTCAACACATTTCGGTACATTTTGATACCGAACACCCCCGTACTAAACAACTCTTTGTCCGGTTATGTCCGTTGCTCAATCCGGTAAGGTGTGACAGGCACTTTACATTCTTTACACAAAAAATAATTTCTTCTTACATTCATGGATTAAACAAGGACAAATTCAATTGTGGATAATTAGTCTTCCCCATTCCACTCACTGCAGTAATGTTGTGCGTGTAGAAGGGAGTGGCACACATCAATATTGCAAGTACTTGGCTTGACTCAGCCTGGGATTGAACTCACGACCTCTCGCACGGGAAGCAAGCACAATACTCATTTACCTATCCTGTCGGTTCTGCCTGTGAAAGAAATCACCATTTGACCATATCTTACCACGATCAACAAACATTTATGCTTGCTAGAAATCTATCACACAGGAATCGTGAACCTCTGCAAGTTGGCCTTAGCCCCGCTTTCCTTCCCTCACTACTCCTATTTCTCGTCGATCTTCTCCTGCTCTCTCCTCGATCTCCCCCCCCCCCCCCCCTCTCTTCCACCCGTCCAATTCTCCTCCTTCTCGAATTATATCTTCCTTCCATCTCCCTCCTTTCACCCCCCTCCCACTTGTCCACCTCTCTTGGCGTTCCTGCCGCCCTTCACCCCCCTTTCACTCCCATCCACAGATTTCATCTCTCCCCCTTCCCCTCCTTCCTTCCCTTACCTCCCTCCCATCCCTTCCCGTCATCATTCCGCGACCCCCCCCCCCTTCCTATCCGTCTATCCCACCATTAATCCTTCCCCATCCTCTCTACTCACTCGCTCCTTCCCCGTTCCCCATCCTCCCTCACCAATCTATCGACGCTACCTCCGCCCTTCCTCCATCCTCCCTTCCCTTTTCACCACTCATCTCCCTTCCTCCCCTGCCTCCATCCTCCACTCCATCACCTTCCTGATATGACCTTAGATGTTGCTCCAACAACCAACCAACCAACCATCCTCTCCATCATTCACTCCCCGCCTCCATCATCTCTTCCTCCTGCCCTCCTCGATCCCCCTTCACCACCACCTCCATCCATCCCTCCATCCTCTCCCCTACATCCTCTCCCCTCCATCTTCTCCCCTCCATCCTCTCCACTCCATCTTCTCCCTTCGATCCTCTCCCCTCCATCCTCCCCCCTCCATCCTCTCCCCTACATCCTCTCCCCTCCATCCTCTCCACTCCATCTTCTGCCTTCGATCCTCTCCCATCCATCCTCCCCCCTCCATCCTCTCCCCTACATCCTCTCCCCTCCATCCTCTCCCTCCATCTCTCCCATCCATCCTTGATCCATCCTCGCTCCTCCACCCTCTCTCCTCCATCCTTCCCCTCCCTCTCCTCCCTCCCCTCCTTCTTCACTACAAATGACCATCAGGCCGGTAATGACCTTCACCATCACCTCCATCCCTCCATCCTCTCCCCTCCATCCTCTCCCCTCCATATTCTCCCCTCCATCTTCTCCCCTCCATCCTCCCCCCTACATCATCCCCCCTCCATCCTCTCCCCTCCATCCATCCCTCCATCCTCTCCCCTCCATCCTCTCCCCTACATCCTCTCCCATCCATCCTTGATCCATCCTCGCTCCTCCACCCTTCCTCCACCTTCCCCTCCCTCCCCTCCCTCCCTTCCCTCCCTTCACTAGAAATGACCATCAGGCCGGTAGGCGTCAATCCGTGATTGCCCGTTAATTGTCTGTTTCCAGACACTTCTGGGTAAAATAATCTTGTCGGCGATAATGAGTGAAACTTATCCCTCCCGGTTGCACACCAGAGACCCCGGGCGTCGCTTGCTATTTTCACTATTTTATTTAAATTCACAGTTTCGGATTACGACGGTAGGCCTATCATTTCTTTCAGTCCGTCGTATCGGAACGCATCAGAGCTATGACGAGAGCTTTTGAAAACATGACGTAACAGGATAGAAACTCACGGAGCGGAAGTGGATTTGCACGCGTCCTGCATCTAGGCCTTTGAAGGGGTGTCGTTTCTTGCCCTTTGTTTAATTAATAAATACATATAAAATGAAGTGCCGAGGAGAAGGGGGTGGTCGACTCTTAAGTTATGACTCTTTTGTGCACGTGGCTAAAAGCTCTCTGTTATTGATGTTCGCGTGAGTGAAAAGTACTTCCGGTTGTCACTCCGGCTGGCGGCCTCTATCGGTACTAGCATTTTGTTTTCTCTCCCGGTAACATTTAAAAAATGCAACTGTGGAAACAACATAAGATAAGCAGCAGCAGCAACAACGACACCGAAAACAACAGCAAAAATAGGGGTGAAACACTGTCAAATGAAATTCGATTTGTAGTTAATGTTTTAGCTTTTTTTGCGGTCACTTTCTGCGTTAATTTACTCGCTCGTGCCTTTGTTTGCTATACGCACGAGTAAAACAACGCCAACCCTCGCGCATGCGCGCGCAATCACGACGCATTTTTTTTCACTTTTCGACAGTTTCCAATGCAAAACCATCGTAAAGTGGAGTTCTTCTGGTAAGAAGTAATGCAAGAAACTGGCCGAAATAACTAATGCTGCTTGAAAAACGAGTCGATTCCTTGATGGACAGCAAATTATTTTCCATTCAGGCACCTTAATGACACGAGGAGCAGTTTACCAGAGTTTGGTCGACTGTTTCTGTCTACCGGGTTGAAACTCATCATCAACACGTGCAGCAGGCCTTGCAAAGGGACTCCTAAATCAGGGTATATTTTCAGAGTTTTATATTTTTAATACGCTGCATTTCTGGGTATTTGTGAATATAATTAGCGGAAATACATCTTCAACCGACGTCTCCGTTGATGGCGCACATATTTGTATTTATGAACAATTCCAGCTAGTTAATTCGTGGGTTAGCCTACATTTGTCGGTGAAATATTGTTGGAAAGCTTTCACATTAGGGAATAATGTGCGATCGGTGGGGGGAAGGGGGTAAAGTGGGATAGGATTTACGTAAAATGAAGGCTTGTTAAAACAACTACACATTGGAAGTATGGAGCGGGGCAGACAGCCACAAAAATACGCAGCTGCAAACAAAACAAGCAGCTTTCAAACGACGCTCTTTGTGAACCTAATGTGAAAGTTGGACGCAGAATAACACGTGTGAGCTGTCGAAAACGAGGCTTTGAAATAAAGAATTATGCACCTTGGGGGCACCCTAGTGACCGTCCACACATAGATATAGGGCCTACCACGGCCTATACACACATACATGTGTAGGCATATGTGTAATGTATGTGAGTGAGGTGTGCTTTTTTATGTGTGTGAATGGCTACTAGATTTGCCGCGCCATTTATATTTTAAATATGTACTTAATTGCTCTCCAAAAATATCAGGCCACCTAAAAATATACATGCAGGGATGAAAGATCTCCGCGATTCCGCGGATTTCCGGGATTTTTCAATCCCTCAGCACCATCAGCGTATACTAATATGTGGTGCTGATGCCGCAGCACTATCAGCGTATACTACTAATAAATGCTCTAAAAGCCGCAGCACTATCAGTGTATATGACTAATAAATGCTCTAAACGCGCAGCACTATCAGTGTATACTACTAATAAATTCTCCAAGCACTGCAGCACTATCAGCGTACACTACTAATACATGCTTCAAACGGCAAGCACTATCAGCGTATACTACTAATAAATGCTCTAAATGCTGCAGCACTATCAGTGTATACTACTAATAAATGTCCTAAGCGCTGCAGCACTATCAGTGTATACTACTAATAAATGTCCTAAACGCCGCAGCACTATCAGTGTAAACTACTAATAAATGCTCCAAGCACTGCAGCACTATCAGCGTACACTACTAATACATGCTTCAAATGGTGCAGCACTATCAGCGTATACCAGTATATATGAAACTCAACTTCCGGGAATTTTCCGCGATTCCCTGACAATGCTAAACCTATGGGAGAATATCAGCATTTCTGCTTTTTTTTCCCGGAGACCACTTTCATCACTGTACATGTATATAAATATAAATGTTTGTAAAGGTGTGGATGGGATATGAAAAGAACTTCTCTGCTGCGACTGAGACTGGGCTAACTCAGCGGGGCGGGGGGGCGGGGGGTGTGAGCAGATGGTGGTGCCACCGGTACAGATTAGTAAATTGGTAGGACAGGTAGCCTATATATGATAGGTTCCCTTACAAAAAAAGGAAAGTTTTTTTTATTTAACGACGCCTCTAGAGCACATAAATTTTATCATCGGCTATTGGATGTCATATATAGGTTCCCTTCCATACATTTATACTTGCATAAATAGTTCTACATCACATATATTTATATATAAATATATATAATGCAACTGTGGGTGAGTTGGTGGTTGCGGGTCTGTCACATGTTGTATCGCACTGTCAAACACTCTAGCACAATATAACGTGGTATAACACAATGTCACACATTATAGCACAATGTCATGTTTTGTAACAAAGACTGTAACATGTAGTACACTGTCACATTGCAACAAAGCCGCAAGTTTTGTAACACACTCAAATATGCTCGCACACTGTCACACATTGTAGCACAATGTCATGCTTTGTAACAAAGACTGTAACATGTAGTACAATGTCACATTGCAACACAGCCGCACGTGTTGTAACGCACTGTCAAATATGGTAGCACACTGTCCCACATTGAAACACAATGTCACGCTTTGTAACAAAGACTGTAACATGTAGTACACTGTCACATTGCAACACAGCCGCACGTGTTGTAACACACTGTCAAATATGGTAGCACACTGTCACACATTGTAGCACAATGTCATGCTTTGTAACAAAGACTGTAACATGTAGTACAATGTCACATTGCAACACAGCCGCACGTGTTGTAACACACTGTCAAATATGGTAGCACACCGTCACACATTGAAACACAATGTCACGCATTGTAACACTTTCAGCTGTGGTAGCACACCATCACACATTGTTACACAAGTCACGTGTTGTAACGCACTGTGTATGTAGTACACTGCCACACATTATAGCACACTTTCACACATTGGAACACAATGGCATGCTGCATTGTAGCACACTGTAAAGCGGCTGTCACACCTCGCCGGATTGAGCAATAGACAGAATTGTCTAGTACGGTGATGTTCGGGCGTGTAAAGTATCAAAATGTATTAAAATGTGTCAAAATGTTGCGCTATCGGGTCAATGGCCGCTGGACGAAATGACATGAAACGGACATGAAACGGACATGAACAGATAGCCAACGGACGAAATGAACTCAAACCAGACAAGAACTGTATACGTCAATCCAGCAGCATCCGTTCCTAGTTTTGTGCATGTTCAAAACTTGTACGGACACAAACCGGACTTTGTTTGGTTTCTTTACGTTTCCTCCAATCCGGTGATGTGTGACAGGGCCTTTAGATATTGACAATACACTGTAACTCATTACAACACACTGTCACTCATTACAATACACTGTAACTGTTTACAACACACTGTCACTCATTACAATACGCTGTCACGCATTACCACAAATTGTCACACATTTAAAAAACCGCGCCCGGAGTTGTATCAGATTCATCCACCTGAATCGTACAACAGTCACGATTTGTGACTGACTTTGAGCTTTGTCTGAGAGTGGTGAGGTTTTACTTTCAGAGAACACTGAATTCTCGTTGTCGCTATCACCTTCTGGTGCCTCATTAAGGCGACATACACCCCCACCATGAGCAGTCTGTCAGTGGTGGTCATTAATCGCCATGTTGGCACAAAGGCCACATTCACAGCGAGAAAGGAACACAGTCCACTTCACAACTCTATTATTTCAAACCAATCACTTTTCCACGCGTAAAAATAAACCCACATTAAATGGAAGATGATAGTTTAAAATCAGGTATTATTTTTAATTAAAAAGGGGAACACTTTTACACTTTTGGATCATGAGCCACTGACAAATTACCTACATTTGCATTGTTAAAATACATTTTCAATTAGCAATACAGTAGCATATACACTAAAGCCGTGTTCACACGGGCAAAATGTGAGGCGAATCAGGCAAATCGAATCAGGTGAGGCGAATTAGCGGCCCGTTCACACGGGCAGTACTTCGGCCGGAAATCGAATGCTGCGCCTGAGCAAGTCCAGACTAACCAGCGCCATTTTGGGTTCGACGATGCTGGCACCAGAGAGTGTGGGTTCGACCTAGATATGTAATGACTGAATCGTATTGGTTTGGAACGGTCAAAACTTCTGCTGGGCAGTGAAACCCTACAAATAAATGCTGAAAAAAAATCTGTGCATAGATAGCGGTTTTATTAATTAAATTATATAATATGCGCTTTTGATCGACCGGAAAGTCAACAAACTAAGGTCTCGACTGCGCATGCGCGCTACGTCCTTAATCCGCATCAAATAAGTCAGATGCGTTCACACGGGCGATATAAGTCGAATCATATAATTCGCTTCATATAAACCACCTCCTTAGGTGGTTTATAAATTCTGCATTATATGATTCGAATCAGCCCTAAATCGACTCAGATGCGCGTTCACACGCCAAATGTGAGCCGAACTAGGCAAGTCGATTCATATGATTCGAATTAACTGCCCCGTGTGAACAGGGCTTAACACTTGTTCCTGACATATAGCCCTTCAACTTCTCTCTTACACCAACACTGTCTTGTTCTTGACCTATAGTCCCCTCAACTGTGCCCTTATAGTATACCAACACTTGTTCCTGACCAATAATCCCTTCAACTGTTTCCTTACACCCACACTTGTTCCTGACCTGTAGATCAACATCTAACTGATCTCTTACACCATTTGTTCCGGACATATAGTACTTCATACAAATGCTATCTTACAGCAACACTTCTTCCTAACGCATAGTACATCACACAACTGCTCTCTTACACCAACACTTGTTCCTGACCTGTAGGTCAACATTCAGCTGATCTCTTCCGCGTTCAGGCTCCGTCTCGGAGGCGCCTCGGAGGCGCCCGTGACGTCAGGCTAGTCTGAACAACAATAGCAGTTGGTCGCCTCGAAAATGGCCGCCCCCATAGGCGGCGGCCATTTGCAATCGAAATGCTGCGCTCTGATTGGATGAAACCACTGCATGCGGCGGCCATTTTCGAGGCGCTTTTTGTCTCCAACCTGAAAAGGGAGGCGTCTCGTCTCTGAGACGCACCCTGAACGGAAATAGGCCAAAAAGCATCGCCGAGACGTCTCCGAGGCGCCTCCGAGACGGACCCTGAACGCGGCCCAGATCTATAATACATCTTACACCAACACTTGTTCCTGAGCCATAGTCCATCAGTCAACTGCTCTCTCTTACCAACATTGCCAGCATCTCCCCTGATTCCCTTCGCAACGGAAAAGCGGAGAGCAGTCTGGAATGAGATGGTTTAATGACATTCATTCAATCATCATAAATCTTTGCTATTCGTCATTAATGAAGTCTGAATTCAGTTGTCTTTTCTTCTTTATTTTCCTATGGCAGGTGTTTTTTTAATTCATTTTTTAGTTTTAAAATTTATTAACAATCTTTACCCGTACACCTCTCAGGCAAGGAGCCACAAAGACAGGTAGGCGTAGATAGAGTGATTGCATCAGGAACCCGAGATAAGCTAATGGTTAGAACACTAGCCCCGGAATGGCAAGTCGTGTGGGTTCGAATCCTTCTATAGACGCAATGTTGCCTTTGTTTGCACCAGCTATTTGACACATATATTCATACATAGGGTGGATTGGGGTGATATCTCATTTGTCGTGGTGTTCTCTGTGACAGAGTGGTTAGAGTGTCTGACTTTTTTCTAGGTCGGACACCTAATCTGAAGGTTGGTGGTTCGATTCCCTGTTCCCCCCACCCATCTCTGACAATTTGGATTTCCACCGCTGTGTATAACTTACAGCGTCATCAAAGGCCAGTTGCTCTCATACCATGTCTATGTGGTGTGGGAGGTTAAAAATCCCTTGGGTCGGTAAATGTGTAAACTGTCTAATGGTGAAAACAAGTCTATTCAGACTTATCCATGATGGGCAGTAAAAATCTTCAAGGAGGAACATAGCGCACTTGATACTGACACCTGCCAGGATTCAGTGAGTGTCTTCATGACTCACAGCTATATAAATTGGGTTGCGTGGGTATTTTTAGGTGGCCTGATATTTTTGGAGAGCAATTAAGTACATATATTTTAAAATATAAATGGAGTGATAGAGATATAAGCGTAAAGTGGCAATGAATTCTTGAGTAACCATAGATGGAATGTCCAATTGCCTGAGTCTTTTGATACCTTACCTGTTCGAAATGTAATTTTTTTAGTCAGATATGTTTAACCACTGTATGATCCCCAATAGTCGATGCCTACCTTTTGTTCGGGGGTGGGGGTCGTTAAACAAACAAGCAAAGAAACAAAGAGTCTTTTGAAACTGTGCCCTGTTGCTTAGTTCCAGCCACATCATTGTCACAAGCAGAATAAAATCACCTAGAACCATTCGCAGTTGCCGTTTAAGGTCTAACCCTGTTTGGCTGCGTGAACTTGATTGAAATCTGTACCCATGTGTTATAGTGTACATTATTAATAAATATCACCAATTATTATAACTTATATACATGCACTACATAGAGCCCCAGACACACATACCCAGATCAGAGGCCGGATGAGCCCCAGCCCGTCGTCCGGGGTGATCCGTGGCTCGTCCCTAGCTCGTCCGTGGTGGTCCGGCGTAGTCGGCGTGATCCCTGGCTGGTCCGGGGTCTGCCCCAGATGTTTTAAAATGTTTAAAACATCTGGGGCGGTCCGGGGCATTTAGCGAGCCGGGCTCGATCCGGGGGTGGTCTGGGTAGTCTGGGGGTGGACCGGGGGTTTCGCCCCAGATGAGCCACGTTTCAGCCACGGTTAAACCGGACCACCCCCAGACTTTCCCGGACTACCCCCGGCGTAGCCACGGACCACTCTCAGACGGCCCGGATAAGACCCAGATGCCCTGGATCACCACAGATCAGCCACGGATCGCCCCGGACTGCCTGGTTTACCCTGGATCACTCGTCCGGGACTAGTCCGTGACTACACCAGGGAGTCCGGGGGTGGTCCGGGGTGGTCCGGGGCAATCCGGCCTCTGGTCCAGGGCCTCGTCCGGGAAGGTGTGACTGCGAGGCAAAAAATGACGAAAACAGCTCAAAATCCGGGGCTAGTCCGAGTAGGTGTGACGGGGCTTTACATATTGTACTACTCTCCATGCTTATGGAATTCTCTTTTGAGAGGCGGTCAGTTTAATGACCTAACGTAATACAAGTCTCTGAGTGAAAGTTGATCTCGTATTGTCAATCTAACCACTACTACTAGTACCAGATAAAAATATTCAATTGACGAGTAACCAGAATATATCTTGTTTCGGGTAGAAAGCGACATCGGGACTAACTGCAACACGGAAGGGTGAGGCAGGAGGTTATAGTCAGAGGTTATTTGTTTAGTGACATGGATAGGCTTGCTAAAGGGTGTCATCGTACAGCATAAATGCGCTTATGGCCCTGTCACACTACGACGTAACGACGTAAACGTAGGGAGAAGGTGAAAAACGTTGAACTTCTCGGCGTAGTGCGCAAATTTGGGCACAAGTTGAACGTGGATGCAGCGTAGTGGACGAGAGAGTAACGGTGGTAAAGCGTAGTGATAGCGTCATTCAACGAGAGAGGACAACGTAATTACGCTCAGGGAACGTTATGTACATTATTCCATCGTCAGAACTACGTTGCTTTACGTTACATTACATTACTTACGTCATGAAATGGTGGCAAAACGGTAAACGTACATTGGACGTCCGTTAGGCGTCTGTTTTCCTGACGTTTTCACAACGCGGACTGCACGTTCCCGCCACCTTTAATGTGGGTCAACGTAATGCAACGTAATGCAACGTAGTGCAACATAGTGACCAGCATTTCATTGACGTTCGCTGAACGTGTACAGAACGTATGGCGAATGTAAACCCTTACGTTCTAGTTACGTCGAAAGTTTTGAACAGGTTCAAAACTTTGACGTGCGCCGACGTAACACGACGTAACGTGACGTAGCTCGACATCAGTCTAACATCATTCTGACGTCATCATAACATAATCCAACGTACGTCAACGTAATGATGAAAAATCACCACATCAGGCTTACGTTGGCTCGTTACATCGTAGTGTGACAGGGGTATTACAGGACATTTCACCTCATTCCTTTCACACCTCAATCTGATGGAATCCTTAAAAGCATCTACCAGACCGCGATCTAATCCTACAGCGTGCTTTTCATCAAATCTCCATCCAAGTAATTGAGGTATAGGATTCATTTGTATCCAAGTATACTGACAGAATAACTTTATATTCACCATGTGGATAGGCCAGGTGGATATATTCTGGTATGCAGGTATTGCAGGTATAGCAATACCTCAGGGAGTTTGACGCCCCTGCCCTGCAGAGTTGTAAACCACTGCCTTGTGGTACAGGTGCTTGACAGAACCGAAGGCTAAGGGAGCAAACCCTAAACAGAAAACCATGTCACTGTGGCAGCATTAAGGGTGGTTGATGTATGGAACTCCCAACATCTCCCGACCAGCCACTGCAGGGACAAATAGTTTTGCGCCTGTCTTGACATGTTCTTGCCGGTGTGAAACCTCTATTTAATCAAATTACTTTGTGGCAAGGTAATTATTCTCGTGCATCTCCCTGGTAGACGAATGAACCTGCCTGAGGGCATAGTCCGAGGGCACTGTCCGAGTGCACCATCAGGGCACAGAGGTCACAATCGGAGGGCAAAGTCAGAGGGCACAGTCAGGGGGCACAGTCAGAGGGCACAAACCGAAGGCGCAGTCAGAGGGCACATTTAGAGGGCACAGTCCGAAAGCACCTGCCGAGGGCACAGTCCGAGGGCAGGGTGATTACCTGGCTGCCAGTTCTGAGGGCAGACACACGAGCTGGCATTACGTTGGTATTCAATGACGGGAGTAATTAATGCCATGAGTTGAATGCTCAAAGAAAAAAGAGCAGATTTCATAGAATAAACTGTGACCCGCCACATCGAATCGGGTATTAAGTAGCGCGTTGTACAAAATGAGTGATGCCCATATTCATTTTCCATGGGTAATAAGCTCCATTTTGAAGCGTTCATCTCTGTATGCCGTCTGGTGACAGATATATTGCCATTTGATACCGGGATTCCTGCTTTATTTATAATAATATATATATATTGGCATTTGATACCGGGATTCCTGCTTTATTTATAATAATATATATTGCCATTTGATACCAGGATTCCTGCTTTATTTATAATAATATATATATATATTGCCATTTGATAGCGGGATTCCTGCTTTATTTATAATAATATATATATATTGCCATTTGATACCGGGATTCCTGCTTTATTTATAATAATATATATATATTGCCATTTGATACCGGGATTCCTGCTTTATTTATAATAATATATATTGCCATTTGATACCAGGATTCCTGCTTTATTTATAATAATATATATATATTGCCATTTGATAGCGGGATTCCTGCTTTATTTATAATAATATATATATATATTGCCATTTGATACCGGGATTCCTGCTTTATTTATAATAATATATATATATTGCCATTTGATACTGGGATTCCTGCTTTATTTATAATAATATATATATTGCCATTTGATACCGGGATTCCTGCTTTATTTATAATAATATATATATATTGTCATTTGATACCGGGATTCCTGCTTTATTTATAATAATATATATTTCCATTTGATACCGGGATTCCTGCTTTATTTATAATAATATATATATATATTGCCATTTGATACCGGGATTCCTGCTTTATTTATAATAACTAAATCTATATTGTAACTGATTGTTAAATATGCGGATATGGTGTGATAGCTGCTACCATGTGGTGTGGGAACATTTAGAGAAGTTTGCGGACCAGGCTAAAAAGCGATGCTAAAACATTTATGGGATATTTTTATGGTTCTATATCCATCAGTAATGCATTTTCCGACTCCCCACTAGTCAGGTCCACATATATAGATATATTATTTATTCAATTTCAATTCAAATCCCAGCTAAAATTGATAAGACTTTGCATACATATTATATATGGTTAGATTCATTGATTAAAGCTGCATAGTCCGATGAAAATATCAAATTTTCAAAACCAAAACAATTATCTAAATGTGATTCTACATATTTAAATTAGATACTGGTGCACTTATTAAACATTTGTCACCACACAGAAGGGAATCCCGGGGCAATTGAATAGAACCTGTTACTGCAGAAACCTATGGGGTCAGAGTTCCACTTCAAATATCTCAAAAGTTAGCCACTTAAAATAAAAGTTACTTCAAGCTAAAGTAAGGTACATAGTCAACCTAACGATTGTATCTCAGAAAATTTCAGAAACTCAAAACCATCGGACGATGCAACTTTAAGCCAGAAACATTTCAATCTCAGACTTCCTCATTCACTGCTCCTTGTCCTATCCTAATGATGCCGAGCACCATGCTAGGTAATGACAAGTATACATATTTAAGTGATTGGTTTGACTCGGCTGGGGTCCATGACCAGCCACATGGGAAGCGGGTGCTCAACTCATTTGGTCATCCCGTCTTAATGAAATAAAATCTGAATCGACACAAATTGTAATCGACCTGTCAACATTTTCTAATGAAGCTTTCACGCAAAGGCAGCTCGCCAAATCACTGTAGCGTTAGTCTCAATGGGAATTAGGTCAATTGGATTAAAGTCTGCTAGTAGGGTTGTTAATGTCAATGTGTTGCTACCTTGTCATGGTGGGGAGGCTTGTGTGCCTCCGTGACCATGAGAGCTATACCGGCGGGGGCTAGCCCCCTGGCAGGTTTAACCAAGCCGGGCAGGACTCATGGTAGAGGACAGACTAAGAGCAGCAACTGGTCCTCCAGGTTGGGGGTTGGGCGTGGGGCCAACAACCCCATCCCAGAAAAAAGAACAATTTTACAGAATCACAAACAAGAAACTCAAGGCCCAGCACCGGGAAAACTGGAGAGCCCTTGTTCGTGGCCTATGCCTAAAGTTGGGTGGTAGCCGACACCTTCATCTACGACACGGCTGAGGAGGTGTTTGTGTGGGTAGGCGCTGAAGCCACAACGGGCGAAGAAGAAGAAGAAGAAGTAGGGTTTAGTAATCAGAGGACTCACCTGTCCCAGATTTCATAACATGCAATCTGATTGGTTAAGGTTTCTAGCACTAATTTGGTGAGGGAAACAATACTTTCAGAACAGATCCAAGATTTTCGCTAATTGTGATTTTCACTGAGCATGGTCAGAATGAGAATCAAATCGGTCTGCGCCCGCAGTCACCTGACCATGTCCCCAGACTCTGGCGTAATCTATATTGGCGGCACATTGTCCAGTGTAGATCCTGTCCTGTTTTGATTCTGTAGATTGTTTTGTGGTTGACCCAGCCTGGACTATTGTATTATCCTTGCTTTAGTAACCAAATCGGTAAATATTTGCAAAATATTATTTCAGGAAAATAATGATATGGGATGGCGGAATGAGTTGAGCACCCACTTCCCATTTTGCTAAGTCCCTCCTGGGTTTGAGTCAAACCAATGACGTAAAAATGTATACTTGTCACAATCTAGCTTCTTAGCACCGGTGTAGGGCAAGGCACAGTAAAATGAGGAAGACCAATTGTATGTGATTGAAATTTATTCTGCTTAATCAACTAATGTAACAAAACAATAAGAAATCACACCAAAAGAAACAATAACAAAACGCAGTGTCTGTATATTATTCAGAGTATGTTGTAAATTAACCATATATTAATTAAGTAGAACAATTTCCACTTAGTCACGCTACCTTTTATAGCTTTATGTAATCATTCAAACCAAGTTTTATACCCCCTCCGCTATTCCCTTCCAATAGTTCCAAAATCTGTTAAATTGATGGATTAATTATATGTGCATGTATCATGGTAAATATTTAAGTTTATGCATATATATTGGTCAGTGTCTTCCACATACATTCAAAAGCAGCACCAAAATTAGAATTCGTCTTCATTAAGCTGTTTATAAAGAAGCAATTGTCGCAAATAATCGTGAATAATATTTAGACAAAATGCCAAATCTTTTTCTGTTGATAACAAAAAAATATTTTAAAGAAAAGTTGAGACAAACGATGAAGAGTCCGACGCCCAGCTTAAAAGATAGAGAGTGATGGATGGAAGTATTGAAGAAACTCATGGAGTGAAAAATTAAATTGAAAAATGGCCAGCCATCAAACTGTGAGCTAACATCAATCAGGGTCCAGTATTTATTTCATTTCCTGATCAACCGGAAGCGGGGACACAGGGAGGCAAGTTACCGTAAATCTACTAGATACCGTATTTTCTCCGTTAGCAGCCGGGGTATTTATAATGATTATTGGGGACACAGGGGGTCCAGTTACCGTAAATCTACTAGATACTGTAGTTCCTCCATTAGCAGCCGAGTTATTTATAATGATTATTGGGGATGCAGGGGGTCCAGTTACGATAAATCTACTAGATACTGTAGTTCTCCATTAGCAGCCTGGTTATTTATAATGATTATTGGGGATGTAGGGGGCACGTTACCGTAATTCTACTAGATAGCATATTTCCTCCATTAGCAGCCTGGTTATTTATAATGATTGTACATGTTGCTGGTAACATGCATAATTCAAAACCCTGACTATGGGCTCCATACTGATGCATACCATAGATACTATGTAGTGTAGCATTCCATAGGCACGGTCGAAGATAACTTCCAGTGGTGGATTTGAAAGCTAGGCCATTCCTTACCTGACACTCGATCAGTACAGACCCAAGAGCTGCTATATCGCCAATTTTTTCTGATTCAATAAGTGTTAATCGATGCCGAGGTCATCCAAGTCGAGGACTGATTGGGGACCTTATTCCAGGGCGCTGCTAGAGTCTGTTGACGAAAGGAGAAGGAGCGGATCGGAACATCGACGGAAGGAATCATGTCCGGGTTCTGCAGCGTCGTCTGGTCGCGTTTGTATCTGTGATCTTGATTCTACTCCCATAGCATCTGTACAAACTTCTGGTCATGGGGTGACGCTGGAGGATATTTCCCGTCTCCTTGATCAGAAATTAACTGTAGCGACTGTGCTAATATTAGTCCATTTGAATTCTCTTGAAAATTCCAGAACTGTGTCGTGGCCATTGTTGTGCAGAGAGTCAACCTGGCCGGAAGTAAACAATGATGCCGTCACCCTGAATGCAAGCGCAACAGCTATGCATACTAAATGGAAATATAATCATCCGGCCCACTCATGCATTGGTTGTGGGGAAGTCAATGGGTCTCCAGTAGGAAAAGGGTTGGTTTCTGAAAGGCTTATTGGTGCTGTCACATAACGACGCTTCTCGCCAACGCGTGTCAACATGTGCCATTTTTTGGCGACATGTCGGGAGACGTCTGGAAGCATTACTTGTGTGTTAGGCGCGCGTTGGTTTTCCTTGATGGACGGCGACGGTCGACGAGGGTTGGCGGCATGCGTCAGGGCATTGCCAAAGTTCTGTGCATGCACAAAACTTTCGACGTGCGATGACGCGTGGGTGCCAACGTTATGGCGATGTTAGGGGGTCATCGAGATACGTTAGAAGCACGTTGGAGGTAAGTATACTTTTTTCCACTGACGCCGCGCGCGCGTGAGGCTCATTCCAACACGTTGCGCCAAACTGTTGCTTTTTTTGTCTGTTGTTGTTTTACATCCTACCAACATCTAAGGTCATATTAGGACGGTGCGCCAAACTTTTTGGTTTTTTTTTCTCACAACGTCGGCCACAAGCTACCAATACGTTGCGCTCACGCCGAAAAGTTTGACGTCTCTCGACGATTAGAAGTGATTTTGAGCGTTGGTGGCGCGCCGGCAAGATACGTCGTAGTGTGACAGGGCTATTAGTGAGAGTACAGGGTCGTGTGTTTACACTACCGCTGAATCGTCTCGTGGCAGTAAGCGTAGTGCAACTAAGCAACAGTTAGAGATCGAACCTTTTGAAGATGGATCGGAGTCGGATGATGACATGATTATGGATTTAATTTGTATAACTGGGAAGAAAGCTAGGCTGTCAGCTAAAATTAAATTACTTCCACATAAGTACGTATTTAGAGACGAAAGGAAAGGTAAAGTAACGTTGGGGGATTCTAAGTGGTTCGAGTATCTTGCTGCCTTTAGACGGTTTTTAAACGGGGAGATGTACCGGTTAGTTGGGTAGAGAAGATTGATGACCATGTCCATACCATCCTGGACATGGCACAATCGTATACGTGGGAGACGTGTGTAAAATATTCAGAAAAGATATTTAGCATGATAGCCGACAAAAGCTTGGGAAAATGAGCAAATAATAAATGAAGTGCGTAGGGATGTTTGTGGTTTAGGTCAAAGGTTGTCGAAAGCTGGAGGGTAGAGTAGTATAGAATATGGATCGTCAGAATTTAATGGGGAGTCAGATGGTAGGCCGCGTACAATTTGGAACCGGAGTAAGTTTTTCAATTTGTTTGCGAACCTAAGTTCATTTGTTGGTGCTCAGAATGCTGGACCTCGGAACCGGGGTAAGCATTCTGGCTTCTACACTAGCCATGGTGAAGGTAGTGACCATGACGTTCATCTTTGTGCTTGGTGTGCATTCAACTTGAAGAAAAAACATTATCATAAAGAAATGGAGTGTAAATCAAAAGTGAAATCCAAGGAAGCAAGTGGGCATGGGACTGATTTCAACTCAAGTACAGTGTGTATAGCGTCTGTCGGAGGTCAGAGTTGCGAGCGACTTCTGCAAGATGGCAGTATCAACACATCTGCTGAACGACATCGGGTGCCGTCGGTCCCAGTCGTCAGTCGCTGTGACAAGGTCAGTGAGAGTGTTAATGCAGGTGTTAAATTAGCGTTGGTTTTACATAAATCTGTAATTAATGTTAATCCCACTGCTAGCTCTATTGATATTATGAATACTAATGCTGTGCCGAATACTGTGTCTGATTATGGTATTAATTGGATAACCTGCTCATGCCCCCTAAAGGTTTTTCCTAGTGGAATTTTGGAGAATTTGGAGAGAGTACTATATACGCCGTCTGGCGGATTTAGTAAAAAGCATAAGTTGGAACCATCAAAACCAGATGGCACCACCGGTTCAAATAATATAGATTATGGGGCTGTAGGTGCAGTATTGACAATATTGGGATTATTAATCATTTTAATAATCATACGTGGCATAATAATAAAATTAGAAAGATTGATAATATTTCTAGGGCCAATAGCAACAGGATGAGGCAGAAAACTAAAATTAACAGGTGATTTACAGCAAACACCTCTCACTGATGTCATCAGGACGACTGGGTTATGTAGATGCGGTTGCCATGGTGATCATTATCAACGACGCCTTAGTCACCTAAGGCAGGGCACTCCGCTCGATACTGACATTAACTGTCACACTTCTTCTAGTAGCTGTACCAACAGTAGCGACTGTAGCTTCTCTCCTAACAACTGCTTGTACAATACATACACTACATTAAAAACATTTATAACTGGTCCTGCCACTGGCTCGGTGCTTGGTTCTACCACTGAACCCACAAGAATTTCTAACTAATATGTTAACTTTACATAGTGTTGAACCTATGCAAACAATTACCAATGTTGATGTTATACCGTGAGAAAATGTTTGTTTGTTGTTGTTTTACGTCCTAGCAACATCTAAGGTCATATCAGGATGGGTACCGACTTGTGACGACAGTACGCACTCATGGCGATTGTATAATGCTGCCCCACTGGGAAATCAGGCCACCGGCACCATGACCTGATACTCCACTCAGTCACATTATCCTGCACCGAGCTAACCAGTCCATGCCCTATCCTAATAATGCCAAGCACCAGGCTAGGAAGCGACAAGTATCAATTTTTAAGTCATTGGTTTGACTCGACCGGGAACCGAACTCGCAAACTCCTGATCTTCCACACATGAGGCCTGTGCTCTACCCATTCGGCCACCGCGCCCGGTCGAAAATGTTGTAGATATTGACTTAGATTGACTAGATATTAATTGCGTTGATACGATAGATTTTTGTGAAGAAACCCCAGGACAGTACAGAAATAAATTACTGAGGTTATGGCCAGAGATAAAGAAAGGGTGTAAAACTAATATGGATTTTCCTTATTCAGAAATATATAAAGCAGTACGTACCACTGGGCTGCCTAATTATTTAAAAGCCAAAATACCAGTGCCCTCAGGGTTAAATATAAAAAAATGGAAAAAATATTTAGGCAACTATAAAGATGAAGATTTAATCCAACAAAATTAGAATTCAGATGGCCGGCTAACTATACTGGGGAGTTTGAACTGGTAGCGATAGAGACAAATCATATATATTGGATTAACAGATATGTAACCACGGAACTGGCTCGCAGGGCTAAGCTGGGACCATTTAATCAACCACCTTTACTCCTTGGTCACAAATTAGCCCAATTATGACCCTCCCAAAGAAAAATACTGACGAACATAGAATTATAGTAGAGCTTAGTTTTTCCTAAAAGGAAGGAGGTTAATGCAGGCATAATTAGGCGTTTCTATCAATGGAAAAGGTTTACATATAATTTACGCACAATAATGTCATTTGCAAAAGAGGTTACAAAATTAGGAAACAACTTTTTTTATGTGGTCTATAGACCTGGCAAGAGCGTAAAGGCAATTAAGAACCTGCCCTCTGAGTGTGCCGTTATTTGGAATTAAAGTGGAGGGGAAATATTATTTTGACACGGCACCCCCATTTGGTTGTAGGACGTGCAGTATGGCATGTGCCAGAACAACGTCAGCTGTAGTGCACTTAATGACTTAAAGAGGGTTTTTTGCATTATGCTATTTAGATGACTTTGTAGGGGTAGAAAGCACATTAGAAACGGCACGGCAGGCGTATGACTACATTAAGAGTCTAACAAAAGAATTTGGGTTAGATTTGTCAATTAAAAAATGCACCCCACCTGCAAATAAGATGATTTGGTTAGGCTATGAAATTAATTCAGAAGACATGATAGTTATGATGCCAAAATATAAGCTCTTAGAAATGGTGGTGGAGTGTAATAAGTGGAAAATTGGTAGTAAGGTAACAAGGACAAATGTACAATAGTTAGTAGGGAGGTTACAATTCATTTCTAAATGTGTAGTTCACTCAAGAATTTGTATAAATAGAATATTAGCTTTTTTGAGAAATACCCCATTTACAGGAAAGGTGATAGTTACAGAAGGTTTAGTAAGGGATGTAGCTTGGTGTTTACATTTTGCAGAAGGGAGTTATGGGCTAGTTTTATTAAGACCTTTCCCAAGAAAAATGTGGGGGATTGAATGTGATTCATCATTGCTGAATTCCGGTGTCGTATTCTCAGCGCCCGGTCATTCTCAGCGGCCTGTCGTGGCTTCTGCGCATGCGCGGATTTATGATTTTCTGCGAGCACTGCTATTTGTTTTGTTTACACTCGGCGATTCGACGCTGATCGAGCTGCCATGTTAATATCGCTTGGAATTTAAGGTTAATTTAATTAAATTTCATTATTTGAGCATGTAATTCTGTTAAATATGATCGCATTCAATAGATTTTGGCGTAATCGGTCCATAACACTGCCGGGCACCAGCTGAGCTTGTAGCCGGCGATGCCACGGGTCTTTTGACCACAACGGGCCACTGAGAATGACCGGGCGCTGAAAATACGACACCGGGTTGTACTACCTGGTCAGCTGGCATAAATCAGGAAAAGCTAATAAATTCATCTGTTGATGTAATGATATGCGGCGAAGGAGGAAGAGGAGGCGGGGGTGGAAGAAGAGCGCGTTATCCAATATATGTTAGCTAGTGATAGCCATATAAAAGGCTCTTGTAAAAATGTATTAAGCCTGATTAATAGACGTATTAGCCCAACAAGTGATTATCTGTGTCTGGTTTTGAATTATTGGGGATGTAGGGGGCAGGTTACCGTAATTCTACTAAATACCATATTTCCTCCATTAGTAGCCAGTGTATTTAAAATGCTTATTAGGTAAGCAGGGGGTGAGTTATCGTAATTCTACTACATACCATATTTCCTCGATTACACAGTCAGGTTACGCATAATAAAAACAATTGTATTTGAATACACAATCACTTTATTATTTATCCTGAAGCACACAGCGTGAATAAATAATTCACTATTCAGGGGTGGTTGGGGAGGTCCTATTTGAGGGCCCCTAATAAGCTTTCGTTGTGTTATATTCCAGTCTGCAGCCATCCTCCAGGATGTCTGTTGTTGTTTTACGCCCTAGCAACATCTAAGGTCATCAGGACGGGTCCTCCAGGAGGCGGCCGGGACTTGCGTTGTTGGTCCCCCACACTTGGGCTGCTTGTGTCGGCGGGATGCGGTCAGTACGGGACCTCTGGAGGTCAGAAAACTGACCCTGTGACTGAACTGCCATAGATATTGGAGTAAAGCATTTGTAACTGCATATAACCATTCACTAATGAAACCTGTGATGATAAATGCCCAAATTAATTTTCCATTTCAAATCTCTCCGAAATTAGCCATTTAAAATGAAAGTTACTTCAAACTAAAGTAAGGTAGATTTTAACGGTTAATCTAGTCGATACAACTTGAGTGAGTGGGTTAGACAGAGTAATGGCCCTGTCACACTACGACGCTTCTCTCGGCGACCCGTCAGCGTTGAAAATGAAATCTTGGGCGTCGAGAAACGTCAAACTTTTCAGCAGTTTGGGGGAAAAGATCGGCGTCAGCGCGGCGCGTTATGCGCGGCGCGGCCAACGTGTGTCGACGCGCTGGGGGGAAAAAAAAAAAGTTTGGCGCGACGTCTTCATTTAACCTTAAATGTTGCTAGGGCCTAAAACAAAAATGGCCCAGTTTGCGCAACGCGTGAGCAACGACCCTCCCGCGCGCGCACCGTCTTCCTAGCGTTCCCATAACGTTATGCCGGCGCGTCCAACGCAGCGCGACGCGCGCCTAACGTCCTTACCCATATATTTGCGCGCGCTGGCGGTCGTTGGGTTGGTTTGGACAGGTTCAAAACACTCAGCAACCAATAACGCTCGCCGACTTTCGCCGGCGACAAAGAAGTGTACCGACGTGTACCGACGCGCCCATAACGCGCCACCAGCGCTTCTCGATATTTCACCAAATATCGCCCAAAAACACCACACGTTGACGGGTCGCCGGCGAGAAGCGTCGTAGTGTGACAGGCCCATAAGGGGTGGAGCCACCAGTCTTACTTCTAATTAACACCAGCACCCATCGTTACATCCAATTAACACACCCACTACAACCACCAGTACTTATATCCAATTTCTGCAGACCTACTTGGAATTTAAAGCTGCAGTCTGATTAAAACATCAAATTTTCAAAACCAAGACAATTATCTAGATTTGATTCCACATATTTAACTTAGATAATGGTGCATTTATTAAACAGGTCGCCACACAGAAGGGAATACTAAGGCAATTTAATAGAGCATGTTACTGCAGAAGCCGATGGTGTCAGAGTTTTGGTGTGCTTGCCAAAATTAACTTTGCATGTTTACATTCAAAACATCTAAAAAGTTAGCCATTAAAAATAAAAATTACTGAAAAACTAAATTAAGATAGATTATAACAATGAACCAAATCTATTTATCCCAGAAAATGACAGAAACTCAACCCTGTCGGACTATGCAACTTTAATCTAATTAAATTCATATAGCGAACGCCACAGTGGTGCCAATCGAAACGCGGACAGAGTTGCAAGAAACACAGTTAACTTTTCATCATATATATATTTATTTCCACAATACGAAACCTGTCATACGTTGCATGAAAATGTATACTTAAAATGGAGACGTGTTGTGAACGGGCTCAAAACACGAAACACCAATCCTCTGGCAGTGGTTACCGTGCACGCATGCGCGTAAGAAACACAATGCCTGGCTCGAGCCTCACACCCCCATATGCTAAGGAATGTACAGGAAAATAACAAAGTTTATTTTTACCAGTCACAATAAAATCCTATACATGTAAATATGCAGTACCTGTGGGTTTTTTGTGGGTGTTTTTTTGTTAATTTTATAATTTATTTTGTTAGCAATGTTTCACCATCACTGATAACGATAACACGCATCATCATCATCATCATCATCAGTCACACGTTCGCTACTATCAGATTCATTATCATATAGACCAAGCACATCAATATTGGTGGGCTTGTTGCGGTAAGTAACAAATAAAAGATATGAAAGAAAGAAGACAAAAATAACCCCCCCCCCAAAAAAAGAAAACAGGTTTTTGAAAACTGTCACATTTCTTTTTCTTTCTTCACAGAGAATCCAAACAAGATAGAATGTGTACACTTGATTGGCTAAATAATATTTGTCATCAATAATTAATTAATTAAAGATTTCTTTTTCCTTATTCACAGATAATCCAAACAAGATAGAATGTGTACTTGATTGACTTAATAATATTTATTGTCGCGTCAATAATTAATTAATTATAGATTCCTTTTTTTCCTTATTCACATATAATCCAAACAAGGTAGAAGAGAATCCAATCAAGGTAGAATGTCTACACTTGCTAGGCTCAATAACATTCATTGTCGCATCAATCAATCAATTAATTAATTGCTTTCGTGTATGCATGTGTGGGTGTGAGTGTGTGCGCGTACATTTCTGTGATTGTTATGTGAATCGTTGGGTGTGTATATACACATACAGAAAAAAAAGCCTTAAAAACCTGCTAAAGTAATGAAATAAATGCCGCAAATGTTGCATGTTGTATGTATATACAGTCTCTAGGGTAAAGTAGCGCAGCGTTCAAGGAACCAGTGTCGTTCAGGGCTGCAACACCCCCTCGGCCCAGGGACCCACGCCGGGGGCAGGCTTATTACACAGTTTTATACATTAATCTACTCACAACATCCGTAATTAGTAGTATTATTCATTAATTCCCAGTTTTACTTAATTGTCTTAAAATGGCTAAAACAGGGCAGTCTTACTAGAACCATAACGTATTACACAACTCGTTTAACTGTTAGGAGTACACTCCCAGACTAGTAGGTCTATTAATATTTTTACGTTGTCAGCAGATATACAAAAGGAAATCCTTACAGGTTTGACATTTTAGTTTTATACATGTGTGTAAATCAATACTTTTTTTTTCTGTGGGGGTAGTGGTGGTGGTGGTGGTGGTGGTGGGGGGGGGGGGGGGTATCCACATATGTGATATGGTTACAAACAACAGAGCGGAACATGGTTTATTGATTAACCTTCATGATTAAATTAACCTTCGGAATTAGCTCTTTGATTTAATGTAAACATTGTAATCTGTCATTCCTAAAGTTTTAACCGAATTCTTTGGTGGGTTATTGTGTGTGCTCATCTTTGTGCGCGTTGTTTTGTGTGGGTTTATTTACGAAGGGAGGCGGTGCTGGCGCTGTTACAACCTCGATCAAAGATAGCAATAAATTTGTTGACATTTTAAATATATTTCTAAATAAATCAAATCCCTCAATTTAGCCAGCCTTACCAGATACTGTTATGGATTTCAATGCAAGAACCAGTTTGTTTCAACCCCAGAGACCCGACACTACATGCGTCTAAAACATAAATCTGAAACAATTTTATTCTTGTCTAATTTCTGCCAACTCGTACGACTACCAAACAAAATAATATAGATATATACTAAATATATTATATATAATATATATAAATGTCAAGCTTTGGAATCAGCACCTAGGGTATTTTCTTCTGACCTTTCTTTCCATTTGATAGAAATAAACTGAAACTAATCAATAACTAAAAGAATAATGTTTCAAATAGATTGCAGCGTTCCTAGACAGGAACTTTCTGGGAACTGGACCTAATTTAGTTTTGTTAACGTTGAGTTGACTTGACACAAAACCTCAAGCATATTCTCGTCAGTGACAGGACCTACTGTAACGTAGCACCTCGTACTATATCGACGACACTTTCAAATCGCCAGGTCCAGTCTAAAACCAGTATGGCTGATTTTTTTTGTGGATTTTTTATTTTGGTAATTTTGTTTCCTTGGGAGGGAAGGGGGGGGGGGTATTACTCTGTTCAAAATATACACAAATATGTACGCCATGAGAAGGGGTGTATGGGTTTATCGGGGGGAGGATTTGTGTTGAGAAAATAACATTTACTTACACAAAATAAAGACTTGAAAATTATTTGTAAAAATCCTTATTGGAAACTAGCCGTGTCATTACAGGCGTACTTTGTGGAGCTATTAGGTCACATGACCTTCACATGTGACCTTGACACACATAACCGCTAAAGGAACACATGCGCCACCTGGTGAGGGACAAACCGGAAGTAAACAAACCGGAAGATGGCCACCGCGGGCGCGGCAATCAGAGATCTATCTTAGGGGTTTATTTTGTTATGACTATGAAAAAAGAGAACATGTACACCAAATATCATCAGCATCCACACTTAAATGTATGTGTATGTGGTGGGGGAAGGGTGTGGGTGAATGCAAGTGACATACAATTTTTGTACTGATCCAAGTTTTTGAGCATGGCACTATCCAACATGTACAACAAGTCACGACAAGAAAGGGAGAGGAAAAGGATTTGTTTTTCTTTTGTTATATAGTAACAAAATTGGTCCTCGAATGCTAAAAGTTCACACATTTCCTGCACACAGGCAGTATCTAAAGACATGCATTTTCTGGTATGGGTTCCTCTCTCAAATCAAAATAAATCGTTGACGTTTATGGCACACTTAAACCAACTGGTTTGGCAGCGATTCCTCCTCTTTTTTTTTACACTTTTTTTTTCAATAGTTTTTGTATTATATAGTTTCCGCATCACCGTTAAAGTGGAAATTAAAAATATTTCCTTGTCTGAAGGTCTAAGGTGGGGTAGGGAGAAGCCCCGACCTTTGTATAAGCCATAATGACACAAGACACAAGCGGCGGTGGTGATATTATTATCAGTATTACCGGCTCGTATAATAAACACCACAGCACACTGTGTTGATTGATTTAGCCGCTAGGGCTTGGGTGAGCCGTCTCCATAGTTATCTGCTTTGAACGCACCGTCCTTATACCTCTGTAAAAAATAAATACTTCCTGAGTCAAAAGTTCCATTCTGAGGCTCGCCTACTGTGGCACCCTCATGTGGCAGATACGTGAGTTACTCATACATATACGATATATATAAGTTATATATGTGTGTGTGATATACAATACCTTGCCAGTAACAATTAATAGATGATAACAAACAAAAACGAAACACGGCATTCACGTTTTGCATGATGAATCTTACAGAGTATCTCAGACATGAAACCATCAGGAGCCAAAGTTAACCTCTTTGTTTCTATATTTCAAAAAAAAATTTGATATAAAAGAAATTCAAAAGAGGAGAAAATGAGGTAAACATAGTTAAAACATGAAAGATACAAAACACTGACACTAATAACATAGTATTCTACAGTTCTTTCAACAAGAGATTGAGGGGGGCATTGTGTGTATGTGTGAGGAATATCTAGGTGAAACTATTCAGTGCCATTCATCAGCACAGGATTACTTTTTTTTTTTTTTAAATTAAAGAATATATATTTTTTAATGTCCCCCTTTCCCTGGAGTTAATTCTCCACTCTGGTTACTTTCGTCTGTAAAGCTATTCCAGCCGTGGTCGACAGGGCCTGCGTCAGAGTTCATGTGGGGGGGGGGGGGGGGGAGGGGCTGTCTCAATCAACCAATCATAAACCAGCCAGTCCGAGGCTAATACAGCGCCACCACTGTCTTCTGGGAGTACACTGAGTGCAAAAACGCACCCACTCAATCAATCAATCAATTAATCGACCAACCATGCAATTAAAGCCGCATAGTCCAAGGAAAGCATCACATTTTCTAAACCAAAAATATTCACCCAGATTTGATCCTACATATCCAACTTTGATACGGGTGGACATACTAAACCATATATGAGACTGTCTCAAAAGGTGCTAAGCAATATGGGACAAAACTGTGTCCATAGTAACAATCAACACACTATCTACTTATGCATTTGCTCAGGTTAAACTGATTTGTTTTTTACATGGTGTTTCAAAATCCCAATAGAATACATATTGATTTGAAGCAAATGTCCTTGTGTTTCCAGTGTAACCTTTTCAGTGCTGTTTTGTGTCAATCGTTACAATGGACAAAAAAACGAAGAGGTAGCACCTTTTGAGACAGGCTCATATAGCAGTTTGGTGCTCCTGTGGTATGCTGTTACTGAATTTAATTTTAATTAGATTGGTTCCATCCCGCTAGGGGGTGGAGGTCATCGTCCTGCCTAAAAGAAAAAGTAAACAAAACCCATATCCAGCTTTTTCTTGTGCACACCGACATTAATTTGGTTATCTTTTCACTTCAAATATCTCAAAAGTTAACCCTTTAGAACAAAACTTCGAAGTCAATTGCAACGATCAACCTAATATATTTCTCTAAAAAAGAAAATGTGACAAAAACGTTAAGAAAAACCATCGGATTATGCAACTTTAACCTGGTGAGATAAGTAACCACTGAAACCACAGAGAGGCAGGGGGTGAGGGGGGGGGACTATCTATACCCAGTGTACAGAAGGGATTCAGGCATGCGCACTGGTCACGTGACAACCAGGCCATGTACACCATCATCCCCAGACACGCGAGTTTCCACTGTTATTTTGTACAATTGTTACCTGCTACTTTGAGAAGGCCAGATTGTTGGGCACGGTGGATATTATGGTAGTTGTTTTTATTTGGTATGGGGGGCGGGCTGGATTTGGGATGATTCGTTTTCAATGGTTAATGGAAAACCAAAAAGGAAACCAAAGTGGTATTGCCTAAAATAAACTGAATTCAGCTCTAAACCAGACAAGATGGCTAAATAGAGTAAACACCCACCCAGTTCAGAAACCCCAGCCGAGGCAAAGCAATGACTCAAATTCTGTGTATTGCTTCTCATTAGAGCAATAAAGGAGCAGTGGAATGTGGAAGACCACTTGTCCATGATTGAAATTTCCCCTGTCTAATCAACTAACAAACAAAACAACTGCACACAAAAAAAACTGATTAAAAAGCAATACTTTATCCAAGAATAATGAATTATTTTAAAGATGGTTAAGATAGCTGTTCAGTTACTTACTTTTACATAAGTGTTCCCCTGCAGCTTTCTAGCTAGCAGGTCTTATATCAGCTTATGTCATCGTATTCACCCCCACCCCCACCAGGAACTGACAGCCTCTCATCAGTAATGTACACGTCAACCACGGCCCTATTCGGTTCTCAAGCAACGCAAAGGAACTTGCTCACTTACTCACTTACTTACTTACTTACTTACTTACTTACTACAACACATACTCACATTAGCTTACTTCGTGTAGACCCCCAGAGAAACCAACCATGCTTCCATGACACTGGCAGAAACATTCGTCCAAATCCTGAGGGACCAGTTGGGGGAGGGAAGGGAGGGCAGGGAGAGGGGGTGGGGAGCGAAGGTGGGGGATGTGGGGGGGAGGGGGTAGGGGAGGCAGGAAGGAAGAGGGAGGCAGGAAGAGGGAGAAAGCGGGGGGAGAGATGCAGGGGAGGGGGGAAAGAATGGGAGAGATGTCGAGGGAGGTAGGGGAGGGTGTAGGGAAGGAGACGGGGTGGGGGGGGGGGGGGGGGGGGGGGGGGAATGGACAGGGGCCAAGGTATGGGCGGGGAGTGTTTTGTGTGGGGTGGCGGTGGGAGAGGGGTACCCTTAATTTGAGATCCAGCAGATTGCTTGCTTGTTTCTGGCCATCTTGGAGTGTTTTTTGTATGTTCTCTACCTGTTGACAAGTAATGAATGGTCTACGACTACCAAAGCGCATGCGCCGCCCACTAGTCATAGTTAGGTCAAGCTGGCATGGCGGCTCGGTTAATACACATAACACCAGGTTATATAGTCACTCATGCATGCCCTCTCACCATTTTCATTATTCATTATCATCATCATATTCATTGTCATTGTTATCGAGCTCATCATTGACCTTATTAACACCATCATCTTACGTACATTATCATAATCATCATCATCATCGTCGTCATGTCATTTAGTGAATGAGAATTAATCCATTCGGACCGTAACCACGCCACACAATATCGAGTTTTATCGGGCATAAACCATTAAATACAGGCTGTTCTCGGCACCGTACGAGAACACTAACTCTAAGCATGTACAAACGGAAAGGACCGTACAACCTCCCCTCCCCAACCCCGCTTATGTATATTTGTTATTTTTAATTGAAAAATCAAAAGTTATTCGTATAATAACCCCATACCAACTCTCGCAGGATTACATTTCTCTGTCTCTCTTTCTTTCTTTCTTTCTTTCTTTCGTTCTTTCTTTCTTTTTCTTTAAATGGCGACAATACAATCTTGCTTAACGTAAAGCACAACCTTATTAAACTGGCTCCCAGACCTAGTTTCCGATTGGTGGATGCAGTGCTCCCTGACCTGTTTCTGATTGGCGGACACAGCGCTCCCTGACCTCGTTTCTGATTGGTAGACACAGCGTTCCCTGACCTGGTTTCTGATTGGCCGATGCAGTGCGGCATACCTGAGTGCTAGTTACGTGAGAAGGGTCCACAGCGACGAAAGGATGAAAAATGGCTGACCACTGGGTCATATTGAGCATACCCATTCAGTAAGTAGTGATATTGTGTGATTTAAACAGAAATCAATGTAGATCAATTTCAAATATACTTCAAACAATTTAATCTGTGCAAAAGATACATAAATATGTGATAATGTCTGAACAATAAACTAGTCAAATAATATTTGACTACACTGCTAGCTCTGTGGAGGTCTAGCCTGGTCCCCTGGCATTCATTTGCTCAGGCAGAGGCACAGGAGTTTTCATCTATTATCACTCAGTTTCCAACCTGGTCCCCTAGCCTTTGTACCGGAAACACGTTTAAACGGGCTCAAACGAGTTCAACCGTGGCTGGTTGGGTCGCACCGTGGCTGGTTAGGTCGCTCCGTAAAGCGCTGAATATGCTTATGGGTTACGTTGCTGCTGTGACCCGTGCATTGACTGGTTGTATATCGGGCGACCATGTGCATACGCACACTGCGTAATAATGGTGATTGGTTTGCATTGCGACAGAATATGCCTTCCTTCCTAGTTTTGCTGATGATTATATACGCACCACTCAGCTGATAGCCGGGGATACAGACACACAAACCTGTAGAAAGAAATAGTCAAGTGCTGCCTTTTAAAAGTGACACTCAGTGGAAGGGACTGTGACTAACTGGCTAGTTGGTTGGTTTTACGTCCTGGCAACATTTAAGGTCATATCAGGACGGACTGGCTATTAATGTCGGGGAGGCTAGTTCCACTCTACACTACACCAGTCCATTGCAATTTAGAAAGCATGATGAGCCAACATATTAAAGAGAAGGTGGGGGGCGGGGGGTGGGGTGATCAGCATGCAAATCAGGCGTGTGTGTATGAATGTGGGTGGTGGCAGAGGGAGGAGTATGGGTGGTTATTAATATAAATAATATTAGTGTTGTTATTTCTGTTATTGTTATATATTCATTCCGATTTGTTTCAAATAGGTACACCATGCATGTGACCCTTTTTTCTCAGGGTGAGAAATCACGGAATTGGCATTAAATGATTTGAATGGACGAGTGAGTGCCTGGAATGAGCCTTTGGAATAGCCATGTATAATAAACACAGAAACACGGCGCTCAGTGTCGTCTGCGTGTGGAGCTGGTTTGCACCAATCAGAAGTCATGGCGCGCCCACGTGACACAATGAGGAGTGGTGCGCGAACATAATAATAATCATCATCATAATAATAATAATAAAAAAAGTCAAGTTACATAACACACAAATAAATAATACATTGTCTCCAGGTATACGCGTTGGGACTAACGACATCACATTAAACGTGGTGATAAATCATGTTTCCCACCCCTAGAAATAAGACCTAAAAAGAACCAACATTGTCTTTGGAGAAAAGAAAAACAAAAATTCCCTTCTTTCTCATATCGCTCCATTTTTGTCTCTTCTCTCTCATGGGAAGAAAAAAAACGGTGACAAAAAAACATGATCATGGTAGTGTAAATATAATACTACTACTAGTAATAATAATGTATACAGAGAGTTTTCTTGGGTATTTTTGTCTACTTTTCCCCCTCTCTAGCTGCCTCTCTTTAGGATATAACTACCGTTCAGTTATACTTATAGTTGGTTAGTGGTACTGAGTTGCTAAACAAAGAGGCTGGTGTGGCTACTGTCTTACAGCACTCTTTCCCTGAAGTGTGTGTGAGAGTAAGAACCAAATAACTGAACATAGCTTGCAGTGTGCAGAATTAGGACAATACACCAAGTGCTGACACAGCAGAGAAAGGGCTCCTAAATATTGCATATTACATAAACTCCAATTGTACAGAATATGGGGTTATGTGTAGGGGGGGGGGGGGTTGTCGTGGGATGGGGTGGAGTTCTGGTCGTCTGTGTGGAGGGGGCGGGGAGGTACTGACGCACAATATTCTCTGATGAATTCTCTATTCACTACATTTGTGGTCTGTGTGTGGAGGGGGGGGGGGGGGGGAGGGGGGGAGGGCGGGGATGGGGAGGTGATGAGGGGGTGGGTGGGTGGACCAAAAGAAAAAATAGTAATAATAAAACAAACTGTCCACTACTCAACATATGACACATATTCTCGTGGTTACAAAAGTACGGACCTATGGCGGTCAAGTGCTACCATTCACCATTACCAGCCCGGGCAGTCCGGTGCATTGTGGGTACTTCCGGTTCGTGTGAGCTGCTACAGGTAGCTCCACACGAGCGGCTTCAGGTGGTTCGGTGCAACTTGTATCATATAAAACCTCCCCCAACAACGGGGGAGACTAGCGTCATCAAAGTTAGTTGAGTTCCGTAAACCCGGATTCCGTAAACCCGGATTCTGCATAAACCTGGATTCTGCATAAACCTGGATTCTGCATAAACCTAGATTCCGCAAACCCGGATTCCACTAATGGTTCTGCAAGAACCGGCTTTAGAGAAGAAGAAGGGGGGGGGGGAGCCGAGATTCTGCAACCTGGATTCTGTACAAACCCAGCGTCTGTGAAACCTAGATTCCATAAAATTCCAGATTCTGCATGCGGGATTCCACTTTACAAATAATAATAATCTGGGATCTATGAAACCTGGATTCCGGTGTTTTTTTAAATTGTATTTAAAAAAAATTTAAACCCAGAGTCTTGTAACAACAACAAAAAGAAACAACTAGATCCTCTAAAAATCCAGACTTCCGTAAAAACCCAGATTTTGCAAAACCCGGATTCCGCAAGTGGGATTCCATGACTGCGGTCACCAGGGTTGGCAGCTCTATCGACATATCTCCACCGCATCGCAGTTTGGTCGGTCACTCGTCATCCAGCCGGCGGGCGCAGTCTATAGTCAGTGTCATAACTTCTCTTGCTCTTTTAATTTAGTTTTTTGGCATTCTTCCATAACAGTGTGGGTGTGAGGGGTGAAGGGCTGGTCGAGAGAGATGGGGTGGGTGGGGGTGAGGGGGCCGCTTGCATCGACTACAGGTTTTCTTTCGTCATTCTACTCAGCAATCCAGAATTCTGGTATGGTCAGTGTGTTGTCTGTCTCCTTTCTCCAATATATACATATATATGTATGTATATACATGTATATACGTATACACTTATAAATACAAATATATATGTATATACATATATTTATATATACAGATATATGTATATATGAATATCTATAAATATTTATATAAATATGTATATAATATATATATATATCTATATATATACCTAAAATTATTCTTTTGATTAAAAAAAATACAAAAAAGAATAACAAAAAAAAAGAAGGAAAGATGTTTGCACTCAGAGACACATACTCACACCATTATCTAGCTCATCATCTACCAGACACCAACAAGTCACGAAAATAGACCGTAGTAGAAGAATGTATGTGGCACATTTGAGCAGAAGGGAACTTGTGTGTTAGTTAATATTAATATTAACGTTAATATTAACATTAATATAAGTGAAATGCCTCAGTCACCCCCGGTCTCACGCCCCAGCTACCGGTCGGTATCTGGACGTGAGCCCCATGCGCCACCAGTGCGCACGCGCATGTTTGTATGTATCTGTCTGTGTGTCTCTCGGCTGCACAGACCGCCCCCACTTCCGGTAGGTCGGGCAGTGACCTAGTTTCGGCGACCACGGGCCGAGCACACCTCCTCTCAGGTATAGGAGTGCACCTCAGTGGGCACGCACGTGTAGTAGTAGTTGTTGTAGTAGTAGTGGTAGTAGTAGTAGTTAGTGGTAGTAGTAATAATGATAACAATGATCATCGTCGTCGTCGTCATAATAGTAATTATTATTATTGTAATACTACGTGTGGCCACGGACTCCGTTGCTTCTCTGCACCAAGTCAGGGTTCACCACCAGAATGTGTCACCACCAGAGCGTGTCACTAGAGCGTGTCACCAGAGGGGGTTGACGAGATGGAGGTGCGGGGACTGTCCAACTCCGGGCCGCCCATACTGACACCAATGTGCCGCCAAGCTGCCGTGTTCGAGTGTTAGGTGAGGGGCGCCATGCTTCTCACAACAAAAACAATTAAAAAAAGCTTTAACAAAATAGATCAAAAATAAAAATTAAAAGGGCGCGCATTTCCCGCCGTGCGTGGTTTCTGCTGCTGCTGGACTAACAATGAGTAACATACACGCCGCTGCCCCAATCCGCCTCCCAGCCTCCCTCTCTCTCTCTCACCTTGCCGTTGTCAAGTTCCAAGTTCGGTGTGGTTGCACCACGTGACCTGACATGGTGGAGGTAGGGGAGGGGGGGGGGGGGGGAGACGCGCGTGTGACGACACGTGACTGTGTCAGGCGCGACGTCGCCACTGGTGGATGATGCTGTGGCGATGCCGTCACGGCGGGCATTCACTGCGTCGCTGTGCATTCTGGATGCAACGCGTCGCGTTGACGCGTGCGCACTGACTGTCACAAATGTCAATTGGCGCAAATGTGTGTGTTTTATTAACTTTACTGTCAGACAGCAAAAAATATATATATATATATAAACAAAAACTGGCACTTGGCGCGCACGTGTCTGTGTGTGTGTTGGTAACACGATGACATGGCACGGCGAGTAACCCGGCGGACACGTCACGTGACTTAGCGGCTCATGGCGTCAGACTGTGCCGCCTAGAGATGGGAGTCCCCGCTGTCGTGCATATCCATGGGCTCTGTCTTGGGGAGAGGGGGGAGGAGGTGGTCTGGGCCCGGCAGCACGCGGCCGTCCTGCCGCGGCGGGCCTTCGAGCGCCAGCTGCCCGCTCTCGGCGCCCACCGACACCTGCTGCTGTTGCTGCTGCTGCTGCTGCTGCTGCTGCTGTTGCGGGTGGTGGCCGCCCGGCGCGCCTCCAGGCGCGCCTCCAGGCGCGCCGCTGGTACCGGCGTGGTGCGGCGCCTCGCCCGGCGGTGGCGGCGTCATGTCACCGTAGTGCGTGGGCGGGTACTGACCATCAGGCGGCGACATGTTGGGTGTCTGCCCGGCGCCGCCCGGCTGGTTGTACGGGAAGCCATAGACGGCGTCGCGGCCCCCGCCCGGCATGAACGCCGCCATGTAGTCCGCCTCGGACACGTGCAGCTTGGCCAGGATGCCCTTCGACTCAACCGACAGCTGGTCGAACGGGTACTTCTGGAAGAAGCTCGACCGGCGCTTGTTGGCCGGATGGATGACGGTTTCGATCGACCCAAACCCGAGCTGTGCCACCTTGATTAAGAACTCCTTGGCCACCTGAACCGGGTACTTGGTCTGGGTGTCATACTTGAGCATCTCGGATCTGGATAGCGGTGGGATGAGATGTCGCTGGGCGCACGTGCTCGGCGAGATGCGGTAATCCATGCGGAACTCTATCAACTTCTTGAGCTTGACGGCATACTCCTCGACAAACTTCTCCTGGTCCTCAGAGAAGAGGCCGAGCGGCTGGTCGAGCGAGGACCGGAAGAAGAAGGCCCTCGTGTCGACCTCGTGCTTGGCGCTGCCCGGCGGAGGCGCGCCGCCGTTTGTGTAGGTGGTGGCGCTGGTGCTGGGCGTGTCTGCCGCGTGGCTGCTCGGCGTCACGGCGCCGTCGCCATGTGACAGGTTGGCATTCATGCGGGCCAGCATCTCCGTCTCCGACATGGCGCGGAACTGCTGCGGCATGTGCGGCGAGGCGAGCAGCGGTGGCGGCGGCATGTTGCGGAACATGTTCGCGACAGTTGAGGCCGACATGTGGTAAGGGAGCGTGGTCGGCACGTGTGGCGCGCCGGCAGTCGTCACCAGCTTCATCGGCACGTGGCCCGGCCCCTCTGGAGGGCCCTTGTTCTCAACGGGCGATGAACTATTTGACGAGTCCTCGGAGAGCCGCTGCCGCTTGTTGGGCGTCTGGTACACGGGGCCCGGCCCGTGCGAGTTGGTCTGGTGTGAGTTGATGTGCTGCGAGTTGACCTGGTGCGAGTTGATGTGCTGCGAGTTGATGTGCTGCGAGTTGATGTTGATCATGTTCATGCAGATGGCACTGGACATTGAGTGCTGGCGCTCGAGGAACTCCCGGAACTCCTCGCGTAGGATGGCGAACTTGGTGACGAGGACATAGTCCATGATGATCTTGGCTGCTTCGATATCCTCCTCGTTAATCTCCAGGCTCCATGCGCCTTGCGCCATCTCCTCGTGGTAGACGACTACTTTGAGGGCCTGCCGCAAGGAAGAAAGCACGAGACCAACGCGAGCCAATTGGGCAGGAGCCTTGCTCAGATGGCAGTACTTTGACTCTTCATCCCCGAACTCGCGGATCTTCTCCAGATACTGGTCCGAGTAGAGGTGGAACAGTGCCTTGGCTGTGTTCTTCATGTGGTACACGCGCGGCTCCGTGTGCTTATACCAAAGTACCTCGAACACGTCGCGCAGGGAAGGCGTGTTGGCCGGCATCGGCACCCGGTAATCTCGACTGTAGAACAGGACGGGCTTCGGCCAGGCGAGCAACAGCCGAGAGGTGAGCTCGATGGGTGCCTTCTGCAGGAACGAATAGATGTCCTTTGACACAACGAAGCCCGTCATGTTGAGGTTGGCGGTGGGCGACCGCGTCATGTTCATGTCGTATAGCCGCTTCATGCGGTTGATGCCCGAGTGCAGGTTGTCCTTGCCGAGCAGGTCGAACACGTGCGCGAGGTCCTCGTGAAACAACGTGTTCAGGTGCACGTCGTTCTTCAGCTCGTCCAGTTCGGGGAGAGAGTCTAAATGATGCCGTCCGTGCACCTCCGTCGCCATATTGGCGGCCTTGAGCGTCACTGAAGCGCTCATGAAGCGGTTCAACGTCGAAGTCCGACGCGAGCCCCGACGCCCGATAACCCCGCACCATAGCACGCACTTCTCGCGCCATTCCTCGTTCACGAGAATCTCACTCTGGCCCATGATGCCCGCGACGCAGGACAGCAGCGGGAAGAAGACGTACTCGTCCGGCACGCCGAGCGTGTGCGCATGCGTCGTGATCAGCTTCAGCATGTTGCCGTCGCAGATGCAGGATAGGTCCAACTCGTGCGCCATCACCTTGTGCTGGCCGCCGCCCGACATCCTGCATGCTCCGCCAGGGGGCGCCACCAGCCGAGCGTCGCAGCGACGTCTGAGCAGGATCTGCGGGAGACAAAGAGTTGGCGTCTTAGATCCTCGTCGTCTCGTCACTTCCGGGGAGTCACCACACCCCAAAACACCACCCCCACCCCCAGATAGAAATTAATTTAGAGAGTATTGTTTGTTTGTTTTTCGTGTTCTTTTCTTTTGGTGATGAGTCTTTTTCTTTTTGGAGAAGTTATTTCTTTCTTAATGCTATTGCTTACCTTCACAGCCCATGTCTTCATAACAATAGGCAAATAATATTACCATTAATAATTATAATAATCTAAACAGGGTTAATAATATTAACCATGATTTTGTTATGATAATATATTGCAAATTATATTAGTGGTACTTTAGTCTTAGTTATAATGTTAGAAAACAATATCCTCCTGATAATATATTTGTAATTACTCTAGGGTTAAAATACACACGCTACGATGCTAGATAACAATATCCCCATGGTCATGAATTAAAGATTAAGTTATGAGTTAAGCTAATATTCACATGGTAATATATTACAAACTGCATTCGTAGCAATACATACTTTAATACTAATGCATACTTAAACCATAATATAGACAATCTCGAAAATGATAGCATTACAAATAATAGTTATATTCTTTAGCTATACGTTTAGTATTAACATTAATGCCCATAACAATCCCTATAATCAAGAATAGCAATGATAATAAAATTAATAGCAATGGTAATAACAATATTAATAACCTTTATAATGACAATGAAACTGATCGTTCTAAAACCTCCTGAAAACAATGTTTATGATGTTAACTTTGAGAGTAATCTTAGCAACGCTAATAATAATTGTCTTTGCAATGTTAATAACAATGGTAGACAAATTATATACAATTGTTAGTAAAAGTGCAATTAACGACGCTAGGAGTAATGTCTAAAAACACTTAATAACAGTGACAATCAGTTGAGCATAGTGTGGTGGCCAAGAGTAGATCGCCTGGAGATACTATATTTGAAAATGTAAGTACAGGTAACATAATGCCTATATCCGGAGACCCCCTAGTTATATCTACTATTGGTAAATTAAACCCCACCCTGATATGACATTAGGTGTTGCTAGGAAGTAAAACCCCAACAACCAATGAAATTAAACAAAAACTGTAAATAAAGATATGTTTCACTCAACCCGGCAACGTCTAACTTCAATGGCGGAACACTTGACAACGAATGCCAAAGTAGTCTGCTAGTTGTCAAGTGTTCACCCTAGTCACTAGGTGTCCCGAGTATTTGGCGATCTGCCAAGAAAGTCGGGCCTATTCAATTTGCTGTTAGTTGTGACAAAGACCCTATAATACTAAGATGGTTCACTCCCTATATCTCCCATGGTAATGTAAATTTTGAAGTGCCACCTTGTGGTGGGTTTGATCAACCCAGCTGCTGGTTGGTGTTTCACATGTAAACACATACAATTATATTATACATGAGACAGGTAAGTATGAATACACATCAATATGAAATTGCTATGAACAAACACACATCATCATCAGCATCATCATCATCATTGCCATCATCACACATCTTTCACATTCATATATACATGTATACATATAATATAGCATCTGCTTAACCAAGAGAACAGCCAGCGCACCAAGTGGTGGGTTTGATCATTTTGATTACACAGTACAGGCTGAGTGAGCCGTCTTAGTATTATAGGGTCTTTGGTTGTGAGCTGCGAGATTGGATCCACAAAGTTAGTTCCGGTCGTTACCGCTGTGTGGCAGTAGGACGCAGGCTGCGGAATGCTACTGAATAGCGACAGGTGGCGCCACCTGCCGTAAGCGCAGCGTTATGCGGAAAGTAAAGTGCAATGGTCGCGAGAAAGAATGGTCACCAACTCACACCCCTTAAGAATCTATATATATCATTTACGCGGAGCATGCATCGTGAGGTGTTACCCACATTGATTCTTCCGATTGCCGTCAGAGGGCGTGTTGGCCGGGGGGGGGGGGGTAACTCGACTTAACCCAAATGGTTTTCATTATTCCACAACTTTTGCTTGACCCTCTCCAAAACCACATTGTTCACAGATTTAGCAAACAACAGGCTTGGACTCTTCATCCCGTATCGGCAACAACAGCCATGATTGCTTTATCCATGAGGGACAAATACGATGATTGACTGTAAGTATTCGTGCAGAAGGAATTTAAACAAAATAATGTTATTTTCACAAGGGTGAGAGCCGACGAGGCAGTAGTATAAGAGGTGGCGACTTGCACCAGGCGGTGCATTTAATTTTGAATCAAATTTAGTTTTGCGTGGGACCGTTAAAATGAGTTTGCACTGGTTGGTTTGTTGCGGTTTCTACGTTCTAGTAACATATACGGTCATATCGAGAACGGCACCGACTTGTGACAGTGCACACTCACGGTGACTTCTGTAGTGCCTCCCCATTGGGAGACCAGGTTGCTGGCACCATGACCTGATATCCCAGTGAGTCACATTATTCTGATACTGATCAAACCAGTCCTTGTCCTATCCCAGTAATGATGAGGGCCAGGCTAGATAGCAACAAGTATCAATTTAGTAAAATCATTCATTGGTTTGACTCTGCCGGGATCTGAACCCCAAACCTTAGGCAGAGAGGGGATGAATACACCCTAGAGCTATGAGAGACACGTCTCATCATAGTGGGAGCTTGTATTAAATAAACCGCACAGAAATCTCAACTCAGCAGATGGATCAAATCAAATTTTAAAAATTAGAAACATTTCACGAAATAGCTACTGAAATTACACGTGTACACACAGAACTGGACTTGGGTCAATCCGATATCGCTCTTATAAAGTTATAAGGAATACCAGGAATATTTCAAAATGTTTTCGGCACCATAATAAATTTGGCTCAACACAGTCACGTCTAAGGGGAAGCTACCAACTACGAGCCACCAGCCTCCCAACACCAGCCCCGACAACAACAGCCTCCACAACACCAGCCTCCCGCCACCAGCCTCCACAACACCAGCCCCCGCCACCAGCCTCCCAACACCAGCCTCCACAACACCAGCCTCCACAACACCAGCCCCCCAACACCAGCCCCCACAACACCAGCATCCCAACACCAGCATCCCAACACCAGCATCCCAACACCAGCCCCCACAACACCACCCATCCGCCACCAGCCTCCCAGCACCAGCCTCCCGCCACCAGCCTCCCACCATCAGCCTCCCGCCACCAGCATCCCGTCACCAGCCCCCCCCCCCCCACCACCAGATGCCAGCTATCAACTACCAGCCACCAGCCTCCAATTTATGGTAATCACCAACTACTGGTGCTCGTGGTAAACACCAACAAATGGTAAACACCAGCTGCTAAACACCAGTTCAGGTTAAACATCAGCTGCTGGCACCGCCGTGCACATTCTACTTCCGGTACTGAGACTGAGAGCGGATGTTCTTGGAGTGTGACTCACACTAAATCATCAACAAATTTGCCATGTCCGGATCAGGCATTCTGAGCGAAACGAAATAATAAAAAATAATAAAAAAGTATGGAAGAAAAAGAGCAATAAGACAAAGATATTCTTCCGAAAAACAAGAGAAAATATTCATCCGGAGAAAAGAAGATATTCCATCGAAGAAAAAATGGGGGTGTGGTGAAGAAGAAAAGGGGAAAAAAGAAGGATGTGAAGAAATGTGGCGGGTGAAGAAATGGAAGACAAAGTAGACAAAGAAGATAAAGAAAGAAAACATATTTCGGGGAAATGCAACTAAAATCACAGAAACCAAATTCGATCCGCTGACAGGCGTGTATTATTTATCACAATGTCAAAAAGAAGACGCAAGCTTTCACTTTCAAGAAGCTAATAGCAACATGTCTCAGATGTTGGATCGGCCGCTCAGTGCGCAGTTATGTGGGATGGAGCGAGGGGGCGAGGGGGCGGGGCTGGGGCTGGGCTGGAGCGCGGGCGGAGAGGAGGCGAGGCGGGGGGAGGAGGGGGTGCTAGCCGGCAGCCGACCCTGGGCTCCAGGCGGCCAGTTGAGTGTGTGTTACTGACGCCAGGTCCTTCGGAACACCATCGGAAAGAACTCGAGATTAAAAAAGAAAAAGAAAATAAATTAAAAGATCGAAAATTTCACACACCCACAAAATTTATAATAAAATAAAACAATCACGGAAACTTAATTTTCGTTGAAATCCGCCCAAACTCATCTTTGTCACAACCACACACATGCACACGCACACACACACGCACCTACATCCCCCCCCCCCCACACACACACACACGGGGGGTGGGGGGGGGGGGCCGTGTCAACCGTCCGGCACTGCAGCAATGTCTGCCAACGGAGGTAGGAAAAAATACATTATACATCTCCTGGTCTGTTCTTTCAAAAGCATACCCCTCCACCCCCCCCCCCTCTTCCCCTCCTATCCAGCCCTCCAATATATCACGGTTATTCCTCCTCGAAATTAACACTCGTCGTGTTGCGGGATTTTCTCCTGGGAGTACTCCGGAGCGGAGTCGCGCGCCTGCACCGACGGACCGACCTGGATCATTTTCAACTCCTTTTTGGCGCCAATTTCTTTCGCTCGCTCCATCTACTCGCCCCCCCCCCACACCACCTCCCTCTCACTACCCCAGCTTTCCCGTGTGTGTGTTTTGTTCTGTGTGTGCGAGCGAGCCCTAGAACCGTGTGTGGGGGATGGGAAGGGTTTTTTTGTTTGTGAATGCGCGCATTTGTGCGCGCGTGTGTTTTGTGTGCGCGCGTGTTGTTATGTGTATGTGTGCACATATATAATATGCGTGAGTGCATGTACGGATGAGCGCGTTTATGAGTAACAACACGTTTGTGTGCATGTGTGTGCGTGTGTGTGCGTGTGTGCATGTGTGGTATGGGTGATGGAGGAGATGGCGGGCATGGACGTCACTAACGAATGTCAAGGCCACCCGGGGTGTGAGGAACAAGTCCATGTGTCACCAACAGACCACCGCCCATTTCACGAGGCCACGTGTCACAAACAGACCACCGTCCATTTAGTGAGGCCAAGTAGCCATTCAGTGAGGACACCACTCATTTAGTGAGGTCACATGTCACAAACAGACCACTAGCCATTTAACAAGGCCATGGGTCACAAACAGAACACCGCCCATTTAGCAAGGCCATGTGTCACAAACAGAACACCGGCCATTTAGCCAGGCCACCTGTCACAAACAGAACACCAACCATTTAGTGAGGACACATGTATCTCGATGACAGTGGATGTTGTTTTCTTTTCAAATGATATGCCCTCATGAAGATGTATATCTTTAGTGCAAGTTTTTGTAGATCTATTTACAAAATGTTCAGTCGTTTATGTCAAATTTTGTGTAATTTAAAAATTTTGCATTGCAGGCCCATATCACTGTTGAACGTGGAAGAACGAGTGTTTATGGTAACATGCAAGATAACAGGCTTGAAATGTGAGAACATTAGGTATACTTTTGAGAGGAAAGGTCCAACAGACAAGACTATTCCTGACTTGTTAAGACAATTTTCGAAAACTGCATCTGTGCTTGATTTGACGGCAGAACTGGATACTTTAAAGCTGCGTAGGCCGATTAAGCATCAAATTGTCAAAACCAAGACAAGTACCTCAATTTTACATATCTAACTTAAATACTGATGCACTTGTTAAACAGTTGGCACCACAGAAGGGAATGCTGAGGAAATTTAATAGAACCTATTACTGCAGAAACCTATGATGTCTGAGTTTTGGCAAGGTTGCCAAAACTAATTTTGCTTGTTTACACTTCAAATATTTCAAAAACGTGACTTCACGTGAAAGTACGGTAGATTATAATGATCACCCTGATATGTTTATCTTAGAAAATGACAGAAACTCAAAACCCATCGCACTATGCAACTTTAAGCCCTGTAGAGACAAGGATGATTGCCATATCGAACACTAATTCTTTGTGGCATGTACCTTCAAAGAAATATATTTATAATGTCTTAAACCAGATTTTGTAATCGCAAATATATTTCGAATAGATTGTGACTTTTGAGGTTGATAAACTGAAGGCTCAGTCAGACCTTACCGGACTGAGTACCGGACACCACCGGACAAAGATTTGTCTAGTCCGGTGGTGTTCGGTATCAAAATGTACCGTATGAAACGAACGCTAAACGGACAAGGAACGTACATTAACGAATAGCCACCAAACGGACGTAACGGATTGTTTACGGACGCGCAGAAAACATATACTGACCGAATTCCCGCAATAACAACAAAAAACAACAACAAAAAATAACAACAATAAACCCACCATCAACGGACACTGCAGGAAGCAAACCGGAGACGTAACGGATGGGTACTGGACATGAAATGGACAAAAAAGACTTAAAACGGAAATCAACCTTACACGTCAGTCCGGCGGTGTCCGGTACAACTTTTGTGCATGTGCATGTTCAAAACGTGTACCGGATGCCGCCGGACACTACCAGAGATAAAACGGACACGCCGGATGGGTCCCATATATAAACCGTACATTGCCATATTTCACTGGACAGTGTCCGGTTTCTGTCCGTTTCCTCAATCCGGTGATGTATGACTGGGGCTTAAGGGTTCGATTTAAAGAAAAATATGTGCTGGAGGTGAACCACATCCCCAACATACCACCACTCACACACCCATGCCCCTCACATACCACTACATACCTCCCGCCCCTCACACACCCCACATACCACCACATACCTCCCCACCATCCCGATCAGATGGGATGCCCGAATAAGTTCAGCGTCCAATTCCAGATTGGGTAGATCGTGGGATTCAAACTCATGGGTTTGAACCATGATCGAGTCAAAGCAATGATTTTTAAATTGATACTCGTCGCTTCCTAACCAGACGCTCGTTATTATTAGGATAGGGCAAGGACTGGTTGGCTCAGTGTCAGGATAATGTGACTGAGTGGGATATTATCAGGTCATAGTGCTGGCAGCCTGGTCTCCCAGTGGGGCAGCACTATAATAAAGGTTGCCATGAGTGCACAATGTCACAAGCCATTACCCATCCTGATATGACCTTAGATGCTGCCAGGACGTAAAACTCCCAACAACCAACCAACTCCACCATCCCTTGCCACCCCCTCCACCCTCGCCACACCCCACCCCCACCCCAACACGAGCACGTCACACACACCACCGCCCCCCCCCCCTGACACACACTCACACACACACACATACACACACACACATACACACACACACACACACTCACACGAGCCCCAGTCGGGTCCCTGTGGAGTAGTTGGAGTTTAACAGCTAAATAAAGCAGTCCTCAAAATGTCCCAATCTGCGCAGCCCCGGACCCATCTATCACTCTCCACGCTCGCCGCCTCGACTCCCACACCTCGTGGTGACGGTGTGTGTGTGTGGTGAGGGCGGGAGGGGGGGGGGGTTACGGAAGTAGCGGGTAGTACTAGTAGTCGGGGCGGGGAGGGAGGTTAATGCTCCGGCCCAAACTGTTCTGATTGGACGGCCGGCAGGTTTTACTCCAGGAACTAGGCCCGGAATCAAACCGCGCGCAAAAAGCGCGGGAAAACGAGGCGAGGCCGCGAGCGCTCAATAGTGTAGCCGGAAGTTGCTCACGCAGTGGCGATCACTACGCGCTGGTGGCCTGAGAAAAGTAGTACACTGTAATTTGCCCTGGCTATGATGGTATATGTAGGGGGGGGGGGGCGCGTGATGGATGGGGCAGAGGGGTGGGGAAGGAGGGGAGAGGGGGAGATCGTAGGGGAAAGGACGAGGGGGGGGGGGAGAAAGGGGCGGGGAGAGGGACAGGGAGGGGGAGAGGGGGGAGAGGGAGGGGATGGGAGAGAGAAGGGGGGAGGGAAGGCGAAGGGGCGGGGAAGGGAGTGACAGGGGGAGTAGAATAGGGAGGGGAACAGGGGGAAGGAGGGATGAAGGGAAGAGGAGGGAAGGGGAGACTGAGAGGAAGGGAAGAGGAGGTAAGGAGATGGGATATAGAGGGAGGGGGGGGGGTCAAAGCATCACTATTTTGTGAATAGCTGATTGCGCAATAACACATGGTGGTTCTTACCAACTTTGAATTCACAGAAAACATCCTCTCACCACGTGACACTAATACCAACTCCCCCGGACACCTTTCCTCCCTCCATCCTCCACATTCGAATACCGCACACCTCAAGCAGGCGACACTGCCGGCTCGCCCGTCGCGCAACAAGAAAGCGGGCGAAATTACAGCAATCGTCTTAAAAGATCTAATGCAATTGGCCCGCCATCTTTGGTCCGCCCTCAAAAATAGCTTGATTATCCCCGCTAGGTGGCGCCACGGTCCAACGCCGGTAATTAGAGATTTGATTGGCGCACATCATTCAGCGACCACAATATTGCATTTCGGGAGGCCCGCCTCGGGTTTTCCGCCCAGGGTACACGGGCCCAGCCCGGCGCTACTGCGCTTCGGGACGGTGTGAGAGTGGCGCTGCGGCGGTCGGGCCGAGGTGTCGCCGCCGGACCAGTGTACCGCCCAGGGTTCCCGCCAAAAACGTTGTCGTCTGCCCCGGGCCTCAAATGCATGCGCGCGCACCAATAGTGGAGTTTTGACGTCGCTAGGCAGCGTAACGCCTCCCCTCCCACCCCCCCACTCACCCCCACCCCCTACTACCCCCCCCCACACCCCTCCCTCACGCCGACACCGGCTAACCAGAACGCGGGACACACCCAGCTCCAAATGCAGCAGCAGCAGCGACGGCCGTAAGAAAAGGGGCAAATTAGGATATGAATTTTTAATTCAATTGTTGGAGGAAATTCGCAAAAATTAAGCCCGTCTGTTCGACTGGAATTGTTTTCCAGAATTCGAAATCACACAAATGAACTACCCCCCCCCCCCCCCCACCCACTACCACACCGTACACCCCCCCCCTCCCCCCCGCTCCACCCCTCACTCCGTCAATCGAACTACCATGACTACCAGGACGACGGGCGACAAATGACAGCGGCGTAGGCAACGCCCAAAAATGTGGTGCTGTCATTAAAATTCAAAACCTCGCCAACAATGAATTCAAATGCGAAAAGTTAGTTCCCAAAACGCACGGTAGGGGAGGAAACCTAAAAACAGTTTGATAAATGAGTTACAGGGTGTGTGTGGTGGGGTGCAGGGGCGTAGGTGGTGTGTGTGGTGGGGTGCAGGGGCGTAGGTGGTGTGGGTAGGGTGTGTGTGGTGTGTGTAGGGTGTGTGTATGGTGTGTACGATGTGTGTGAGGTGTGTGTGTGGCATGTACGATGTGTGGTGTGCATCAAGGTGTGTAGGGTGTGGTGTGTAAGGTGTGGTGTGTAGTGCATAGGGTGTGTAAATGGCGTGTGGTGCGTGTGAGAAGTGTATGCACATGTGTGTAATGTGTGGTATGCATGTCTTATATGTGGTATGTGCGTGGTGTGCATGTGGAAATTTAGGGTGAGTACATGTGAGTGTGTGGTGGGCATGCGAAAGTGGTGTGCGCATCTGTGGTGTCCGTGTGTGTGGTTTGTGTGTTGTGTGTGCATGGTATGCGTGTCTGTGGTGTGCGCATGTGTGTGGTGCAGTGTGCATGGTGTATGTGGTGTGTGCAGTGTGTGCATGGAGTGTGCATGTGTGATGTGTGTGGGTGTGTGGAGTGCAAGTGTGTGCGGTGTGTGGTGTTCATGTGTGTGATGTGTGTGGGGTGTGGGGTGCAAGTGTGTGCGGTGTGTGGTGTTCATGTGTGTGATGTGTGCGGGGGGTGTGGTGTGCAAGTGTGTGCAGTGTGTGGTGTTTATGTGTGTGATGTGTGTGGGGGTGTGGGGTGCAAGTGTGTGCAATGTGTGGTGTTCATGTGTGTGGGGGTGTGGTGTGCAAGTGCGTGCGGTGTGTAGTGTTCATGTGTGTGATGTGTGCGGGGGTGTGGTGTGCAAGTGTGTGCTGGTGTGTGGTGTTCATGTGTGTGGTTTGTGCGGGTTTGCGTGTCGTGCGTGTTGTGTGGTATGTGTGCGCGTGTGCGGAGGCCGCCTGGCGAGCAGGCATTAAACATTCCCTATCTCCGCCTCAAGTGAGCATTTGCATCACGCTGCTCCCCACGTGACCCGACGTGCTTTTGTGGGCTCGCAGTACCCAGCACGCGGCGAGCAACCTCCCCTCCCACCCCCACCCCCACCACACACGCACCGCGATGCTGACGAGCATGGGTCACTTCCTGTCAGATTCACCGGAAGTCCCATGTCTGCTTGTTATTGGTTTGCTTGTAGATACGCGCCGTCCTTCCGTCCACCTGTTGATTTAGTCATTTCAGACTGCACTTCATGGTCACCACTGCTAGCCCCTGTCCACCGCCTCCACCCTCTCCACCCTCTCCACCTCCTCCACCCTCTTTCCGCCACCAGCCACCCCCTTCCTTCCTCACACCTCCCAGATACCAACATACACGACCCCTCCCACATCCTACCCCCCCGCCCTCTCCCCTCCTCTTCACTCCCACATACCAACAGACACAATCCCTCTTTCTCCCCCCCCCCCCACCATCTCCCCTCCTTTCCGCTCCCACATACCAATATACAACCTCTTCCCCCCCCCCCACCCTTTCCCTCCTCACCTCCCTCATACCAGACACACCGCCTCACCCTCCCCTCCCACCGCCTTCCCTCCTCTCTCCTCCCACATACTAACAGACACACAACCCCTCCTTCTCTCCTCCCACATACCAACAGAAACAACCCTCCCTCTCCCCTCCCCTCCTCTCCAATCCCACACCAACAGACACAAACCCCCATTTCCTCTCTTCCCATCTCCCTCCCTCTCCCCTCTCCTCCACTCCCACATACCAACATACACACCGCCTCCCTCTTCCCTCCACTCCCTGCTCTCTAGTGCCACCTCTCCCACACCACCACCACCACCCCCGTCCACACCGCTCCAGCTCTCTTCTCTCCCCTACTTCTAACCACACCAACACACCAACACACAGAACCACCCCTCCCCTCCACCACTACCCCACTTATAAATATTCCTTTCCTCGGCAGTAATTTCATTGAGCATTCACTAAGGCGCTTGTCAGGGCCAAACACAAATCGCTCATGAAATCTAGAAAGAATGAACAGTCCACGCCCAAAAACACCTCCAAAAATACTCCCCCCTCCTCATCCACACACACACACAGACACACACACACACACAGACACACACACACACACATCTCCCATTCCAGCTACTGCGGTTGAATTTAGAATTCATTGGTCCGGCTCAAAGATGCCAGGATTGCGTCAAAAGATGGGCTCCTGATGCAGCCTCGTGCCCGGATGTAATAACTGCGCATGCGCAGCCCGTAAAATCCAGAAACCCGCCCAAAAACACAAAACGGCCCCCATCTTAAAATTCAGCAGGCGAGGGAGTGCGTTTTTTCCCACGGCGCGTCGCCACTCTCAAGCAGGGCCACGCTGCTTCTTAGACAGACCCCGCAGCTTCTTCTTCAGAGACAGGAACAAATCTACCCGGATGGAGAGTGGGCATAGCAACCTACCCAAAGCGCCTGGAAACCAGTATATTTGTATTTGATATATCAATCATTAAAAAAATCTGGTTTAAAGCTGCAACATCCGATGAACGAATTAAAGTTTTTTAAGCTGAATTAAATTTCTAAGCTTACCCTAGATTTGACCTTCTACATATCTAGCTTTGATACTGGAACAGATATATTGCTGTAAATTACTCTAAACTTATTAACTAATTAGTAAAACTGACTCTGGCTATGGCTCTAACACTAGTCTGAGTGCCTGGATTGTTCTCAATCTAAATGCAGATGGTATAAAATGTGCTGATAAATGATTAACATCTTAATTCATCTTAATTTATTATATATATATATTTTAGTTGGTATTCAATTTTTTTATTGAGGCTGTATTTATACTGTCCATAGCATGTAAGCCTGGGTAGTCAGGCTTGTTTTCAATGCTGGCCAGCTGTAGTGTTGGTGTTATCTTATCACACAGTAGCTGCTGATAAGGTATTTGATTGCCTGCATTTCAGTAGCAGATATATGGTTGGTATGGTTAGTAGCCTATTTTAGTTTTTTTGGATTTTCTTTGCACATATGTGTTTTATTTTTTCTACTCTTACTACTAGACTAGCCTACTCCTATTTACATATCATACTCATAGGCTTGTACATAGCTGTGTGGTGTGCTATCTGGCTACTTTTGGCATGGTTACCGTCCATTGGGCATCCCGCTGTTCTATATTTCAAACAAGGGCTGAGATGAGCTGAAACTAGCACATTTCATAGCTGCACCCAGTGTCTTAGCATTAGCCATGTGCTTCGTGGGGGTTTGTTTATCTTCCACGCATTCCACAATGCACCGCGCGGCTGGAGTGGCGATGTAGTCTATCAGAGAGAGAGAGAGAAACAACCCACATGACAATCGTAGATCATTACTAGGTGTCCCGTCCCGCCAGCTGCGGTATCGCGGCCGGGAGTAAATGAAGCCTAATCATCTCGGCGACTGCCTGGCGGTATTTAGACTTGTGCGAAGTGCAGCGGTACCGTGTTTATATGGCCACATTAAAGACACTCCGCTGGTTCCCAGGATTACCAGCCGCTTCCGGCGAAGGGTACCAGCGCAACAGGTACATCTCCCCCCCCCCCTCTGGTGGGCGATTCGCGAACTGTTGCCCATCGCGCAGTGGGGGGAGGAGGGGGGGGGGGTTACAGTAGGTATCCCAAGTGATTTCTTAAAACAGTTTTGAGATTGATTTAATAGATTTCACCTATGCGTCCGGTGTGTAGGCCAAGTCGCAGGTAACCTCTCAATACGTGTCTATGAGTGTGGGTGGGGGGGGGGGGGGGGGGGGGGGGGGGGGCGGGGGCGGGGGGAGTCACTAGCAGGATGCAGTAGGGGGCGGTCCCACCGGCTAGCCTACCGCCACCAGTCGCCACAGACGAGCAACAGTGGGCGGCGCAGTCACTGCCACCACCGCCTTGTGGTGGAGTTTCTATAGTATGTTGTTTGTTTGTTGTTTTACGTCCTAGCAACATCTAAGGTCATATCAGGACGGGTACCGACTTGTGACCGTGCGCACTCATGGCGACTATATAGTGCTGCCCCACTGGGAGACCAGGCCACCAGCACCATGACCCAATATCCCACTCAGTCACATTATCCTGACACTGAGCCAACCAGTCCTTCCCCTATCCTAATAATGCTGAGCGCCTGGCTAGGAAGCGACAAGTATCAATTCTTAAGTCATCGGTTTGACTTGACCGGGAATTGAACTCCCAACCTTCTTGCGCTCCAGCGATTCGGACTCCGCGTCCGTTGTCAGCATGGGGAAGCAGTGCTCTTACTGAAGCGGTCACAGCATCGCTGTTGTCCTTCGAAGACAGGTCGCCTCGTAACACCTCAGGCCTTCTTACTTCTTAGACAGTTCTAGTTGCGTGGAAGGTTTTCAGTTTCTGCCATATTATTAATTATTGCACAACAAGCCTAAGACAATACATTTGTGTGAAGAATTACTCTGGCTGGGCCATACAATACCTACCTTATTTATTTACTTAAAGCTGCACAGTCCGATGAAAATATAAACTTTTCAACAACAAAAACAATTTTCTAGATTTGATTCGACATATCTACCTTAGATACTATTGCACTTATGAAGAATGTATCGCCACATAGCAGGGAATACTGAGGCAATTTAATAGAACATGTTATTGTAGAAGCCTATGGTGTCAGAGTGTTGGCATGTGTGCCAACATTTATTTTGTATATTTGCACTTGAAATATCTCCAAAGTTAGCCATTTCAAATCAAAGTTACTTCAAACTAAATTAAGGTAGGAAATAATTAATTTAATATAGTTATCTCAGAAAAATTACAGAAACTCAAAACCCTCGGACTATGCAACTTTAACAACAACATATGTATAGGTTCTTTATGCATTACATTTAAACAATAAATATATTAAGCTGATCATTATCATCTAGCTTAAATTAGTTTTGAGTAACTTTATATATTTTTGTAATTGCTAACTTTGGAATATTTGAAGTGAAAACATGCACCAATTTCGGTGTGCACACCAAAATGGTTTGCACACCTTGCAGTAGATAAAAGATTCACCCTGTACTTCCAGTACAGGGGTGAAAACTTATATAAAAAACGGTAAAAGAATCGGGCTAATGAAATGAGTCTTTAGGAGAGCCTAATTTCACAATCTAAGAAGCAACATTTATTCTTTGTATATGTCTTCATGTTTACCCGCTACTTTTGAGTTGGAAAATATAATAAACCATATACTTTAATGCAATTTAAAAGTGAAATCGATGGCGTTCTCTGGCTGTCATCTTGTCTTTTTGCATTCTCTCCCATTTCACCAACTCTGTTCTGATATAAGTAACCATTTGACACTGGTGCCAGGCATTCTATTTCTTGTTCCACACTAATGCTATTTTCACCCGTATTTATATAAGGCTGGTCTTCACCCATGTACTACAAGTACCGGGTGAATCTTTTATCTAGCCTTGCAGCTATCACGAGTTTTACTAGACTGACTTAATATTCCTTCAATTCAGCAATACATGTTTAATAAATGCATCTTTAATGCAGCAATACATGTTTAATAAATGCACAAGTATCTTAGTTGAACATTTAGGATTAAATACAGGTGATGACTTTGGTTGATAAAATTGTATAGGTCGGTCGGACTATGCAGCTGTAAGTGTAAGAATACAGTAAAACCTCTCTAACAGACCACCTCCACAGATCGACCACTCCCCTATATCGATCGCTTTATTTGGGTACCAACCGATCGCCCATACAATACCATTGTAACAATTCTAAAAACTCCCTGAACCTACCACCTATCTAAATGGACCACTTAAAGTCGGTCCCATGGTCGGTGTGATTTAGAGAGGTTTCACTGTACATGTACTACCGTACGCAGGTACTCAGGTGCTACACTTCACCACAGCTAACATTTAGCTAGATTCTCGCCACCATCGAAGAAGGCAAAGGTCAGGCTGGGATAAACAACCAAAAAGCCAACCATTGGCTCGACACTGTCAAAAACCCAGCGGCTGGCTCATCATTATTAGTTAGCTATATGTGTGTGATTCATGCCTAATGACATTATAGTTGGTAAATTATATGTAAACCTACATTCTTGATAAAAAAACCTTTTACTATCCCTGCATTAACCCCTTTCCCTTTCGGATAACTAAGATCTACAATAATGCCTCGGAGAAATTAGACCGAAGCTGCAGAATATGTGTATTTCCGAGGTGACAAGTAGATAAGAGTGTTACTAGGGAGGTGTCCCTAATATACAAATTGTAAATAGGGAGAAATAGGATGGCCGAATGGGGGAGGTGCTGGAGTAGGTGTTGGCACCCTCCCACAGAGGGGTCCGGGGAATATTTAGAAAAACATGATACAAAATGGTGCATCTAGTACATTTTGACGAAAAATATGCATAGAGGAGAGATACAAGGGGGGGGGGGAGAGGAATAGGGGGAGGGAGAGTGGGTTGAGGGAGACAACGCGGGGGGGGGGGGGGGGGGGGGCAGAGGGAACAGAGGTTAGGGTGCCCAGTGAGGGCCAAAGAGGGGGAAGGGCCAGTGGGTGGACAGCAGTGCCGGGAGGCGGTGCCCCGAGCTCCCGGGAGCAACTCATGGACAGACCGGGAAAGTCCCCAAGCAAGACGCAGTGGGCAGCTGAGTGGACAGGGAGCAGCTCACAGTAGGCAGTGGGCAGCTGACAGTGGGCAACTGACAGTGGGCAGCTGACAGTGGGAAGTGGACAGCTGACAGTGGGAAGCTGACAGTGGGCAGCTGGCAGTGGGAAGAGAGAAGTGGGCAGCTGACAGTGGGCACCAATGTGACCTATATCACCAATGTGACGTACATCACCAATATGACCTATATCACGAATATGACCTACATCACGAATATAACCTACTCCACCAATATAACCTACATCACCAATATAACCTACACCACCAATATGACCTACACTATCAATATGACCAACATTACCAGTACTGTGACCTACATAACCACATTCTTTCCATCTTTAGGGTACACTTGGTGTTGCGGTGATAAAGCCACAATCTTCGTGTACCATTGCTTCGCTCGACTTCTATCCGCATTGTTTGCGAAGCGCTGTGTTGCCACTTTCTTTGGTTACAGTGCCATCCCTTAAGCCATCTCCTAATGCCGGCTGTAGACAGCTGAGTCTTTTTTTTTTTTTGGTAAGAATGTTTATTCTGCTGAATAAGTCTTTTGTCAGTGCCGAAGCACTGGTCTTCCTGTCAATTCAGGGTTATTTACACAAAAGGTATATAGAATAAGGTGTACAATACCTGTTGAATAGACAATTTGCACCATGTAACACAATGAAATTCTGAAACCCAAAAGTTCCATAACAATATGGTACAGTAGTGTCATATAACCAGATCAATATTAGTCAGATCAATGTGAGTATTTACATAGTATTTAGAATGTAAGCAGAAGTTATCTTCTGTATTCAGTTGGTAAACTTGTAGTGAGTTTTAATGTTCAGTTGCAGTTAGGCAAGCGGCATATAAATGTTGGTTTGTTAGGAAAATTCTAGTGTGACTCTAATGTAGTTAGTTATGTGAGTTTATGAATTATGTTGTTGGGGTGGGATTGTTAATAATACACTGGACCAGCTGTGACCAGTGAAGCAGTGGGACCAATCCCAGTAGTTGCAAACTGTTGTTAGTGGGTTTTTTATCCACCCCTTATTAACAGCCTCATTCAATTAGTCGCACATCGGCCTATGTTTCATCCCTTCAGGAATAGGACCTGCAAAAACAGACGCCCCCTGGTGTCAACTGGTGGCAATAGACGCCCGTCATAGTAAAGGCAAGCACAGTTTATTTGTTAGACCCAGATTTGATATTTCTGTAAACACAGTTGTGTTTCCCAAAGATGGCAAACACATTGTATAGCGAAGGTACCACCGAAATAGGCATTCACTGATTGTATTGTGCATGCGGGTTATTTGAGACTGACAGGCTTTCTGCTGCACCGAATGACACTAGTGCTGTATGAAATCACTGAAATAAAGTTTTGTATGGTGTTAGTACCATATGAATGCACTGGAATGAAATTTGATAGCAAATAGTGACATTTCTAAGTATACCTACAATAAAAAACCAAAACCACGACTTAGCTGCATGTATCCACATGTGTAATGGTTGTTGTCTTTTTGTCTGTGGGTGGAATGATTTGAAATGGGACTGAGCCTGTCTTTGACCCTTTTGAAATCACTCCGCCAACCCCAACTTTGACATACGTGAAATCAGGTCTTTCAATAATAGAATGCTTCTGAAGATGTGTGTGTGAACTGACTGTTGTGAATTGTGAATGAATGTCTGTTGTCACTGACGCCCACTGAAATTGAGACTGTTGATTTACACTGTGATCCAAGAAATTGCCTGAGCTGAGAAGAGGTTGTCATTTGGTATCTTAACCTATCTAAGATATTATTGTCTTTATTATTATTATTATTATGATTATTAGTGTGATTATTACTATCATTATTGTTATGGCAGTCGTCTCAGTGTAAATGTTGCGCGGTATCACCTACAATAGTACTTGTCTTCGACGGACAACTTTATATCCACACCAATGTTGTCCTCAGATAGCAGGTTGCCTGTCATCAGAGGGACAATCAAATGAAACAAGACGCTTTGAAAATCGTCCACACGAAGCAGGGGTTCGCCCATCACAGCGACCGCTGAATACAGATACCACTGTAGATCTAAATGTCATCTGCTATCTATTTACTACTGTATATGTAAATGCCGTCTGCTATCTCTACACCACTTATGCCAGTGTGGCTTGCACAATGAAATAAACGGCTAAGGCGAAATGTCAACTGCTGTTAAAATAACATTTTAAAAAAGAGCTCGCTACCATCTATGATCTAGACGCATATAATTCGCTTACAAACCGTTGATTGGACATTAAAACTGAAGTTTCCCGCCAAAATGAAAAGCTCCCACAACAGGTGGCGCTTTAACTCTAAGCCTACGCATGCGCACAATTACAGCCCAGCCCACGTGCGGCATGTCGTAAACGCGCCAACGACGTCATTTCGCGCGCAGAAAAAAAAAGGTGGGAAGAACATGACTACCGGTCACGTGGCTAACATGCGTGTGGCGTCATAGCGGTAGTAAACCCTTGGAGGTGACCGATATAGAAGGCGCATGTGCGTGGTTCTCACCGACACGGTCACGTGGCGCCACCAGCGCGCGGCTTAGTTAAACATCATTGGCGCCGGTGTAGCGGTATAAAATTGCCCCCTCTGATGCCTGCCCCGTGGCAATAATATATCGAAATGAACCTAGCTAGGTAGCGGAAGTGAAGAGTGTGTGTGTGTGTGTGTGTGTGTGTGTGTGTGTGTGTGTGTGGTGGGGGCGGGGGTCGAGGGGTGGGACTGTTCCCAGGAGCAATATTATATTGGTATTGTATCGTCCCTTCCAGAATAAAACAGTCCACTCCTTGTATATAGGTCAAATACCCGAGGCCAATTTCAAATCACTCCGCCCGCCCACGACTGACTAGAACTTAGAAGTATGTACACTAATGCTTCGCCACTATTGTGAACCAACTAAACCACGCTAATTTAGACCGGGTGTGATGGCTGAGTACGTTACTGTGCCCGCTTCCCGTCATGGGATCAATCCAGAGCTGAATCCAAACAAATACCAAATTAATCTCACTACCTCATTTGATGCTCGGCATTACTATGATAGCTCTAGGAGGTTGACTGACTGGGATATTGGCTCATAGAGCCGGCAGAATGGTATCCAAGTCGGGCAGCACTATAAAATGGCCCTGAGTACACATTCTCACAAGTCTGTATTCGTTCCTGAAATGACTTGGCGACACCAACCCAAGCTGCTCACCCCAAGACCAAGTAGCACTGCGCCCCGTGGTTGTGAAGCCCATTGTTCAAGTCATGGGCGGCTGGTTCTTGAAGTATCCGCCAGGTGGCGCCACCGGCAACCGCCCACACCGACCACGCAGTGCGGGGACTTTCTGCTGCACGCAGTGAGTTGATTAGTTGGTTGAAGTTTTACGTCCGGGCAACATCTAAGGGCATCCGGACGGGTACCGATTGGTGACAGTGCGCCCTCATGGCGATTTTATAGTGTTGCCCCAATCTTTTGTTTAATCGTAAATCAATTACATAATTTACGTTTCTGTAGGTCTTTACGAAACAAAGGTCGTTAGACCTGCATACCGAGTTCTAGAGAGAAGGCATTAATCGAATGCAGTGTGACATGAGATCAGAGCCATTTGTAATTATATACAGTACCTTGATCCTTCGACTGTCTGTGAATCGTTCGTTCAAATCCCTTAATACAGGTCAGGGGCCAAATGTATGAGTCCGGTTTAGGGCTCGTAACCCACGCATCGTGCGGATTTCCCGGGTTAGCGGCCCAAAGTGTCAATGTATGTGCACGGGTTAGGCAAACTCCTCGAGGGTTAACGTCGCCTTCACTAACCCCAACTTGAGCCTGGGTTAACGTCCGAGTTAGGCACCGACTTGGGCCAAATCTATTCAATGCGACCATATTTAACAGAATTACATACGCAATAAGTGAAATTTGATCAATTTAACCCTAAATTCGAAGCGTTATTAAGGCTACCGCCGCATTGGCGGCGATATTAATAGTAATATTTTCGAATCGACGAACGTACAGTAAACAAACCGCCGCCACCGCCAGTATGGAAAGCGACGTCGATGCGGCGGCGGCGGTGATTTGTTTACTTTACTTTCGTCGATTCGAAAATATTAATATTAATATCGCCGCCAATGCGGCGGTAGCCTTAATAATGCTTCGAATTTAGGGTTAAATTAATAAAATTTCACTTATTGCGTATGTAATTCTGTTAAATATGATAGCATTTAATATATTTGAGCCTAATATATGGCTACAAATGCAGAGGGATTTCCCAAATCTATAAATAACGCACTGGTTAGCTAACCAAGCAGCGCTTTGGCCACATACATTTCCTGTGACGCATATACCAACACCGACGTTAGCTAACCCGCCGGCCGCCCTTAACGCCGGAGCCGATAAATAATGGCTCACACATTTAGGCCCTGGGGTATAGACTGTTATAAACACACACATATAATTGTAATGTATAAGCATTAGGCGAGTATAAAGGAGTGGAAGGGAGGTTATTATTATTGTCTATTAGTATTACACTTGTTACACCCATTTGGTGCAGAGCATGCTCCTCCTGTATATAATTTCCAACCTATCATACAGTAAAACCTCTCTAACCGACCACCTCCACAGATCGACCACTCCCCTATATCGATCGCTTTATTTGGGTCCCAGCAATACCATTGTAACCATATTCTAACTCCCTAAACCGACCACCTCCCTAAATGGACCACTTAATGTCGGTCCCATGGTCGGTCGATTTAGAGAGGTTTTACTGTATACATATATCATCTATATATCATATATATATATGATATAGTGGACATATCACTCAATATATAAAGCCATATCACGGCAGATCCTGACTGTTGACTGCGCACTTAAAGTGGCTTTATAGTGCTGCCCAACTAGTACACCATACCGCTGTCACCACAATCCAATATTCCACTTAGTGATATTATTTCCTGCCAGTGATTTAACCAATCCTCGCCTATCAGTATCAATGCCACAAATGAAATGGTGTAAGAGTTTCGGTTTGACTCGGCCGGGGATCGATCCTGTGACGTGGGGGTTACTGGCATGACTCACCAAACGGGAAGAGAACCCGCTGAGGCTGCCCAATCAAGCATCCTGCCTAAGTTGCTTTTATTTTCGTTATTCAAATGAAATTGAAAGAAAACAAAATAAAGATGCCCCAGGGTGATATCCCCAACATCTAAATTCCTTTGTTTAAATATCTATTAATATTATTATTATTACATTAATTGATTAAGCATAGTAAACCTCAATCATGGACAATTGGCCATCCATATTCTACTGCTCCTTGCCCTATCCTAGTAATGCTGAGTGCCAGGCTAGGTAGTGACAAGTATAAATGTTTAAATCTTTGGTTTGAACCTGGAGTTGTTTGAATTCCACGACCTGCCACACAGGAACCGTGCGCTCAACTCATTTGGCCATCCCACATTATGGCGCTGCTGGATTCAACCCGCGCCAGGCGAACCACGCGCGAAAAAGACCTCACCTGGAAGGGATCAAAGGTGGAATGGTCAGTTCACGGCAATTACAAATACCAAAATGCACAATTTAACAACGCACAAAAAACTCACAATTTCCCATGACCAACCAGGAACTTAATCTGTTTTATAATAAAAGTCTTATTAAATAACTATAAATGAATTGGAAATTAAAATCCGATGAACAACAGTTTGTTCGTTCACAATTGCCACGTGGAGACTTATTGTGTTTTATTGGGCGGAGGGGGGGGGGGGATTGTGCTTAAAAAATACTATAAATAAATTGAAAGTTTCGCTGCAATAACTATATATGCCAAGTTGACAATTGTTTTCGTTTTCTGGAGTCCCAATTAAAATCCATCCTAAATATGACTTTATATATTTCTATTAAGCCCCAACAACACCAGCAACAGCAACACCATCCAATCAAGATAACAGTTAATGGATTTATTTTCGAGGGAGTGGGATAGGGGGGGTTCATCGAAGACAAATAATTTATGGGTGACACATTTTCGGACGAGAGTATAGTCTAAATATTATGTAGCAGATACATTATTAGTATTCAATGTAATTTATTTCAGTTAGATCCTTACTGTCGATTGGCGGCAAATTCTCATCCCTGTATACATGTATAGGAATAAAAAGGCGGGGGCAATGCCCAAAAGTCGGGAAACCATCAGTGGGAAATTCTCATCCCTGTAGCTTTAAGGCAAATGGCGACATGACCTAGTTAATGTAGCAATGTGCTTCACTGGGTATTATTGTCAATATTTTAACAATGAATATCTCCAAAGTTATCCGATTATCTTACTCTGAATCAAAGTCGAGTTAGCTTAATTCTCAAGCTATATATATTTACCTGAAAGATATTTTTCTTTTTTAAATCAAAGACCGATGGTTTATGCAACTTGAATTGAGACGGCAATTGTGAGGACAAGAATGCAGAAGTCGAGTAGTCGCCACCCTGTTTCCTGAGGATATATATGTTTGTTTATTGGGGTTTTATGCCCTAACAACTTCTAACTTCTAAGGAGAGAGATGCATCAGATATAAGCTTTGCTGTCATTTGACATGGATCTGATCGTTTCAAAATTTCATGTAAATTTCAATATACGCTTGACTGCCAGAATAGATACCACTGGCATTTCCCTGTGGATATAACCATGTTGCCAACATTGCGTTAAACCATCAGCAATCAATCAATCAATCAATCAATAAGGCAATCGAGGAATAGGTTATATGAGGACTGGTACTGACTTGCGACAGTTCACACTCACGGTGACTTGGGGAAACAGGGCCACCAGCACCATGACCCAATATCCCACTCAGTCATATTATCCTGATAACAAGCCAACCTGTCCTTACCCTATCTTAGAAATGCTGAGCGCCAGGCTAGGTAGCAAAAAGTATAAATTTGGTAAGTCATTGTATTGACTCGGCCACGGTTCGAATGCCTGACATTCCGCATGGGAAGCCAGCCGGCACGCTTTATGCCAAGTACACACCTACCGTTTACGATTCACGCACTAAAACTCGCGACTCGACCCGACCCGCTTAAAACTGAAAACGAGCCGATTCATTTTTCGAATCGCGAATCGCAATCGTAATCGGTCCGTTTTAGCCCTAAAACTGAGTTTTTAGTCAGGAATCGCAATCGCTAGGTGTGCGCGGGGAGCGCACACCTAGCGATTTTTGTGTGCGAAACGGGCAGTTTTAGATCGTATACGGTAGATGGGTGCGCACAAACGGTAGGTGTAAACCTGGCATAACCAATTCAGCAATCCTGTCCAGTGAGGAGATGGATAAGATGGCAGTTCGTCTCACTCCTGCTACCTCCCCCCCCCCCCCTCACAGGAAGGCACTGAATGATCACATCCAACTCTCTTTTCACTCGACGAAGACTCGCCCGCCATTACCGGGTTCTGACCGCCAAATGGGCAAACATCACGAGCGTGGGTCAACACGGGCTGCTCAAATTTAAACAAACGCAACAACAACAACAAAAAAGTAAATAAACTTTTTTTTTTTTTAAAGAAGGGAAAAAGGAAGAATTCATTAATATGTAGAAAATAATGGGAAAATTCCAGGTCGTTAAGCGGTGGTGTTATATTTAGCGCCGGGAGAGAAAAGAAGAAGGCGTCGCTAGAGAAAAGGGGAGTCTTGGTATGGACCCTTGCGGTGGGAAGAGCACACCACTCACGACATTCAATTCCGCGCGCACCCTTCCCACTGACCACTCACCGGGCCCGGCAAAAAAGAAAACGCGGCAGCCGAGAAGCCCGCCACGCGCGCCGTCTGGTGGCGGCGCGAAAAATGTCGTCTGCTTCCAGCAGAACTGGAACCAGACGACATTTAGCGGTGACTTTCAGTCCGGTTTGAGCACATTTGATTGATTTTCTACGCGCAGCAGCAGACATTTTTAGCAACAGCAGACGACATTTAGCATGAACAGACGACATTTAGCACCAGCAGGTGAAAGTGCGGCGAAAAAAAGGCGCGGTTTCTTGCGTTGGCGCGCTACAGGGGGGAAGACGGGAGGGGAAAAACACCCGCGACCACTGGCTATTATCTAATTACACACAAAAGGTAAATATGAAAACGCCAAGCCTAATCACTAATCACTAGGCCTAATAGGCCAGGCCTAATTTGACTCTGATTAGGCCTGTCTACGGCGCCTATGGTCGAGCCGAACACGGCCTGGGGCACGCTCGTCCACGCTGCCTTTTTAACGGCGTCCGCCATTTTCACCATTTTCCACACACAATCATAAAAGTTGAACTTTTAACAAAAGTTCCCACCTGCCCCCCTACACCCCCTTCCCATCCACCCGCCCTCCCTCCCCAACCTTCCTTGTCCCGTGTTCAAATATTACCATCACAAAAAAGAGGTGCGGCCCGGGCAATAATCCCACGACCGTTTGTGTTTTGTCTTCATTCCATTAAGTTAATTTCGAATCAAAACAACTTCACAAAGCACCATCCACTCAGCAGCATCGCGCAGACCGACGTCCGTCCACCTCACCCACACTGTCGAACCGCAGCCCAGCCCGCCCCAAATAAAGGCGGGGCATTACACTGGGCACGATGGCCGAATGAGTAGAGTGCCCCGCTTCCTGTGTGGCAGGTCGTGCAATTCAAACAACACCGGGTACGACTCAGAGTCGAGCTAAACAAATGACTTAAAAATTGATACTTGTCGCTACTTAGCCTGTCACCCAGCATTACAAGGATAGAGCAAGGAGCAGTCCTTTCCCTATCCTATTAATGACAAGCATCAGGGTAGGTAGCCACAACCTAGGGTAGGGGAAGGACGGTTGGTTCAGGGCTAGGATAATGTGACTGAGTGGGATATTCTTGTCATGGTGCGCTGTCACACTTGAGCAACACTATAAAGCCACACTGAGTCGGCATATGCACTCTCAAAAACCTGTAGGTACCCGTCCCGACATGACCTGCAATGTTGGTTGGTTGTTGGAGTTTTACGTCATGGAAACATCTAATGTCATATCAGGAGGGGTACCGACTTGTGGCAGTGCGCACTCATGGTGACTTTATAGTGCTGCCCCGCTGGAAGACCAGGCCACCAGCACCATGACCAAATATCCAACTCAGTCACATTGTCCTGATATTGAGCCGACTCGTCCTCGCCCTACCCTAATAATGCTGAGCACCTGGCTAGGAAGCGACAAGTATCATGGTTTTGACTCAACCAGGGCTCGAACCTATGGGTTCGAATCCCACGATCTACCAAAGCGGGAGACGGACGCTCAACTCATTCGGCCATCCCGTCTGGTCTGACCTGCAATTTTTCTAGAGCATAAAACCCCCGTGACATACTCAAACCACCAACTGCCGGGCTGTGAGCAGCTCTGAGCAGATCCAGTCAGTGCTCGAACAGATCCCAAACAGCATGGAACCCATGCATCCCACACCCACACTCCTCTAAACCCACCCGGGATCCCATCTACGTGTGTCTAGCAGGAAAGAAACATGAAAACAAACCACTCCGCGCGCCTGAAAAGTGTGTGGTTTTGGAGGGTTTGTGGAGACGGTTGGAGCCAGGGATGGGGTGGGGTGGGATGCTGTCATGCATGAAAATGAGCAATGATTTTACCCAGCGGACAGAGAACCCTTGTGGGAGAGTGCAGAGGGTGGAGTGTGGAGGGGGAGAGGGGGTGCGGGAGGGGAGAATATGTGTTCAGGTGGGTGTGGAGGGTGGGTGGAGGGGAAGAGGGAGTGTCGATAGATGGGGGGGGGGGGGTGTTGGAGAGGCGGTGAGGGTGTAGGGGGAGTCTAGAGGGGAGTGTGGAGAGGTGTGTGAAGGGGAGTGTGGAGGGGAGTGTGGGTGTGTGGAGGTGTGTGGAGAGGAGTGTGGAGAGGAGTGGAGGGGAGTCTTGAGGGGAGTGTGGAGAGGAGTGTGGAGGGGAATGTGGAGAGGAGTGTGGAGCGGAGTGTGGAGGGGAGTGTGGAGGGGAGTGTGGAGGGGAGTGTGGAGGGGAGTGTGGAGGGGAGTGTGGAGGGGAGTGTGGAGAGAAGTTTGGAGGGGGAGTGGAGGAGAGGAGTTTGGGGGAGCGGGTCTGGTAAGACTTTACTAAGAGTGTGGTAGGTTATAAATAAACACCGGACAGTTCCAATCAAAATAGCCTCAACACCAAAACACCAAGCCTCGTTTTGAATAGCGACCCGAAACCCACGTGGTCATTTGATGTATTTTGTGGGTAGTTCCCCCCCGTAATATATATTTTTCATCAGTGTTTACCATACACATGCTCTTTATTAGGTCATACACAGAACACATCGTGACCTGAAGTCGCTGCCCCCCTTCCCTCCCCAAATGGAACAAAACCTGCAGTACATCCTGAAATGACGTTGACAAACTGCAAGAAAAGACCGTGTGTAATAATTAATATTCTAGCTAAGCTTTCACAGAGTGGATGAAGTGTTGGTGAATGTAGCAGTTAAACACAGTATGAATGAAGTGCGTCGCTCCATAGAACATCTAAACGTAGTCCCTCACACAGAGAGACATCGCTACAAAGAACCAGAGAAAGTCAAGATACATCAAGAAGGACCGAGGAGGAGAGGATAAGAGATACAGCGAGAGGAGGGTGGAGATAGATAGGGGGAACAGGGGAGATACAGAGGGGGACAGGGGGAGGGGACAGGAGGGATACAGAGGTGGAGGGGGGGGTGGGGTGGGTAGGAGAGATACAGAGGAGAGAAGATAGGGGGGTATAGAGGGGAAAGGAGACATAGAGGGGAGATGTGAGATAGAAGGGGGACAGGGGAGATAGAAAGGGGAGAGGAGAGAGAGAGGGGACAGAGGGGGAGAGGTGGGGTAATGAGAGGGAGAGTGGGGGGAATGAGCGGGAGATGCATAGAATGGGAGAGATAGGGAAGCATTCTGAGGGAGAGATGAGGAGGGGAGGGCATGATGCAGAGAGTGGTAGGGAGGGAGAGGGAGGAGGGAGAGAGCAGGATATAGAGGGGGGAGGGGGAAGGACGAAGATGGGTGAGTGAGGGAGTGAGAGGGGGAGTGAGGGAGTGAGAGGGGGAGTGAGGGAGAGAGGGAGTGAGGGGGTGAGGGGAAGTGAGGAGGGTGAGGGGGGGGGGGGGGGGGGGCGAAGAGAGCCCCTCACCTAACGTCTAACAGTTAGTTGTTCACCAGAAAAGGCGTCCAAACATCTTGAACACACTGCCCTGGGAGACGGCGTGTCGGACACCACACTCAGGCATCTCGCAGGCGTCACTCACTCGGGCATCACTCACTGAGGCATCACTCACTGAGGCATCACTCACTGAGGCATCACTCACTGAGGCATCAATCACTGAGGCATCACTCACTGAGGCATCAATCACTGAGGCATCACTCAATGAGGCATCACTCACTGAGGCGTCACTCACTGAGGCGTCACTCACTGAGGCGTCACTCACTGAGGCGTCACTCACTGAGGCATCACTCACTGAGGCGTCACTCACTGAGGCATCACTCACTGAGGCGTCACTCACTGAGGCATCACTCACTGAGGCATCACTCACTGAGGCATCACTCACTGAGGCATCACTCACTGAGGCATCAATCACTGAGGCATCACTTAGGCATCAACCACTGAGTCATCACTGAGTCATCACTCACTCAGGCATCACTCTCTTATTCACCCACACGCTAATACACACTCACACGCACTCACCCTAGCACTCACTCATTCACTCACTTATGCATCCACCCGCTAACCCACACTCACTTCCCTGAGACTCACACCCACACGCCCCCACAACCCCCCACAGAGCCCCCAGCAGGCAGGCTTGTGAGCGGCTTGGCTACGCGCCTCTTTTTATCATTGATTCTCTTTTTGCAGGTCATTCTCAAACTTTTATTAGCGCAGCCAACGTCCAATTTCGGCGACGGATTGATGCAGTTTGGCGAGTTACCTCGCGGGTGTGTGTGTGTGTGTGTCGGTGGGTGTGTGAGGAGGGCGAGGAGGAAGGGGTGAAGGGGGTCCCTGGGACAGCGAGGTGCCCAGAGCGAGCCCAGGCAGGTCGTTGCCGAAATTGTTTTTGAGATTTGTCTCTTTTTGACAAGTTTTGTTTGGTTGTTTAGATTCGTCAGTGAACGAGGATGCGCTCGTGAGGGCTGCGTGTGGGTGAATGATGGTGTGTGGGGTTGGGGTTGGAGTGACGTTGTGGGGGTGTGGGTTGATCGTGGTGGGCGAGGGGTGGGCGCTGGATATGTGTGGGTGTGGGGGCTGCGTGTGTGTGGGTGACGGTGTGTGGGGGTGATGATGTGTGGGTGTGTGGAGTGATGGTGCAGCTGATGAAGTGTGTCGGGTGATGGTGTGTGGGTGTGTAGAGGTAATGGTGGGGGTGATGGTGTGGGGGATGGATGCTTGTGGGTGATGATAGTATGTGGAGATGTGGAGTGATGGTGGGGGGGGTGCTATTGTGTGGGGGTTGATGATACTGTGCGTGTGTGGTGATGATATTGTGTGTCTGGGGGTGATGATAGTGTGTGTGTGTGGGGTGAGGTGGGCTGATGGTGTGTGAGGGTGTAGCAGTAATGGTGGGGGGTGATAATAGTGTGTGTCTGGGGGTGATGATTGTGTGTGTGTGGGGTGAGGTGGGGTGATGGTGTGTGAGGGTGTAGCGGTAATGGTGGGGGTGATGATAGTGTATGTCTGGGGGTGATGACAGTGTGTGTGGGGTGAGGTGGGGTGATGGTGTGTGAGGCTTTAGCGGTAATGGTGGGAATGATAGTGGGGGTGATGATAGTGTGTGTGTGGGGTGAGGTGGGGTGATGGTGTGTAATGGTGTAGCGGTAATGGTGGGGGTGATGGTGGGGATGATGATAGTGTGTGTGGTGAGTGTGGGCGAATGTAGGTGTGTGAGTGTGTGGTGTGTGTGAATGTAGGTGGGTGTGAGTGTGTGAGTGTAGGTGGGTGTGACTGCGTGTGGAGGTAGGTGTGTGCGCGCGTGTGCGTGCAGGATCTTAATGACAGCACCGATTGGTTTGCTAATCTAATTCATCCTATTCAGATTCCGTTTTGGATGATTAGCATTTTAGAACACCAAACAAAACCCCCACAAACCAAACCCAAGCGGGCTTTCCAATCACAACACGTGATTCATGAACTAGCCTGGTTCCAACACAGCACGCAGATCATGAGAAGCCAATCACCATGTCGGCCGGGAATTAGCGCTATCTGCGATTATTTATAACTATTCACACACCACATTAAAATAAGCAAAAAGCTACAATCTGTCCCGGCTTTGCCAGGGAATTGGAAATTCAGTAAATCAATCGTGGGAAAGCGCAGTTTGATAGACAGGTGCATTGAAGTTGCCGACGCCAATGTTTCTCCTGGTACCCTGATGGGCTGGTACATCTGTAGTATACAACTCAAAATCATCGGACTAGGCAACTGTAAGTGTTGAATATAGTTAATAACAGGTACAGGGAGCAAAATTTATAAATTGGCCGATGATCCAATATTTTTATTCCTTCCTGTAGACGTTGAAATTAGAAACCCAAATCCAAAGAGTTGGGCTATATATAGTATTGTTCTTGAGATAATAATTTGTTAAGGTTAAACATATAAAAATGTATTCATTTTGAATTAAAGGTGGAACTTTGACCAAATTTTTTTTTTTTTAAAGTGGAAGGATGTGAAGGGCGTTCTGCTAACCAGTTTCCATTCTACATATATAAAGGAATTTAAATTGTCAATTGCTAAATCAATTAGTGAAGCAGATTTTTAATAACACAATGTCAAAAAGTGCAATTCATAACAGAAAAATCATTCTGATTTAGCCAAATAACCTTTTTCAAAGCATGATATTTTCTTGGAAAACTGCAACAAGACTGAATAAATGCTAAATAGTTCACATATTCATAACATTGTAGCACCCTATTTTCTTTCAGAGCTGTATATTCAGAGAATCAAAAGATATTTGCATCCTAAAATGTCAAAAAGTGTAATTGTTTGCACGTAAACAGCATCTGTAAGTGAATTCTTTTCAACATTTCAATCTTTGAAAGCTCATTGCAGCAAAACAATCTTTTGAATCTTCCTCATATTTGGCACAGTATTACAATAACCATTCCCTGAGACTAATAGATATTATTGATATCAATATTATATCCAAAAGTATGGAAAATATTCAACTTTGATTGAACATATAAACCAAATATAGCAATTTAATGAATCTTTAAATGTTCACTGTAGCTTAACCAATTGGTTAAACTTCCTATAGATTGACAGTGCCCATCATCTGCAAGTAATATACATTATCATATTAATATTCTGTCTAGAAATACAAAAAGTGCATTTTGATTGCACTTACAAAAGAAAAGTATAAAAAATAAAAGAATAAAGATTTGTTCATCAAGCTTTGAACACTCACTGTGGCTCATCCAATAGGTGGAATCTTCTTCAAATTTTGGAGCCATAGCATATGGAAGTAATGGATATTAGCTATGACAATAATTTGGCTAATAATATCAAAAGCTGCATTTTGATGGCAAATACAAATTAAAAGTGTCTGAAACCAAAGATATTGATTTAGATAAATCTTTAAATATTCACTGTGGCTAAAGCAATGGTTGGATCTTCCCCAAATTTGGCCTCTGATATATTTCAATAGACATCAATGTCATGTACATGTTTCTACATGGTTGTCACCACTGTGAAATTAGTGTGGTCAGCAAAGACCCAAACAGGTTGCTGTCAATATTCTGTCTGTGACTCCTTGCACTAACTAGCACTGTACAAAGATTGGTATTATTGGAAAGGGAATCAAATTGTCTAGCTATACATACCAAATCTTCTTGGGTTTAAAATATTTTTTAATTCAGTAGATGGGCTTTAAACTTTATTGCAGAATTCGACCTGATTAACCTTTTTGAACTAGGGCAACCCAATATGGTAAGAAAGCTGAGGTCATTGCGCTTCTTCTGGTACCATCAATGACTTTCTATGCGCTAGTGCAAGGAAACGCGAGCCCATTAAAAATACCCTGTTTTCACAGCCGTTTTCATTTAGATCAGTAATGAAGGAATATTCAGTAAATACACTCATCATACAAATGGAGTTTACTTAAATACAAACTTATTCTATCCAACAACACCATCGGATAGAACATATGTTGATGTTCTAGGTTCTGTAATTTCATCTAAATCATATGCATACAGAAAAGGTTACAAGCATGTGAATATTGATGAAAAAAGCACCATTCCTGGACTTTTAATGGGTGCTGCCGGTACCTATTAATACAATATTAAATAAGAAGTTAGAAAGAACAATTTCCTCCCAGCATGCAACTCATCTATGACAACAGCACAGTTTACACAGTAATCCGCCACTTTATGGGGCTGTCACATTACGACGCTTCTCACCGGCGTGCTGCCAATGCGCAAAATAAGTTGTACGCGTCGAGACACGTCCAACTTTTCGGTGGTGTTGGGAAAAAGTTTGGCGTCAGTGCAGCGTGTTAGTAGCACGTGGCCAACATGTGTCGACGCGTGCGGAAAACAAATTTTAAAGTTTGGTGCGACGTCCTCATATGACCTTAGATGTTGGTAGGACAAAACAACAACTCACCAGTTTGGCGCAACATGTGGGAATGACCATCACGCATGCGCGGCGTGTGCCTAGCGTTCGCATAATGTTATTCCATCGGTGTCGACATGCTTCTGACGTCGCCATAATATTGGCACCCGCGTTGATGCACGTTGTCGCACCACGATGCATGCCGGCATTCCTCGCCGACCGTCAACGTCCATGAACATGTACCGACGCACGCATAACACGCGCGTAACGCTTCATGACATCTCCCGATGTTTCGCCAAGAAATGACACGTCGACGCGCGTTGGAGAGAAGCGTCATAGTGTGACAGCCCCATTAGCTCGTAATACCAAACTTACCTCGATGGCTACTAACCAACTACCCTACCATCTGAGTTTACCAATCTCCCCTATCTAAGAACCCACAGTAATATATATCTGAAATGTAATGCCTAGTGCCAGAAAACAGGTGCCTCGGTGCTGAAAATGTGTATATTCTACTGAATAAATAGTTAAACCCCCACCCCAAAATACATTTCTACAAATATCCATTCAGTGTTCTGTATTCAAATGTCCATTCAGTGTTCTGTATTAAAATGTCCATTCAGTGTTCTGTATTCAAAGATATTTGCGCTGTTCTATATTCAATTGTATATTCACTCTTCTGGAAACACGGCATCTTTTTCACATATTCACAACCGTTGATTAAAGCTGCATAGTCCGATGAAGCATCAAATTTTTTCAAAACCAAAGCAATTATCTCAAATTGATTCTACATATCTAACTTAGATAATGACACATTTATTAAACATTTGTTGCCAGATAAAAGAGAATACAGAGGCAATTTAATAGAACCTATTACTGCTGAAGTCTATGGTGTCAGAGTTTTGGCAAGCTTGTCAAACTTAATTTACCATATTTGCACTTCAAATATCTCAAAACTTAGCCATTTAAAATCAAAGTTACTTCCAACCAAAGTAATGGAGGCTATGGCAATCAATTGAATATATTTATCTCTCAGACAAGTGGTAGAAATTCAAAACCATCGGACTATGCAACTTTAATTTGGAAGAGAGGCCACCAAGAGATACTGAGAATTAAATATCAGGACCACCCCCCCCCCCGACAAAACACACACACACGCAAAAATAAACTATCAGGAGCCCCCAACCCCCACTCTACAAAACACACACACACACACACAGAAATAAATATCAGGACACCCCCACAAGACACATACACATAGAAATAAATATCAGGGACCCCACCCACCCACGATACACACATACACATAGAAATAAATATCAGGGACCCCACCCACCCACGATACACACATACACACAGAAATGAATATCAGGACCCTCCAACAACACGCACATACACACTAATGTGTCACTTTTACCAAGGTTATGCATAAATGGGGTTTTACGTCCTAGCAACCTCTGATGGCAGGGTCCCAGCGCCAGGTAGCAGCACTACTGACGAACGCTGCACCCTTCACCTGGCACTACTGACAGGCAACGTGACGCCAAAGGAAAACCTAGCTTCGCGCCACTTACACCAGGGGGCGCCACCTACCGCTTACCAACACTGGTCAGCTGACTGCCCGTGCGTGGCGGGACAATGGTTGCCAGTCAGGGTCCCGACTTCCACACACTCCTTATTTGAGAAGGGTCCACGGCGACGAAAGGATGAAAAACGAGTTCCCACTGGGTAATATCGAGCATACCCTTGCAGGATGAGTTTCCCATTCATTAAGTAGTGATATTGTGTGATTTAAACATAAATCAATGTAGATCAATTTCAAATATACTTCAAACAATTTAATCTGTGCAAAAGATACATAAATATGTGATAATGTCTGAACAACAACAACAACAACATAGTCAAATAATATTTTACTACACTGCTAGCTCTGTGGAGGTCTAGCCTGGTCCCCTGGCATTTATTTGCTCATGCAGAGGCATAGGAGTTTTCATCTATTATCGCTCAGTTTCCAACCTGGTCCCCTAGCCTTTGTACCGGAAACAAGTTTAAACGAGCTCAAACGAGTTCAACCATGGCTGGTTGGGTCGCACCGTGGCTGGTTGGGTGGCTCCATAGAGCGCTGAATATGCTTATGCCTTATTTGGGAGAAGGTGACCTAGTTATACGGGTCACGCGGTGCCACCGCCGGGATTGGCGGCTACAGCCGGCGGCTGAGAGTAGACTTGTACTGAACGACACCATGTGGTTGGGGGAGTGGGGGGGGGGGGGGGGGGCAGAGAGACACATGGCGTCTTGTTTACAAAACATTGCCTTGGCAACTGACTTTGACTTGTCAATCACTAGATCCATGGTTCTGACTATTAAAATTGAAATTATATGCAACTAAGATGTTATGTCTTATGCTAGGTACACACCTACCATTTACGACTCGCGCACTAAAACTCGCGACCCGACCCGACCCGCTTAAAACTGAAAACGGGCCGATTCATTTTTCGAATCGCGAATCGCAATCGTAAGGAAGCACTTTTAGCCCTAAAATTGAGTTTTAAGTCGCGAATCACAATCGGTAGGTGTGCTAGGGGAGTGCACACCTCAAAACTTTTGGGCAATTTTAGATCAAATACGGTAGGTGGGTGCCGAAAAATGGTAGGTGTGTACCTAGCATTAAGGCTCATCTTCAAACCCCACTCTGTCCCCTCCCTCTCTCCGATTCCTCTTCCCTTTCGCGCCCCTTTCCTTCCCCTCCCCTCCCCCATCTCCTCCAAGTTTACAAATTGTTCAGTCATGCATAAAGTGTATGATAGGAAGGGAAGGGCATGGGTGTGTGCGCGACTTTTATAATTGAATCAAATGGTTATATAACATAAACCAGTCATGTTCCGAGATAAACTGTTGGTTTGTGTTATTTTGTGTAGGGAAGGGAAGGGAGGAGGGGGGGGTGGTTAGGGGGGGGGGGGGTGTATGGAAAAGTGGCACCATTTTGTAGGATTGTGAAGATGTTGAAAACTGGATGCTCCATTAAAGTTTTACATGTTGCAGGTGTTAGATACAAAGCTAATACTAGTAATAGTACTACTGCAGGGGTATGTATGTACTGCCCTCTCAGGCAAGGAGCCACATATATAGGGAGGGGGATCACATGAGGGAGCCTAGGTGGTGTGATGGTTAGCACATTAGCCCACAATGCAAGGTGTGGGTGCGAATCCTGCTCTGGGAGCTTTATTGGTTACGTTCATCACCTCTACGACATTGGTTGCCAAGATTTGGATCCTGTACAAGCTATGCGCTGTATGGATGGCAAACCTACCCTGTGTATGTACAGTAAAACCTCTCTATACCGATCTCTCCACATATCGACCAGTCCCCTATATCGATCGCTTTATTTAGGTCCCAGCAATACCATTGTAAGGATATTCTAACTCTCTGAACCGACCACCTCCCTAAATGGACCACTTAGAATCGGTCCGATGATCGGTCGATTTAGAGAGGTTTTACTGTATATGTAATTGTACTACATGTGTATGTAATTGTAAGCATTACATCGACTTATGGATATAAAAGACATAACATTCCAAGGGGACAAATGTAGTCGCTATACCGACCTCTCGGGTAAGGTACCACATAAACAGGCAGGAATGAATAGGGTCGTGACATCAGGGAGCCTAGGGGGTGCAATGAATAGCACAATAGTACTGTCACTAGCCCTGGGGCCGTATGCAGGAGTCGGTGGTATTCGGTGTTAGTGAGTAGGTGGTATTCGGTGGTAGGTGGGAATTTCCTGGGTAGGGGTGAAAAATGGTATACATGAGGCGGTGATAGGCCTAACACCAAAAGCTTAACCGGTGTTACCCTACCCCTGATAGATAGGAGGTATAGTGAGTTCATTAGGCCCAAATCTATTCAATGCTGTCATATTTAACAGAATTACATACGCAATAAGTGAAATTTTATTCAATTAACCCTAAAATCGAAGCGAGATTAATGCAATATTGTCGAACTGACGAATGCAAGCAACCGCCGCCGCCACCGCCAGTATGGAAAGCGACGTCGATGCGGTGGCGGCGATTTGTTTACTTTACATGAGTCGATTCGAACATATTAATATCATCGCCGTTGCCGCAGCAGCGTTAATCTCGCTTCGATTTTAGGGTTAATTTAATCAAATTTAACTTATTGCGTATCTAATTCTGTTAAATATGATAGCATTTAATACATTTGAGCCTAATATATGCCTACAAACGCAGAGGGATTTCCCAAATCTATAAATAACTTCACGTTTAGCTATACTGTAAGTGTTACGTGCTCCTGCATACGACTTGACACAGTTCCCGACGTCGGTGATAGCTAAATGGTAACAGGCTCTAACACCAAACCCTGCTAACACTGACTCCTGCATATGGGCCCAGTACTCCTATTTCCATCACCAGCACTACAATACCAAAGTGTGGAATGATGTTCCATGCATATATAGGGTATGCACTGACGTCACACTAAATGGAAGTGCGGCCATTGTGGCGATAGTAACCACAATAGTAAACAAACTGTCACAATGCAAACTCAATGGCTATGAGCAATCTTGATACAGAAAAAGTGAAATATCTCTACAACCACACCACCTAGAAACAAATCGCTTGGTAGACATATAGAAAACATGTTTACCAAAAAGATTATATTAAATTGATAAGGTTAGGCTTCTGCATTACTATTAATTTTGAATGAAATAGACGTTTTGCACTGCGCACACCAGCAAACGCTATGGGTTGTTTACTAGTTGATATCGCCACAATGGCCACGCATCCGGTTGATGACGTCACGTGAATACCCTACCCTATATTGGGAGGTGGTATACTTCTAGGGTTATATGTCGGCTCACCAGATGTTAAACCTGACGTGTACTAAATGAAAACGAGGCTGTATGAAAAGTCGGTGGAGGTACAGGTGAGAGTGTGGAGCTTGCGGGGCTGGGCCTTAAAATTCATTCTGAGGCAAATTTCTTCTAAACAGAATGTTTGTATTCTGAGCTTGGCAACAACATGCCCTGACATAATCTACCTGCCCCCAACACACACATACTCACACAATCTGCCTGCCAAATGTAGCCCCTCCGCATCACACATGTACACACACACACGACCATAAACAGGCTACCACCAAATAAGGCCTCCACACATACACAAGAACACAATATTCCTAGCAAAGGGAGGCCCATCACACATACTCACACACACTCACATACACTCACATACTCACACTGCCACACCCAGGCTACCACTAAATAAGGCCTCCACACATACACAAGAACAAAATATTCCTAGCAAATGGAGGCCCATCACACATACTCACATACACTCACACACACACTCACATACACTCACTTACTCACACTGCCACACCCAGGCTACCACCAAATAAGGCCTCCGCACATACACATAATATTCATACCAAATGTAACACCATCACACACTCACACATTTCCCCACAGCCTACCATCAAATAAGGCCCAAGTACACACACACACTCACGTGCCCACACACATGTTTCTTGGCCTCTCATTTTACCCGCCCAATCCCCAACCCGCAGCTTCCGTTCCACCCAATTGCCGTCTGCGTTGCCCTACCATGATTCCTAGCGGCAGGAAGGTGTGTGGGCGGTGCGTGGGTGGGTGAGGGGGTGGGGTGAGTGTGAGGGCTATTGGGATGGATGAGTGTTGGGGGGGGGGGGGGGGGGTGAGCAAGTGACAAGTTGTGTGTGTGTAGTGGGTGGGGGGGGGGGGGTGGAAGTAGGCGAAGAGGGCCGCGTAACCATGCACCCGGACGCTGTCCTGTGTCACGTGACATGTCCAACTCGGTCACCATGGCAATTCGGCATTGGGGGAGGGAGGGTGAAGGGAGGGAAGGTGGGCGTGTATCAGTGTGTGTGTGTGTGTGTGTGACGGGTGAGGGGGGGGGGGAGGAGGCGCTGCGCAGGCGCCGCCAGATCGCCGAGCAGATCACCAGTTGTCTCGTCCAGGCACGAGACATGCCGAGAGTCGCCCGGTCACTGTCGACTGGTCCCCAGCATCAGTGGCGGCCCCACGCCCTCCTGGTGCCGTCCGCTTCCGGTTTTCATCCTTCTCTTCCTTCCCCTTTCTGTCCCTTTCTCTCTCTTGTTGTTGGGAGGAGTGGGGGGAGGGGGAGGTAGGAGTGTGGATACTACCACCACCCACCACTGCTACCACCACTACCACTACCACCACCATCTGACTTACCACCTCCATCACCACCCCACCGCCCGCACTCAGCACCACTACCCCCGCCACCACCTCACTCACCACCACTACCCCCACCACCACTACCTCACTTACCACCTCCACCACCACCCCACCGCCACCACTCACCACCACATCCACCTCCACCTCTACCAACACCACCCCTCACCACCACCACCACCACCACTCCTCACCACCACCACCACCACTGCCTTATGCAGGGCTTCACCTGCGATAATCTGCCCGCGGCTGTTGGCTGTAGGCAGAACAGTGAGCAAGTCGGCATGGTTAGAGCACTCTTATCAGTGTTTGATAGAATACTGATGTCACTGACAGATTTCCCAGCTTCAATCAACTTAAAATTGCATAATCCGTTGCTTTTTGAGTTGTCATCCTTTTTAGATAAATGTGTTACTTTGTTAGGTTGGCCATTATGATCTACTACTACTACTACTAGTACTATACCTTAGTTTGGGGGCAGGTTTATTATAAATGGCTAAAACGAGAATGTGTGTGTACACACCAGTTGAAACGAAGTACAATGCAGCAGTGCTATATCAAAGCTGCATAGTCCCATTAAAACATCGAATTATCACATGGTTAAATATGTGTTAAATGAGTGCTGGTTAACGCGAATACTCAGTAATAGGTCCTATTAAGTTTCCTCAGTATTCCCTTCCTTCTATACAGCAACAACTGTTTAATAAATGCACCAGTATCTGGGCCGGAGATGTAGGATCGAATCTAGGTAAGTGTTTTGCTTTTTGAAATGTTGATGCTTTCATCCAATTCTGTCCAATTACTTTTTGAAATGTTATGCTTTCATCCAATTCTGTCCAATCGCTTTTTGAAATGTTGATGCTTTCACCCAATTCTGTCCAATTACTTTTTTTAATGTTGATGCTTTCATCCAATTTTGTCCAAAAATGTTGATGCTTTCATCTAATTCTGTCCAATCGCTTTTTGAAATGTTGATGCTTTCACCCAATTCTGTCCAATTACTTTTTGAAATGTTGATGCTTTCATCCAATTGTGTCCAATTACTTTTTGACATTTTATGCTTTCATCCAATTCTGTCCAATTACTTTTTTAAATGTTGATGCTTTCATCCAATTCTGTCCAATTGCTTTTTGACATTTTATGCTTTCATCCAATTCTGTCCAATTGCTTTTTTAAATGTTGATGCTTTCATCCAATTCTGTCCAATTGCTTTTTGACATGTTATGCTTTCATGCAATTCTGTCCAATTGCTTTTTGAAATGTTGATGCTTTCATCCAATTCTGTCCAATTACTTTTTGAAATGTTGATGCTTTCATCCAATTGTGTCCAATTGCTTTTTTTAAATGTTGATGCTTTCATCCAATTCTGTCTAATTGCTTTTTGAAATGTTGATGTTTTCATCCAACTATGCAGCTTTAATGCATCGAAACGACCTAAAGCTCTCACTAATATGATCTTGCCGGTGTGTTGGTGTTGCTACTATAAATCTGTCTACGTGCTAAATTAAAGCCCTCTAAGCGGACCTTCTAGGACATATTTAATTCCCCAGTACTACCACTAGGACATATTTAACGTCTTCTAGTACTTCTTTTACGTTCTTGTTTTAGAACACATTTAATGCCTTCAAGGACTTTTTTAATGAGATCTGCATACAATAATACATGGCAACAACATAATGCCGATACGCTATAACTGTCAAGAATCGCACCCAGATTAATTAACACACACATACACAAATACATACATACATAACCACATAAAACATACATACATGCACAAATAAATACACACATACAATGATACATACGTACTATATCATATGTACTATATCATTTGCATATGTACTATATCATTTTGTATGTGGATATAAGTCAAGAATGCTCACTCAAGCTAGGATTCCTTACACACGGTATGCGGCATGCGAATGCGAATGCGGCATGCAAACAGGTTGGGTCCTTTCACCCACACCCGCACCTACACATAGTGTCAGGTTTCTCTAACACTGTTTTCTATGGCAAACGCATTCGCATTCGCATGCCGCACCGATGGCTACATGGACTGATTCAGTTGCCGCATTCGCATTCGCATTCGGACACACGGAATCACCCCCGCATTCGCATTTGCATGCCGCATACCACGTGTAAGGAATGTAGCCTTAATGCTTTGTCGGTGTCCATCTTTTGACCCATCTCGCCTACCAACCTCCACACCCCTTCCCCCTCCTCCCACCCTCCCGTCATCCGGTCACTCTCTGCTCCACTCCCGCTGGGAACCGTGACCAACAGTCGTTTTCTGCTCACTCTCTCTACTGCTGGTGGCACCCTCCTGTGGCACCCCCCCCCCCCCCGCCTTTGAACGGCGCCCCCGCCCCCACCTCTGTGGCGCCCCCCTGTGATTACCTGGCGCGCCGAACCTATCTGAAGTCACCACCCGCGCTTTTGTAGCACCACCTGGTGAATACTACGATGGCATGTGGGAACTTCCATTTCAATTTATACTCGCATGATTCCATATACATCACATACATTGCAAACTAAAAAAAGTGTTTAAAAAAAGGGAAATCATTACTGGACCTTGGTTGTCGGCAGGTCTACCACTAGACGCCGGAAACTGGCGCCACTCATAGCTCCAGGTGACCCCCGAACATGGCGCCCAAGCACTCCAAACCACCCACCACCCTCTCCCCTCCCTCCCACCGTCGTCTCCTCCACACCCCTCAAGCCTCAACATTGGATCGATTGCATCTTTAGATCTCGTGATCCAGGACGTCCACACACAACCTCACTCACACACACACTCACTGACTGACTCGCACACTGACACACTGACTCACACACTCACACTTACCCAAACACTGACTCACACACTTACACTTACTTACACACTCACTCACATCCACACTCACTCTCAGTCAGACCCTCACTCGCACATTCACACGCACAACCACTCACGAACAATAACACACTCACTCACAACATTAGATGTTGCTAAGATGTAAAACAACAAACAAACAGTCACAACACACTCACTACCCACTCACATCTACTCATTCAGACACCCCATATACACCCCACATAGCCACTCACCCATACTCACATTCACCCTCACACCCACTCACACACAGACCCTTACATCCCAAAACGCCTACTACCTACTCACAGATACTCACACACACTCACACTTACTCACACACTCACTCACATCCACACTCACTCTCACTCACACTCTCACTCACACTCTCACTCACACATTCACACGCACAACCACTCACGAACAGTAACACACTCACTCACAACATTAGATGTTGCTAGGACGTAAAACAACAACAAACAAACACTCACAACACACTCACTACCCACACACATCTACTCAGTCACACCCCCCACAGACACAACACATAGGCACTCACCCATACTCACATCCACTCACACACAGACCCTTACATCCCAACACGCCTACTACCTACTCACATCCATACTCACTCGCACACTCACACTTACTCACACACTCACTCACATCCATACTCACTCACACACTCACTTACTCACACACTCACTCACATCCACACTCACTCTCACCCTCACCCCCACATTCACACTCACAACCACTCACTAACAGTAACACACTCACTCACAACACACTCACTACCCACTCACATCTACTCATTCACACACCCCCACCCCCACATACCCACTCACACCCATACTCACATTCACCCTCACACCCACTCATACAGACCCTTACATCCCAACACGCCTACTACCCACGCAAATCCATACTCACTCACACACACACACACGGCATATGTAGGATCAAATCCAGATAAGTGTTTTGGTTTCGAAAATGTCATACTTTGACAGGACTGTGCAGCTTTAAGGCTATATCAATTGTTAATAGCCTACAATTAGTCAATTGAAATTGACCAGATGGGCTGAACAAATGTGTTGACTCTGTGGAAGGTGATGGGATATAAACATGGGTTTGTTGTTGTTGAAGATTTATACTGCCTATCATGGATAAGCCTGAATAGGCTTGTTTTCACCATTAGACAGTTTGTCGATAGAAAGCCCGAGCCTACACTTTTACCGACCCAAGGGATTTTTAACCTCCCACACCACATAGACATGGTATGAGAGCAACTGGCCTTTGATGTCGCTGTAAGTTATACACAGCGGTGGAAATCCAAATTGGCAGAGATGGGGGCACGGGGAATCGAACCGCCGACCTTCAGATTAGGAGTCCGACCTAGAAAAAAGTCAGACACTCTAACCACTCTGCCACAGAGAAGGGGAAGGGGAGGAGGAAGGGAAGGGAGGGGAGGGAAGGGAGGGGAAGGGAAGGGGAGGAGGGAGGGAAGGGGAGGAGGGGAGGGAGGGGAGGGGAATGGAAGGGAAGGGAAGTAGGGGAGGGAAGGGAATGGGGGGGGGAGGAAGGAGAGGGGGGTAGGACGGGGATTGATAACGGCATTACTGGAGCGTAGCCACGATCGTCTAGACGACTAATAGCACAGTCTCAGCATCCGGTTGAGTCAAACCAATGATTAAAAAAGTGTATACTTGTCGGTACTTCATCTGGCGCTCGGCATTACTAGGATATTTCAAGGAACATTGGAAAGCGGAAGACCAATTTTCCGTGATTGAAATTTCCTCTGCTTAATCAATAAATATACCAAACAAAGCAAACAAAATAACAAAGTTAACTAAAACCCGCTGCTACTGTGCCATCGACCACCAGATCGACTACCAAATCGACCTGAATTTATGGCGACAAAAGCGATTTCACCCGAAACCCCAACAGTCAATCCTCAACCAGTCAACCCTAGCGCGTTGCCATGGCTACTTCCAGTTCTAGACCAATCAGCGCCAACGGCCGCGTCTATGTATAGACCATAAACCACTTGGCGTTACACGCTATGACTCAATAGCCTCGTGCCGTATAAGGAAATGCCGCGTTCTGATTGGTCGGTGCTGACCCAACCTCGATCCGGCGCCAGGCCGGCATCTCCAGTCGGACAATGCCAAAACCCAGGATTGTTGAGGAGTTGTGGGGGCGGGGGGGGGGGGGAGGAAAGAAAAAAATTGCAACGAAAGTTTTGGCTGGAAACAAAGCCATTCTCACCACCCCCACTCTCTTCCTCATCCTCCTCCCCACACACAACGATAACCCCATCCAATACCCCCCACACACACGCGCACACGCACGCACACTCCCCTGCCCCCACGTCCTTACTCCGGAAAGAAGAACCAAACAAATAAATAAAGGAAAAAAGGGGTTGCAGTTTTAGCGTGGGTTGATAGGGTGACGCATCGCCGGCTCTAGTTCTTTATCCACCCGCCTGGCGCGCTGCGACTCAGCTCGTGAGTCACGTGGCCCGCTAATTTGCATGCTATTCGTCATCAAGATTAGAGCCCATGTACACCTGTTCCCTTAGGGGGCTGTGTGGAGTGGTGGAGGATGGAGGGGCAGGGGGAAGGGGGAAGGGGAGGGGAAGGGGAGGGAAGGAGGAAGGGAAGGGAGGGGAAGGAAAGGGAGGGGAAGGGAAGGGGAGGGAAGGGGAGGGAAGGGAAGGGAGGGGGAGGGAAGGGGAGGAGGGAGGGAAGGGGATGAGGAAGGGAATGGAAGGAAGGGAAGGGAAGGGAAGGGGGGAGGGAGGGATGGGAGGGGAATGGAAGGGAAGTGGGGGAGGGAGGAGAGGGGAGGGAAAGGAAGGGAATGGGGAGGAAGGAGAGGGGGGTAGGACGGGGATTGATAACGGCATTACTGGAGCGTAGCCACGATCGTCTAGACGACTAATAGCACAGTCTCAGCATCCAATATAAATAATAACACATCTTTTGTGTTGGCTGTTCTTAGATATGCGATTAGATTTCACGTCGAAAGCTTTGTTCCCAAATCCATTCGGAAGGTTATACACGTGGCCTAATCCACCCCCCCCCCCCGATTAAACAAGATCATGGCACAAGTAGAACGATGGGGAGTGACCTGCCAGACTGACATGTTAGACATTTTTCATTCACAATTTCTATACATTATTCCACAAACATATACTATTCTGCTGACAATAGAAATTGCAGGAACAGAGTAACCATTAATGGTTGTCTTCCACTGCCCCTGCTACAGCCAACATACCCTCCCATAATAGATCATAATTAACTGTATTTTCTTATTTTCCTTTGACCACACAATGTGAGCCGTATTACATTTAGACGACGTACCCGGATGTACACCGCGACATGGGTGACCGACACCCGACGTCCCCCTGAAACTTCATGAAATCCAACATCATATTTTGATGGAATGCTAATTCATGCGGGCTATTTATAAAGATAAGACATGATTTGAACAGAACCAAACACCACAAAAACAACACAATATACCCCAAAGCATCACAACTAAAGTACAATTACTTAAAGTAAATTTGAAGAGTAACATTATCTTACTGCACACACACTGACATAGCCCTGTTGGGTTAGTTGTTGGGGTTTTACGTCCTGGAAACATCTAGGGTCATAGCAGGACGGGACAGAGCCCTGTAGATAAATGAAATCTGGCTTTTATTTCTTGACTTATCAACACAGTATCAATAAGTCTATAAATAAAAATCAGACTTCATTTAGCTCCATCGCTCTATGTGTATACATGTGTGTATGTGTGTATATATGTGTGCATAAATACACTGACTCTTAATTATTAAATACACACTACTTGCTAATCGACAATTCTATAGATATTATCAATAATATATATTTACCCAGTTGAACCTGTCTGTCACACATTGATTATATATCCATTTGGGAAAATGCCCAGAATATCAAACCCCTAAAAAATGGCGGGACATTATTTGGTGATGAAGGGAAATCTAGGTTATTTGGTCGCCGCCATTTTGTTGTGAACCTAGCACGTCACGTTCCCGGGGGTTCGAGATCTCGTCGAGATCTCGGGAACCGTCTGGGTAGAATTGCGATGATTCACAGACTTGATGTCCTTTCTCTACCCCCACCCGCCCCCCACAAATCAACCCCACCCCCCACACACAACGCAGCTAGACGCGCATACACCAACACACACACCCACCAACACCAGATGTGCGCGTGCGCACGCGCACCACCACGCACATACACATGCACATGAGCACACACACACACACACACACACACACTCAATACACGCTCACACACACGCGCACAGACACATATACAGACACCTGCTATGTCAGGACAACATTGGTATGGGTGCAGGGTTGTCCCTGAACTGTACGATATAATCTATTATAAATATATATATATATATATATGACTACTAGGATATATATATACATATATACTTATAGTTCTATACGTGCATTACAAATACATTACATATGAGTTATGTAATTCATTATCTGAATATAAAGTGATTTATCTTGATATAAACAATGATAATATAACTGAATATAAATAATGATAATTTATCTGAATATAAACGATGATAATTTATCTTAATATAAATAATGATAATTATCATGTATATGAGTCACCTATGTCGATATAATCTATTAATTATATGATCATAAATAATAGACGTAAAGAGAATATTATATGCATTTTACATATACATTACATGCTATGTAATTCATTATCTGAATATAAATAATGATAGCTATGTAAGTCATTATGTAGGTGTAAATAATGATGCCTAATACATATATCCACATTACAATTACATTACATATGTACTATGTAATTCATTATGTGAGTAGAAATAATTACAACTATCATACATATATATGTTTAATCTGTGAGACACACAGCAAGAAGATAAAATGGTTGACCTAGTTATAAATCATATGGAGGCCGTGGTGTGGTGGATGAGGCGGGTGGGCAGGGGTTCGCCTGCTGAGAGTTCAAGTAGACAGGTGAAAGTCACAGCGGCTTGATGGGGTGGGTAAAGCATGTGACCACATTCTGAGAGAGAGAGACGGAGTGTAGCGGTGAGGACAGAGAAAGATGGTAGCATGCAGTCCGGGACTGACATGCACCTTGCGAAAACCCCATCAACAACTCAAAAGCTTAGCGAATAAGCACTTGGGCTTAGGGCCGGCTTCCTGAATGACCGATTGGGCGACTATCACAGCGGAGTTGCCAAGTGTCGGGTTGGTTCCACGCGCTGGACATTGCGATTCCCGCTCTATGTGCAATATTTACCATCTTCATCACCCTCACATGTATAATAATATATATATATATATATATATATATATATATATATATATACCTCCCCCCAATGTGTTGCTACCTTGTCATGGTGGGGAGGCTTGTGTGCCTCCGTGACCATGAGAGCTATACCGGCGGGGCTGGGCAGTTGGGCGTGGGGCCAACAACCCCACCCTGGAAAAAGAACAACATTACAGAATCACAAACAAGAAACTCAAGGCCCAGGACCCGGAAAACTGGAGAGCCCTTGTTCGTGGCCTATGCCCAAAGTTGGGCGGTAGGTGACACGTTCATCTACGACACAGCTGAGGAGGTGTTGGTGTGGCGCTGACCCCTCAACAGGCGAAGAAGAATATATATATGTGGATATATGTATATAGAGATATGGGTGTGTGGTGCAGGGTCCCGTGTGGAGTCTCTGACCATTACCTGCGTCAAAGTGCCTTGTGTATATACTACTCACCACTCCATGCACTCCTCAGTGGATGATGAATTTGTTTGTTTGTTGTTGTTTTATGTCCTGGCAACATCTAAGGTCATATCAGGGCGGGTACCGACTTGTGACAGTGTGCACTCGTGGCGACTTTATAGTGTTGCCCCACTGGAAAATCAGGCCACCAGCACCATGACGTGATATCCCACTCAGTCACATTATCCTGACACTGAGCGAACCAGTCCTTGCCCTATCCCTAGTAGGGCCGAGCGCAAGGATAGGAAGTGACAAGTATAAACTTTTAAGTCATTGGTTTCACTCGACCACGGTTCAAACCCACAAACTCATGAGTTCGGCTCCCCCGATCTCCCAAAACAGGGGATGGACGCTCAACTCATTCGGCCACCCCGTCTGGTCCAGTGGGTGATGAAGCCAACACTGAGTGTCATCAGTGGCAGCAGACCAGGTGGTATGACCGAATTGGGAAGAGCGCTCACTGGCTACTCGTTCTGGAAGCCGTGGGTTCGAACCCCAACCAAGCCAATCCATTGACTGCTTGTCATGATGTCCACCTATCGGGGCTGAGATTAGACGTTTATATTACTTCACGAAAACATGTGGTTTGTTCCCATGTGTTATCTGTTTGCAATTTGCCATGGACACAGTTGCTATGGTGATTGATTTGTTAATCACTAAGTCTAATAGTCCTGGTATTTTGGATTAAGATAATATACAGCGAATAATTCATAGACAGCAGGCAACATATTATGTACATTGCTTATCTATTTCTCATGTACTGGATATTTATAAATTTATACGTGGAGCAGATATAAAGATGAGTGGACAGATACTTCTGTTAGCCAACAGATTTGGGTGTTTAATTTGTTTAGATTAATCTTTACAAAGTCTATTAAAAGAGATTAATCTCTACAAAGTCTGCGTAAATCACCTAAACATGGGCATGGTCGGATGGTCGGATGGTCGGCGATGAAAAAATACACTCCAATTAAAGTGGTCATTAGCACCCACTATGCTACAATCTTCAAGACTTAAGGCCCTGTCACACTCCAACGCAATGACATGAGCATAGGGAGAACATGAAAAACGTCGAACTTCTTGGTGTAGTATGCAAATTTGGGCACAAGTTGAACGTGGATGCAGCGTAGTTGACGAGAGCGTAACATTGGTAAAGCGTAGTGATAGCATCATTCAACGAGAGAGGGCAACGTCATTATGCTCACGGAACGTTATGTATGTTATTCCATCGCCAGAACTACGTTACATGACGTTACATATGTCATGATACGGTGGCGAAACGCTGAACATATGTTGAACGTACATTGAACATACTTTCGGCGTACGTTCTCCTGACGTTCCCATTACACCGCATGGACGTTTCCACCGACTTTAATGTGGGTCAACGTAGTGGAACGTAGTGAGCAGTGTTTGACTAACGTCCGTTTAACGTCATTGATGTTCGCCGAACGTGTACAGAACGTATGGCAAACGTAAATCCTGACGTTCGAGTTACATCGAAAGTTTTGAACAGGTTCAAAACCTTGACGCGCGCCGACGTAACACAACATAACATGACGTAGATCGACGTCAGTCTAACATCATTCTGACATCATCATAACATAACCCAACGTACGTCAACGTAATGACGAAATGTGAGCACGTCAGGCTTACGTCGGCTCGTTACATCATAGTGACAGGGGTATTACTCCAATTAAAGTAATCAATAGCACCCATTATGCTACAATCTTCAAGACTTACTCCAATTAAAGTAATCATTACCACCCACTATGCTACAATCTTCAAGACTTACTCCAATTAAAGTAATCATTATCACCCACTATGCTACAATCTTCAAGACTTACTCCAATTAAAGTATTCATTAGCGCCCACTATGCTACAATCTTCAAGACTTACTCCAATTAAAGTAATCATTAGCTCCCACTATGCTACAATCTTCCTTCAATGGGGCTGGTGGGGGGGGGGGGTTCTTTTGAGTGTTAGCAGCTGCAGACGACATTTTGCAAATAAAAGCCTGCAACTTTTGGATCCGTTAACAATAAGTGCCACCATTTTGTCTCCAACCAGACGAGAGACCACGGGTATACACACGAGTATGAACAAGCGCACACATGAGCACACATAGACACAACACACACACTGACAGACACACAAACACACCACACATACACTCACACATACTAATACAGACACATGTCAGACACACAAACAGACTCACACACAAACACACCACACATACTAATACAGACAAATGTCAGACATACAAACAGACTCACACATACGCTGAACACACAAACACACCACACATACACTCACACAAACTAATACAGACAAATGTCAGACACACAGACTCACACAAACACACAACACACAAACACGCACACTCACCAATAGGCAAACACACACTCACACAAACAGACACCAGACAGATAATCACACATACAAACACAGATACGATAGATCATAATGACCTTCGCACGACACAAGACAGACCTTCGCACACACACGACTGACACAGCCACACCCTTAGATGTTGCTCAGCCACACACCGAGGGATGAACACACTCCCCCCTCCATTCCCATCCCCTACTACCCCCCCCCCCCACACACACACTGGACCACTGATGACTCGGTCACAAATGCCTTGCGGCGTGCTTGCGGCGTGCTTGCGGCGTGCTTGCGGCGTGCTTGCGGCGTGCTTGCGGCGTGCTTAGGGTGTGCTTGCGGCGGCTGTAAGACTGTACTAAAAATTGAAGTTATCTTAATTTTGGAAAATCGCAACGCCGCAGGCCGCAATCCGCAATCCTGCCAATTTCTATTAACAGAATATAGTATGTTTGTGGAATAATGTACAGAAATTGTGAATAGAAAATGTCTCAAAATGTCTCATCTGCGGTTGTGCGATGACACACACAAAAACACAAGGCGCCGTACGGTGACCTATGCCATGCGGTGACCATATGATTGATTGATTGGTGGTTGCTTTACGGCCTCTATGTCGGCAGCATAGGCCATATTCATGGCGAGAAATGTTTGTTTTTTTGTTCAAACCATCGCTTTTACATGTAAAGGCAGACAATCAATTATGTGCCAATAGACACTCATTAAATTAGAAAGCTCACAATCATATATTTGTGGTCAAGGGAAACAAATTCCCATAGGAAAAGAAAAGTTTTATTAATAATTGATAGAATTTATTTAGTAAACTATATGAGGTGGTACAGTCCAGCTGCCCTCAAAAAGGCTAAAATGTTTTCCTGTTTTCTTTTAGTAAAAAGGTCATGCATACTGTCTGCAGTGTAGAATTGTTGGCGCAGGGCCAAATGGCAGGGCCATGTGATTTGTGAATAGATAAACCACAGACTGCAATTCCGTAACATTTGCATAAACCGCAAGACACACCACAGACCGCAACACCGTACGGCGCTCGCAGCATTTGTGACCTAGGCATGAGTGAGGCACTCAACATCTCGGTGACTGAGTTAGTTGAGTCGCGTTATTCCCGGAGGGTGTGACACTAGGCGGAGGCAGACATGGTTGTAACAAGACACCAAGGGACACATGAGGGGAACCCCCGTGCACGACCGCCTGTAAATATAGTAGAGACCAACCCAGCAACCAACTAGAGAACGCCACGCCGAAATTCAACCATCTAATTGGGTCATTTGTAGCTAGGACGTAAAACAACAACAAACAAACAAACAACAAACTAGGCTACACAAGCTACGTCACGACAGGAGCACACTTACCTAGCGACGTCTAGGCGACCACGCCCTATCCCCACTCACCCACTTAAAGAAACCTCCGTCTAAATGGTTTTTAAGACATCCGCACATAATTAGATGATTACATCACAAATGGCGATAAACTAAACTAACCACTCGTTGACAATAAGAACCATGCCTGGTAGTGATGAAAATGGGAAATATTGCGCCTAGAGCAGGATTCGAACCCCACACCTCTTGCATTCAAGGCTAGTGTGTTAACCATTACACCATCTAGGCTTCCTGGTGGAATCACCATATCCACGCACGTCTGAATATGTGGTTCCTTGCATGGGAGATTAGTGCAGACATTATATTCATCGCATATATATATATATATATTTATGTATGTATGCATATGTATATATATATATATATATATATATGTATGTATGTATGTATGCATATGTATGCATATGCATATATATATATTTATGTATGTATGTATGCATATGCATATTTATCATCATCATCATCATCATCATGCTGTCGGTCACGATGTGACAAAGACTGCTTTCATTACTTGACTGCCGCTCTCCATTTAGCTCTCTGCTGTGAGAGTGATGTCCATGAGTCGGTCTTAATGTTTCTCAGCTTCATGGTATCCTTGAACCGGAGATGAGGGCACCCTCTCTTTCTGTAACCAGAAGACAGTTGAGAGTAGAGGATCTGCTTTGGTAGCCTGTCTGATGACATCCTCATGAGGTGTCCAGTCCACAGGAGATTCTTTTTGATCAGATGATCTTCCATAGAGGGCAGCCCCATCCATTCAATTATTTCCTTATTTGTCACTTTGTCCTTCCAGGTTAGCCTCATGATTGAGCGCAGATGTCGCATCATGAAGGCATGCAGCTTTTTCACCTGTCGTCTGTACACTGTCCAGGCCTCGGCTCCTTATAGTAGGGTGGATAGCATGATTGCACAGTAGATCTTGCCTTTGACCTGCATATATATATATTTATGTATGCATATGCATATGTATACATATACATATATATATAGTAAGTTATACAAGACTTACCTGGGTATAGTTGTAGCCATACGTCCGGTGAGTTCAATTCGCTGCGGACCTGATGACGGTGCTGCCATCATCAGGATGGGTACCGACTTGTGACAGTGCACACTCATGGCAACTTTATAGTGCTGCCCCATGGGAAACCAGGTCAATGGCACCATGACTTGATATCCCACACAGTCACATTACTGTGATACTGTGCTAACCAGTCCTTGCCCTATTCTATCAATCCTAAGCGCCAGGCTAGATAGCAACAAGTATCAATTTCACAAGTCATTGGTTTGACTCGACTGGGAATCGAACTCCTGACCTTCTGCACGGAAGCCTGCGCTCTAACCATCATTCGGCCACCTCGTCCGGTCGTGTTGTGGTGGTAGTGGTAGGGGAGTGTCGGGGTATGTGTGGTGGTGGTGTTGGGGGAGGGAGGGAGGGGGGGGGGGGGAGAATGTGTGGTGGTAGTGGTAGGGGGTGTCGGGGTATGTGTGGTGGTGGTGTGGGGAGGGAGGAGGGGAGAATGTGTGGTGGTAGTGGTAGGGGGTGTCGGGTATGTGTGGTGGTAGTGTGGAGGGGGGGGGGGAATGTGTGGTGGTAGTGGTAGGGGGTGTGGGTGGTGGTGGGGTGTGGGGGTGGGGGGGGAGGGAGGTGGGGGAGGGGTGGGGGTGGTGGGGGTGTGGGGGTGGGGGGTGGGGTGTGGGGGGGGGGGGTGTGGGGTGGTGTGGGGGGTGGGGGGGGATGGTGGGGGTGGTGTGGGGGAGGGGGGGGGAGGTGTGGGTGGGGTGGAGGGGGTGTGGTGTAGGTGTGGTGGTGGTGTGGGGGGAGGGGGGGGGGTGTGTGGTGGAGGGTAGGGGGTGGTGTAGTGGGGGTGGGGTGGGGGGTGGGGGGGGTGGGGGGGTGGGTGGGGTGGGGTGGGGTGGTGTGGGGTGGTGTGGGGGGGGAGGTGGGAGGAGGTGGGGAGTGGTGGGGGTGGGTGGGAGGGGGGGTGGTGGTGGTGTGGTGGGGTGGGTGAGTGGGGGTGGTGGGGGGGGGGAGGGGGAGTGTGTGGTGGTAGTGGTAGGGGGGTGTCGGGGTATGTGTGGTGGTGGTGTTGGGGAGGGAGGGGGTAGAATGTGTGGTGGTAGTGGTAGGGGGGTGTCGGGGTATGTGTGGTGGTGGTGTGGGGGGAGGGAGGGGGGAGAATGTGTGGTGGTAGTGGTAGGGGGGTGTCGGGGTATGTGTGGTGGTGGTGGTGGGAGAAGGAGGGGGTAGAATGTGTGGTGGGAGTGGGGGGCGGGAGGGTTGTGAGTGAGTGTGAGAGTAAAGTGGACATGCGTTCTCCCCCCCCCCCCCCCAACCCCACCCGGCTCGTCTCGCCGCCCTCCTGAGTTCAAAGCATTTCCAACTACCTCACGTTGCCCACCAAAATATCAGCTCTCAGTCGGGTGATTTGGGCAGGCGTCGCCTGCACGCCACGCGGCAACGAGTGATTCATGGCGCCCCCTGTCGGCGTCATCAATCAGAGGCCTGCATTAATAATGAGCCGGCCACAGAGGCGGCATGGACCGTGCAACCACCATGGTTGGTGTGTGCGCGCGCGCGCGATGCGCACACTATTTGCGCCTAGCCGGTTTAACCTCCCGCCACCCACTGGAAGGGTCATTGATTGATCAAGCTGCACCATCCGATGAAAGGGGGTCACATTTTCAAGACATAAACAATTATTTAGATTTGATCCTACACATAATGATTATGACACCTTTGGCTTTAGCAGTAACGGGTTCTAATTGACTTAGTAGGTCAATATATATCGTTATGCTTATATGTAGCAACAATTGCTTAATTAATGCACCGGTATCCAAGTTGAATATATGTAGAATCCAATCTAAATAAGTGTTTCAAAAATGTTTTGCTTTCATCGTCATATGCAGCTTTAATAAACTGGGTATGTACATGCCGGACATCTTTTTTTCCCTTTCTTTTGTTTGTTTGTTGAGGCTGTATTTATACTGTCCATTGCATATAAGCCTGGGTATTCAGGCTTGTTTTCAATGCTGGCCAGCAGTAGTGTTGCAACGTGTTATCTTATCACACAGTAGCTGCTGATAAGGTATTTGATTGCCTGCATTTCAGTAGCAGATAGATAGTTGGTTGGTCTGGTTAGTAGCCTATGTTAATATTTTTTTGATTTTCTTGGCATATATGTGTTATATTTTTTTCTACTCTTACTACTAGGCTATCCTACTCCTATTTACATATCATAGGCTTGTACGTAGCTGTGTGGTGTGCTACCTGGCTACTTTTGTCATGGTTACCTTCCATTGGGCATCCTGCTGGTGGGCCATGACATATCACATGCCCCTTTGCTGTGCAGCTCAGTGGGGGTTTCCTAGCCTGATTTTGCACAGATATTTTTTGTATGTATCATCATATTCATAGGTGTGTATGACTCGAAGCAGTGACAGGCTATATTAAATTGATTTACTAACTATTCCTTCCGCATCGTTTGAAACACGTCGGTATCTAAATTATCCATGTTCTTCATTGAAAACTGATATTCTTCCGTGAAATCTGATATTCTTCATTGAAAGCCATCCGAGATTTATTGAAACCCACCGGGAGCAGACGACATTCAGTCAGTAGTGACGTCATGTATTTGGAATTGCTTATTACGCGCCTGTTCTCTTCTCACCTGGGGACTGGCCCGCCTCGCCCAGTGTCCGCAACGTGTCTGGGGTGCAGAAAGTGGGCAGGGGAGCGGGAGGGGGAGAGTGGGGAGGGTGAGAGGACAGAGAGGTGGGGAGGGGAAGAAGGATGGGGAGGAGGGAGAAGCATGGGGATGGAGCGATTGGGGAGAGGGGAGAGCGAGGCAGAGGGAGAAAAGGGGGGTGGGGGTGGGGGTGAGAGTGAAGTGGGAAGTGGGAAGGCAGGGCAGAGAGATGGGGAGGGGTGGGGAGGGGGGGGGGAGGTGGAAGGGATTGGGATAAGGGGAGATGGAATGGGGGAGAGGGGAGGAGGGAGACGGGCGATGGGGGAGAGAGGGGGCGAGTCACGGACAGATGGGGAGAGTAGGAGTTAAGTGGGGAGGAGGAGGGTAAAGGGGCTGTCACATTAGGGTTTTTTGCGGGAGCGTATGGTGGCGTAGGCGCGTTACATCATATACGTCGGCATACGATGTATACGCTACTCATACGCTACGCATACGCTACTCATACGCCGCCAGATGCTGCCAGATGCCGGCTTATGAGGCATACGCCGCCATACGCTTTCATAAATCCGTCCGTCCATATTTTTTTGTGCATGCTCAAAAAATCTCGACCATCGGTATAAATAAATAAACACCTCTGCAGCCTCTCACAGAGACAACTGGCACCTAATATTCGCCGCAACCGTTAGATGTCGCCACAGTGGTATTTGGGGTTAAATGTCTCACGAAAGTTCCAGTTGTCTCAAATGAATTGTAATTAATGACGCCCCGAAAGAGCGGGCAGTGTTGGTAAAAGAAGCCCGGGCGGCCCGCCAGGTGGCGTAAGCCTCCAGTAGAACAGCCGTGCCGTCGTGCTCACGGGCTCGTATTAATGGCTTGACATCGCCTTTCTTTTCCGATTCACTCCCAAAGGAGGTTGAGTACGGGCACAAGAAACTAGGCACCGGGAACAAGGCACCAGACATAGTAACCAAGGTTACCGGGAACAAGGCACCGAGAACAAGGTACCAGGCACTGAGAACAATGCACCAGACACTGGGAACAAGGCACCAGGAGCCAGGCACCGGGAACAAGGCACCAGACACAAGGGGCATGGACAGGCACCAATAATAAGGAATCAAGCACAAGGAGTCAGGCACAAGGCATCGGGAACAAGGAACCAGGCACCGGGATCCAGGCGCCAGGAAGCGGGCACCAGGCACAGGGGACCATGCCTAAATGAGCTAATAAATAGACCAGCAACTAGATGTGACTGGCACCGTTACCTCCAGGCAACACTATTCAATAATTGCAATTATCAATTGATGAACAAGCCGGTTTTATTTGTGGGTGTTTCTTTTTAATTTCTTGAAAGGGGAAATCATAATTATCACCCGGCTTTAGCAGTTGCGGAAACATTCCTTGTTACTCAAATAGACTGCGAATATTGAGGATTTTAGTGTGGGGAATTGGTAGAACAGCATACCCATGGGGCTAGTGATGATGGGTGTGTGGGGGGGGAGGGGAGGGGAGGGGGAGATATGGAAGAAAAGAGGGAGCTGAGGAGGAGAGAGAGGAGAGGAGGAAGGAGAGTTGAGAGGGGAGAGATGAGAGGGGAGAGGGGAGAGAAGAGAGGAGAGGGGAGAGAAGAGAGGGAGGAGAGAGGAGAGGTAGGAGGGAGAGAGCATGGGAGGCATGGAAGAAAAGGAACAGAGAGGGGAGAGGGGAGAGGGGAGAGGAGAAGCGAAAGAGAGGATAGGAGACAGGGGAGGAGACAGGGGAGGAGAGAGAGGAGGAGAGAGGGGGAGAGGGGAGGGGAGAGAGAATGGGGAGGAGAGAGGGGAGGGGAGAAGAGGAGAGCGGGGGATGGCATGGAAGAAAAGAGGGAATGGAGAGGGGACGGGAAAGGGAGGGGGGGAGGTCTGGAAGAAAGGAAGGAGGGGTGTGTGATGACATTAGGGGTTCATCAGACGCCGGCGGCCCCTCCAGCACTTACCGGGCAAAAGAAACGCCCCGCCCCCACCCCATCCCCTACATCCACCTCCACCCTACCCCAAACAGGACCGGCCTGATGGCCTATCATTAGATGTGGTAATAGGGGAGGGTGGGGCGAGGAGATTTGCATTTGGTACTAATAGGGGCGTTGCAATAACTTTGCTACTTTGACAATTCAACCCTTCATACCTATGTTTGTAAGAAAGAAAGGAAGAAGGAAGGAATGAAAGAAAGAAAGAAGGAAGGAATGAAAGAAAGGAAGAAAGAAAGAAAAAAATATCAAATACTGTGTTTATCTCATTAGATAAATTAGGCTTTTTATAGCAATCGCCACTAAGTAACTATACCATCTCTTTAATGTATTTAGCTGAATAGACAATTGGCGATTTCTAATCTTTAAACGTTTAAAGGGATATATATATATATATATATATATATATATATATATATATATATATATATATATATATATGAACCTGTCTCAAAAGGTGATAACTCTTGTTTTTTTGTCCATTCTAACGATTGACACAAAACAGCACAAAAACGGCTACACTGAAAACACAAGGACATTTGCTTCAAATCAATATGTATTCTATTGGGATTATGAAACACCACGTAAAAAACAAATCAGTCTATCCTGAGGAAATGAATAAGCAGATAGTATGTTGATCATTACAATGGACAAAGGTTTGTCCCATATTGCTTAGAACCTTTTCAGACAGTCTCATATATATATATATATATATATATATATATATATATATATATATATATATATATATATATATGAGTAGACTCGCCAGAGTTAGTGTGGCGGATAACCAAATGGGGGCGCCATCAGGAGCGTCAAGTATCATCGGGAGTGGGAATGACAAGTTGGTTGTGGTGGTTTTTGAATTTATACTTGTTGACATATAATCATCATCATCATCATCATCATGCTGTCGGTCGCGATGCGACAAAGACTGCTTTCATTACTTGACTGCCGCTCTCCATTTTTGTGTGCGGTTGTACATTTCATGAAAGCTGCCTGCAAACGTGTTGAAGTGCTGCTGGCTTTTGCAAGTTACCAGCGGCACTCTCTCGGGGAGCAAATAGAGGTTTCACACCGGCAAGAACATGTCAAGACAGGCGCAAAACTATTTGTCCCTGCAGTGGCTGGTCGGGAGATGTTGGGAGTTCCATACATCAACCGCCCTTGATGCTGCCACAGTGACATGGTTTTCTGTTCAGGGTTTGCTCCCTTAGCCTTCGGTTCTGTTAAGAACCTGTACCACAAGGCAGTGGTTTACAACTCTGCAGGGCAGGGGCGTCAAACTCCCTGAGGTATTGCACTACCTGCATACCTGACATATAATATAGTACATATATATGCTTTATACTATATTATATATAGACACATGGATACACATATATATTTAAATGTATATATAGACAGAGAGGGAGAGGTAGGAGAGAGAGGGGGGAGAGAGAGGGGGAGCGGGAGGGATGGAGATGGAGGGAGAGAGGAGGGAGGGAGCGAGAGGGGGGATGGAGGGGAGAGGGATAGAGAGAGAGGGATATAGAGAGAGGGAGAGAGAGAGAGAAAGAGGGAGAGATAAAAGCACATTCTATAATCAGCAAGACATGGTTTTAGTTGTTACATATGCTGGTATATATAATAGTCTAAGCAGGTAGGAGTATTTCAAACGGGTCAAACAAAGCTGTAACTGGAACCCATTCGAAATCACTCCCCGACCAATGAGGGTTAATTGATTGATTGATTAATTGATTGATTGGTGGTTGTTTAATGCCATGTCAGCAGCAAAAGCCACACGATAAGTGTTCCACCTTTATTCTGTTGTATTCTTATTCAACCACTGCTTTTAGACATATTCTTATTCAACCAATGCTTTTAGACATATTCTTATTCAACCAATACTTTTAGACATATTCTTATTCAACCAATGCTTTTAGACATATTCTTATTCAACCAATGCTTTTAGACATATTCTTATTCAACCAATGCTTTTAGACATATTCTTATTCAACCAATACTTTTAGACATATTCTTATTCAACCAATGCTTTTAGACATATTCTTATTCAACCAATACTTTTAGACATATTCTTATTCAACCAATGCTTTTAGACATATTCTTATTCAACCAATGCTTTTACACATATTCTTATTCAACCAATGCTTTTACACATACTTTGAAGGCCAACAACCATGTATCTGTTAAATGGCACTTATGGGGTCAATTGTGGGAAGGGAAAACCTAAGTAAAATCCCTTCTTTTTTTTTTAACTTGCCTACATTTGTTTATTATTATAGCAGGTGGCTTAGTCCTGCTGTCCTAAAGAATTGTCAAATTCTTCTTGATTTACATTGGTAAAAAGATCATGCAAGAGAATTAGGAGGAGAATGAGGAGGAGAATGGAGAGGAGAATGGGGAGGGGAATGGGGAGCAAGCCCTTTGCATTGTAACATTGTTGTTGCAAGGCTATAGAATCAACACAGTTAAATGTGTTTGAGTATCGGTGGGCACTGACATCCGCTACATTGTTTAGTTTAGTGACCGCTGCCACATGTCAAGTGCGCGCTAAAAGGAAAATACAAAAACCCACATAGCACCCCATTCCTTACCCCCATCCACCGCAGACCAGGTTGAGCGTGCGCCGTCGCCACCTAGCGGATAAATCGGAGGCAGCAGACGACCGCGCCCGCCGCTTCTTTTCCCGCCAAATCTCGCGCCGGTCGCGCATGGCATTTAATGACTCAGCCACCCACCACCCACCGCGCGTAAAACTCTCGCGAGATCCCGCCACGCGAGACCATGGTGTCGATGCCGTTTTATCTAACCAACAATCGGCGCCTACTTACCACGGCGCTATTTTACGACACTACCCCCTGGCGGCAGAGGCGACGTTTTTTGTTCACCCCTTTTGCGACAACGTAATCAATGTCGTCTGCTGTAATGTAATAACGCTATGATATCCCTCCCACCCACCTACCCTCAACCACTCAGTCTCACCGGCTTTTCTTTTCCTCCTTTAGATGTTTAATCTTTTATTTAAAGTTGCATAGTCCGGTAAAAGCATCAAATAAGGCAAAACACTTATTCAAATTTGAAACATGTGTTGCTACATAGAATTCGAAGGGCACATTAAGCCAATTTACTAGAACCTGTTACTGCAGAATGATATATAATCAGAGTTTTGACAAGCATACCCAAATTAATTTAGCATATTTACACTTCAAATATATATATATATATGGTATGCAGGTATTGCAGGTATAGCAATACCTCAGGGAGTTTGATGCCCCTGCCCTGCAGAGTTGTAAACCACTGCCTTGTGGTACAGGTTCTTGACAGAACCGAAGGCTAAGGGGGCAAACCCTGAACAGAAAACCATGTCACTGTGGCAGCATTAAGGGCGGTTGATGTATGGAACTCCCAACATCTCCCGACCAGCCACTGCAGGGACAAATAGTTTTGCGCCTGTCTTGACATGTTCTTGCCGGTGTGAAACCTCTATTTGTGAAACCTCTATTATATATATATATATATATATATTATATATTATATATATTATATATATAGTGGCGCAAACTGGCGCAGACACGGAGTATACCCTGCTGGAGGTGGCGCCACTGGCGCTGGTAGGCAGCAAAGGCGCAGGCACATATCTATTGTCCAAACCCATACACATTTGAAACGACTTCTTCTCCGATACTTCTATATATATATAATACATTATATAATTTATATATAATTTATATATATTATATATATTATATATATTATATATATATATTATATATGAGATCTCGTAGGGGGCATGTCCAAAAATAATAATAATAATTTTAACAATTTTAAAAGTTTAAAAGCGACCGTTGAAAACTACGCTCACCCTGGCGGCACCCGCCGCGTTTCCCTAAATGGGGTCTCGGGTCTCAGGTCTCGGGTCTCGGATCTCGGCTACGGCGCGCCCAGCCTTAATCGACAAACCACCCGCCTCTATTTAGCCTCCAAGCCATATTATAATTGGCAAATAAAGACGTGGCACCCCCGACGCAGAAAAATGTCGGCAGCGCGACTCGGCAGGCCGGCCAATGAGGCGGCCATTACCGGCGTCAAGCTGCACAAGAAGCGCCCCCTAGTGGAAGACTTAAAACAAAACCTCAACGTTAGAGGTCTGGATTCTGCCACTTTACGCGCTGCCTGTTTCGGGTCTCTGGCATTTTGAGAGTGTCGGCTGGTGTGACGCCGACAGACAAAAGTGATCTGTGTTGTTCACGGTTCACGAATTGTGTTTGGTTCGGCGTGGAACGACAAATAACGCACTTTGGTGGTGTGAGGCGGGTCTCGGATTGGCTACCACGAGCTTGCCGCCTTTTCGTCGGTCACCACTACCATGGCGGAGACGGACTCACTCCCTGGCTGACTGGCAACCCGCGCAAACTGACCAACCCCACCCTCCTGTCTACGAGGTAATGTAGATTTGTGATATGTTGACCTTACCACACTGTGCCACTCTTTCAAGGCGCCCCAACATTAACTCACCGAGTGCGAGGCGGGCTTAGCTGGCCCCAAGTCACAGAGACCTTTTCGGGATGACGTCACACTTCCGGCTGCGTTGCGTCTTTATTGGGCAGTGATTCAAAATGGCGATGCTGAATCGATGTTGACCATTTTTATGCACCTGATTTAAACGGCTTGAGGTTCTGAACCCTGCTCCCACATTCAATTCTTTTTATAGCCACCGCGCAGCCGTTGTTATTGAGTATACTATGTGCTGTGTAATTTATTATGTGAATATAAATAATGAATATAATCCTACCACTAGACTAGAGGTAGTCACTGTACCTGCAGGCTATCCGCTTACTGGCGCCACCATCAGCAAACTGTGTCACTAAATCTCAGTGTTCTGCGACAAAACTCTTCGCAGTAAAATATTAATATATTATTGTTTGTTTACTTCAAGACCCTCCAGTCCAAAAGGTAAACATCGGCTATTGGGGAGTTATACAGTGGTTAAAAACATAACTAACTAAAATGTACATTTAATTACATTTCCTGTACATTTCCTGTACATTTAATCCATTACACTGTGTGTGCATATACATTTCCTCCTACACCTATAGATTGTATGCTTTAGATGAACGTAAGGGCTACACCTCCGTCGACATCAGTCCGTCATTGTGGACGGCGGCTGCGGGATTCTGGCATCATGCCAACAAGAATGTCACACAGTATACACACCCCACTTTTTCGCATCATTGTTCTAATTATATTCTTACCCGATTCTCGATAAAGGTACAACATCACAGGACCTACCCTGTCATCATCTGTTGCTGGAGCTCCGTTATATATTTATTATATAACACACACATATATATTATATATACCTTTTGGTTCATTGGAGTTTTACGTCCTAGCAACTTCTAAGGTCATATAAGGATGGCTGTATATAACCCATATATGTGTGTTATTTATACAATAGCAGTAGGACCTCACCTGGAAGACACAAACAAAACAACAGGTTAGATATTATGAACCACAAAGCAGTGAATTACACGGTAAGTATTTAAAAGGAAACCAAAAAGACCTGGATGAGAATTAACACTATAAAAGCAAACTATCATTGAATAACCAAAGTCTATGCGCGGGGCTGTGTCACAGTATATGGGGACTTCACTGAGTGCTCCTCTAGTGATCTGGTGAACACACTTGTTGTAGTCACCTGGTGTCTACAGACACACACACCTCTTAATCCTGACCAAAGGGAAACACTCACGCAACCGACTATTAAACTTTGGTAGGCGTTTGCTGCATAGTTCGATGAAAACATGGTATTTTCGAAACCAAAGACTTGCCTACATTTGAGCCTACATCCCCAACTGGAGACTGGAATACCGGACCATAATTTTGTTGATGCATAGACCGAATACCAGGTCAATTTAATAGAACACTTCTGCAAGTCATACTATGAAATCCCATTATTGCGGGCGTCCGCATGATATATGCGGGCTACAGAATGCTATTGATGGCCGATCCCGTTAGGTGGTACGCGGAGGTTATGGTTAGTGTCATTATGTTCCCTCAGTCATTAGCTGTACTGCTCAACAAGGCTATACTGCCCTGATATCCTGTGTAATGCATACGGTTCATAGCTCCCCTTTTCTCTTCCCCTTTTATATGAATTATATATCAGAGCTTACCCCAGAGTAGATACAACACACGATCCGAGTTCATCACCAGCAGAAGTGTAGATAATAGATGACCCTGAATGCTTAGTTTTATTCACTTATGTATTGTTTTCAGATACATACAATGGTGGATGTTATAGACCTCCTTATTGGCTATTACACTCATGCACACCAGTCATTCCTCTCCCGCATGATCTCTCCCTAACATAGTTCACCATTGGCTGCCTTAAGGACTCACCCCCCTCCCACCCAACTCCGGCCACCACCTAGCCATCGTGGGATTACTACATAACATAACGGTGACTGTGTGGCTGGGCGAGATATGGGGGGAGGGATTCTGCTTAAAGGGGCACTTATTCCCTCCCATGGTGTGAGCATTATAAAGGGAGTACTGTTTCCCATTTAGCCATCTCGATACTCAATACATACTTAATCGGAGAATTTTACAATACAACCCTACGATGTCCAGCAGTTCACTGTGCACACCAAAATTAATTGTTTAGATCTTTTGTGGGTTTTTGGTTTATCTGTTAGATTAGTTTATTCACGAATAAGGTAGGTCTCAATGGGTTTGGCTATGTTTCTTCGTTGAATGAAGTATTTTGTTAGCGCCGTGGCACTGGGTCGTCTTACCAATAAACCATGTGACAATACAGTTATTTACATATATACAGTTATTTATATATATATATATATATATGTGTGTGTGTGTGTGTGTGTGTGGTCTGATATTGACATCAGTCCAAGTCAGCCGAAATGAACATATAATTAACTTAAAGACATAATTAACGATTAATTAACAAACCCGATATCAAGGTGGGCGCGCGACTCCGAATATCTTAATAATAATAAATAATTGAACAAATTAGTTCCTACGTTGGTTTATATCACTATAATAGATTATACCTCATATATAACATATAGATAATATATTTATATAATATAAATTATGTCCACAGTAATGTTAGTAAATTCATATTAAAAGTTACTCAAAACTAAAGTAAATCACATTACAACCATTAACTTTATATATATCTAAAAAGAGAAGGCGCAAAGCCAAGACCATCAGACTATGCAAACTTAACTATAGAGAAAGTAGCTTTGGCAAATTTAATATAAATATGTTATGTCATGTACAATCAATGCATGTACATTTAATGTACCGTTCATATATGTGCTCTCTAAGTTTATAACTATACCTTTATAAGGTATTACTATTAGGGTAATATAAAGAAGGATACTAACTGTCTTCAGTTTGCTTTATTAATATATACCATTTATCATGACGCATGTAGTTCCAGATTCGGCCACAGCGGAGCCACTATTCAGAGGCTTTGACACTTATATATCATGTACATTTATACATATTCCATGTACATTTTACGTACATGACTCTGGCAACTGCTATATTGAAGCCACTACGTGTGTCACAATGACAGGAGTGTCATTACTGATGTATGTGTTTTGTCTCTACTGAACGTCCCGCTGTACGCGCATGCGCAATCACCGCATGGCACCTATGCAATACCCACCACATTGCACAGCTAACGGCCGCCTCCAAAGATGCGGGTGAAGGGGTGGGTGGGTTCTACCTGATGGAGACTTCTGATTGGCTGCTGGAATGGTGCATTGTGGTTAGATGTGGGACTGCCTCTGCCCATTCTGTGAGATGGTTCAGCCTCAGTAAATGAACCGTTTACATTTTTTTAAAGCTACATTCAAGACATTAACGATATCACCTACACAGGCCAGTCTTCTTTTTGTGTGTGTGGTAAATATGTTTATTCTGCTGAATAAGTCTTTTGTCAGTGCCGAAGCACTGGTCTTCCAGCCATTTTTCAATTCAGGGCTATTTACACAAAAGGTATATACGGTATACAATAACTGTTGAATACACAATTTGTAGCATGTAACACAATGAAATTCTATAAGCCAAAAGTTCCACAGCAATATGGTAACAATAGTGTCATATAACTAGATCAATATTAGTCAGATCAATGTGAGTATCTACATAGTATTTAGAATGTAAGCAGATAGTTATCTTTTGTTTTCAGTTGGTAAACTTGTAGTAAGTTTTAATGTTCAGTTGCAGTTAGGCAAGCGGTATATAAATGTCAGTTTGTTAGAAATATTCTAGTGTAACTCTAGTGTAGTTAGTTATGTGAGTTTATGAATTATGTTGTTGAGGTGGGGTTGTTAATAATACACTGGACCAGCTGTGACCAGTGAAGCAGTGGGACCAATCCCAGTGCATTTAGGTCTTAAATGTTACATTTTTATTTGGACTGTCTCTGTCATTGTATATGGTTGACTGGAAATTCAGAACCTCTTTTTTTCTTCGTTTTATGTTATATACAAATATATATATATGCATATTAAACAATTATTATATATATATATGTTTATATATATATACTTATAGATTTCCTTACATATAAAGAGAGAGTCCTGGGCTGTGACTAGCCTGGTGACTAATGCCTAAGGTAATATATATATATATATATATATTATATATATAAACAGCTATATCCAGCATTTCAGTGTGTGAACCATCATTCATTTATTATGTTTTCACTTCAAGTATAACCAGAACTCATTACCTTTTTGGGGGCGGGGGGGGGGGGACCTATGTTGACTGAGCAGGGAGACATTATAGTCGTGGATAATAGACTACATCACGGTTCCAGTGGCATGGTGCATTGTGGGATGGGTCAGAGCAAGCAACCCCCCCCCCCCCAAAAGCACATGGCACATGCTAATACACTGGGTGCAGCTATGAAATGTGCTGGTTTCAGCTCATCTCAGCTCTTGTTTGAAACATAGAATACTAACTAAAAGAATATATATAATAAATTAAGATATTAATCTTTTATCCAGCATTGCATTTACATCCGTATAATCAGCACATCTTATGTCATGTGCATTTAGATTTAGAAAGATCTAGGCACTCAGACTAGTGTGAGAGCCATAGCCAGAGTACTCAATGCATTGTCAATGGCAGTGAGTAATCTCCATACAGAAAAAGTAAAATATTGATAAAACCACACCACCTAGGCACAAACCGCTGGGAACACATATAGAAAACATGTTTAACAAAAAGATTATATTAAATTGATAAGGTTAGGGTTTGGGATTTCTATTAATTTAGAATAAAACTGACATTTGTCAATGCATGTATCAGCAAACTCAATGGCTGTACGCCTTTGCTTTGCTCCCAGGGCCGTTTTCAGCACATGCACAGTCGGAACCGTGATGTAGTCTATTGACCTTCCACATGCCACTGTTCCTTCCTTGCTCTATCCTAATAATGCCGAGCGCCAGTCTAGGTAATGATGAGCATATATTAGTTTGACTCGGCCAGGGTTTGAAAAAGTGGAACCCGGAATAGTCATAGTACAGAGATCCCAAATGCACCGGTTCACTCCACCTTCCACCTTCCACCTTCCACCTCACTTAGTCGGCAATTAGTTAGTGCGACCAGCCCACAGAGGAGCAGCTCGCAGGCTCTGATTATTGCCAGCGGGCCCGTCCTGCTAACAACACGCCGAACACATGCTGGAGGCGCCACCTGGCGTTAATGGCGGACAACATACAGTGCCACCCACACCCTGAACCCACAAACAAAGCATTGCTTTCGTCACACAGAGAAAACAACACCTTGCGACAAGATCAGTTGAGGAGAGAGGGTGGTGGGTTGGTTGGTGTGTGTCGGGGCTGGGGTGTCGCTTTGCCTTCTGGGTTGGCAACCCGCTATCAGAACGAGGCTGGCGAAAGGTCACTGTGTTACGGCCTTCTCAATCCATTCTTCATGAATCCTGCATGTGTGTCGTAGTGACAAAGTGCAAAGCGCCCCTCCCCTCATTCCCCCCCCCCCCCGCACCACGAACCCTCCACCTCCCGCTACCCCCCCCCCCCCCACACCAACATAACCATACACCCGCTCATCACTCACTGCCGTCATCACACACCCACACCACTACCAACATGTGACCAAATTATATTATTCCTTTGCAAATGTCACTATTATGTTGGCATAGTTGGAATCGCCTCATTGAGAAATTTAATTTGCTGCGCAGATTTATATGGGAAAAGTGGAAATTTCGAGTGAATTTATCTTCCCGGCCGAACAGGGCTGTGTGGTGGTTGGGTTAGTAGAGCTTGTGGCAAAATATACCCCCCCCCCCACACACACACACATACACACCTACAAACCCCCATCGCACCTGCTCCGCTACCTGCACCTTTATTGTGCTGTACGCAGAGAAGGGAAGCTTGGATGCGGGGGGAGGGAGAGAAGGAGGAAGGAGGGAGAAGGTGGAGGGGGAGGAGGGGAGGAAGAGGTGGAGGGAGGGGGGAGAATGAGGAGGGAGGAGGGGGGGGGAGAAGGAAGGGAGGAGGGGGTGCAGAGGAGGGAGGGAGGGAGGGAGGGAGGAGGAGGGAGAAATGGGGGAAGTGAGGGGGAAAGGGGTAAGGAGAGAGCAGGAAATGGTAAGGAGAGAGGAGGAAAAGGAGAGGGGAGATAGGGGAGGAGAAAATGAGAGAGGGGGGTGGGGAGAAAAGGAGAGGTGGGATGGGGCGGGAGGAAACGAGAGAAGAGTGGGAGGGGGAGATGGAGGGAAGGAGGGGGGATACAGAAGGAGGAAGATGTGGAGGTGGGGCGAGTTAGAAGGGGTAGATGGTGTGAGTATGAGGCAGAGTGGGAGGGGGAGGGGTATGGGAAGGGGGTATGGGAAGCGGTAGGGGGAGGGGGAGGGGGAGGGGGGAGGGGAAGGGGATGGAGGAGGCATATTGGCACTGCTTTCTGACAGGACCCGCACAGCCTGCTTGTACACACGTGTGTCTGTGTATGTGTATGTGTGTATCTGTGTGTGAGAGCTTCTGTGTGTGTATGTGTATGTGTGTGTCTGTGTGTGAGAGCTTCTGTGTGTGTCTGTCTATGTGTATGTGTGTGTCTGTGTGTGAGAGCTTATGAGTGTGTATCTGTGTCTGCCTTTCGATGACTTGGAAATAAATAACAAGATTTCATTTCAAAGGAACATGCGTTCAATGGTTAAACGCGCAACATCTTCACATAAATAAATATCTCAAAGAATTTTCAAAGAATCGCCACGCTTTCAGATCACACATCTAATAAACTAGGTCACGCCATGCCATTGACTTTCAGTGGCTGATGGTTGCCTGCGATTCTGTTAGGTTTATTGTCACTGACAGTGTCAGCATTAACTCAGCAGTTCCTTTATACAACACAGTAGGCACATGGAAAAGGCATATAGTCCCATCAGTGATCTCAGTGTCTGATATTTATTATATATATTTTTTGTTTTATGTTCATCCGTATAATCTAGGGTACTCTAAAGGCCATCCAACATTTCAAACTTTTTACGGTTGTGCAACATGTACGACAGCGGGTGGGGTGGGGTGGGGGGTAGATGGAAAGAGGGAGAAAGGGAAAGAGAGGGAGAGAGGGAGGGAGAGAGAGGGAGAGACAGAGAGAGACAGAGTGTCAGTGAAGTACGACTTTCATCATTTAATCAAATGTTAATTTTTTTTAAGTTAATATTTTTGGCATTATGTTCTGTAGTAAAATATTGTTTTTACAAAGTTCATATTTTTGGCGCTATGTTCTGTAATAAAATGTTGGTTTTAAAAAGTTCATACTTTTGGCGTTATGTTCTATAGTAAAATATTGTTGTGGACTACATTATTTTCGGTTTGCGCGGGCGGTGTTAGAAAAGTATTTCACTTTGTATGACTGAAAATGTTGAATATTGTGCATGCCCCTCAGCTGGGAGTAACCTTGATTAAAATTGACTAACTACAATTTAAACGACCACGCCCATTTTATGTGTATACATATACATTCTGAAGTCTTTAGATTGTTAGCTGTGTCTGCTTGTTGGGATTTAACGTATACCATAAGCATAATGGGAATGTATATCACAAGCAGTGTGCTTCCTTCATTTTTCTTTTCTTCATTCACTGTAGCTATGTTTCATGGAAATTGTAACTGTATATAATGAGGATATTCTAATAAACTTTATTGAATTGAATAAACTACATCACGGTTCCAGCAGCACGGTGCATTGTGGGATGTATCAGAGCAAAACAAAGCTGCGAGAAGCACATGACACATGCTAATACACTGGGTGCAGCTATGAAATGTGCTAGTTTCAGCTCATCTCAGCTCTTGTTTGAAACATAGAATACCAACTAAAAAAATATATATAATAAATTAAGATATTAATCTTTTATCCAGCATTGCATTTACATCAATATAACCAGCACATCTTATGCCATGTGCATTTAGATTTAGACTTAGACAAATCTAGGCATTCAGACTAGTGTTAGAGCCATAGCCAGATTCAGTTTTATTTATTTTATTCATGTTTTTATTTATATTCTATGGTCAATGACATATGTAGAAATAGAAAATGAGTAGGGTTAATCAGATATTGGTTATATATTTCTTTGAAACAAGGTTTTGTTGACACATTGTGACATTTTAATATTTAGAATAAGAATTACTTCTGGCTAATCAATGCTGATGTAAACATCAGCCTGTAAAGTGACTGAAATTGTATGTTTCTTAGCTCAAAATGCTTAATTATGGAGAGTTGTGTCTTAAACATATTCAATATATTATTATATTGCATCCTTCCATCCAAATTGTTATGTATTTCTATTTATTTTGAATAAAATGCCATTTTTGTCCTATGCATATCGGCAAACTCAATGGCTGTACACCTTTGCTTTGCTCCCAATGCCGTTTTCAGCGCATGCGCAGTCGGAACCGTGATGTAGTCTATTGAATTGAATTGCATTGAATTGAACGTGCTACCAACATCCAAGGTAAGCCTGGTCTTTTCAATAAACATGATAAGGAATCCTCCCATCGTGCTACTAATTATACCATGACTGACAAAATATGAACATTTCACTGTAGTTTATTAATGTGAAACAAAACCCGGCATAACTGACCAAATATAAACATTTCATTGCAGTTTGCTAATTTGACACAGTTAAAATAATTGAAATAAAAATACTATTATTATTAATGTAGTTTGTTTGTCCTATACCTAGTTTATCGTGTAAAGAAAATAGTTGAGCCATCATGGGTGTTGCATTCTTGAATTATATTTCCCATTTTTAACAAATTGCCCAGCGTGATCATGATTGCAGAGACAGAACAGGATCAAAGTGTTTTTTTCATAATCAACACTTTTCTTTATAGTAAATACTGAAAACTAGTTATAGTATTTGTTTTGGCAGATTTGGAACCAAGCAGCAGATGGAAGGAACAGGATTAACAGCTACAACGTGATGACGTCACATAGGGAGAGTACAGAATAAATCGAGTATTAATTTAAAGATGGACATTGTGATTCTATGCCATATTTTAGGTGAATAATTAGATTATAATTTACTTTACTTCAGTTTAAAGTTCCTTTTTGGAGGTGTTGGGGTACCGACTTGTGACAGTGCACACTCATGGCAACTTTATAGTGCTGCCCCACTGGGAGACTGGGCTACCAGCAGCATGACCCAATTTCCCATTCAGTCATATCTAACCAGTCCTTGTCCCATCCTATTAATGCCAAGCACCAGGCTAGGTAGTGATAAGTATCAATTTTGTAAGTCATCGGTTTGACTCGGCCGGGATTCAAACTCCCTACCTCTAGCATAGAAATACCAACACCAAACTGCACGAAATGTATGCCGAGTACACCCAGCATTTAACTTGCATATGTGGGATCAAATGTAGGTCAATGTTTAGGTTTGAGTAAAGTTGGTGCTTTCATCGCATTGCGCACGTCTACGCACAGATTGCGTTGCTTGACTTTTGTATAAATAAAGCGTTTCACTAGGAGGTAACGCAAATGCTGAATTCTGATTGGACGAGCAGGGGGCCGGGCCTGAATCAACTCTCAAGTCTCACACGGCGAGGCAGCGCGGGGAACCACCGGCGCGCAGTGACGTCATTTCCAGGAATCCCCACACAGATAGATTTAAGGGACAAATTACCTGGATTCTGGATAATTGGGTGGGATGGTCGGCTCGTTCAGCTGCCTGCTTTCCCCTGTGTGGTGGGAGGAATCGTGGGTTTGAACCCAGATGGAGTTAAATTGATACTTGCCCTGATAACCCAGGAGTAGTCAGTTATGCATACAAATGTCTTTGTTGAAATTATGCTTGCTGATGAATACTCTGCTAAAAGACCACGGGTATATTGTTAGATCCCACTGGAAGACCAGGCTATTGCCACCATAATCCAATATCCCACTCAGTCACATTACCTTCCTGATACTGAACAAAGCAGTCCTTGTCCTATCCTCTTAATTTCCCATATCCAGGCTAGGTAGCGACAAGTACCAACTTTCTAAGTCACTGTCTTGACTTGGGTCAGAATTCGAATGTGCCACCTCGCACATGCAAAGTCAGCCAGCGCTCTTTAAAGCCCCGTTCATACAGCACAACTTTAGGCCGAACTAGATAAGGCGAACTAGATGAGGCGAACTAGGCGTGAAAGTGTGTCGTATCCACACATCCAGTGCCTGGGGCGTTTAAGCCGGAAATCGATATCTGCGCATGAGCAAGTCCATACTAACCAGCGGCACTTTCGGTTAGTCGACGTCGCCACGAGAGAGTGTGGGTTCGACCTAGATATGTATAGACTGAGTCGTATTGTTTTGGAATGGTCAATACTTCTGCTGGGCAGTGAAAACCTAAAAATAAATGATGAAAAAAATATCTGTGCACAGCTAGCAGTTTCATAGACCAAATTATATAATATGTGCCTTTGATTGACCGGAAAGTCAACAAACTCAGGTCTCGACTGCGCATGCAGTGTGACGTCCTTAATCCAGCTCATCTAAACCGCTACCATTCACACTATGAACTTGGGCCGACTTAAGCTAGTTCGCTTCACCTAGACTACGTTGCGACGTGGTTTACTTGAGGTGAACTAGATGCATCGACTCAGCCCTAATCCGCTTCAGCGTCACGTCCACAAGGCCAATGTGAGCCGAACTAGACAAGGCAAACTAGTTGAGGCAACTTAACTCCCGTGTTTGAACGGGGCTATAGATCCAGCCATCCCACCCAGAGAATTCAGATTGTTCATTCCAATTATAGTCTCTCCGGTCACCTTACAGAGTACCGGCATTTCACATTTGCGAACCCACCAGCACAAGAGAATATCTACTTCCAGTCAACATGCATCCCCAAATCACCTCCAATCACCAATCTGCTGCGAAAAATCATCGCAATTCGCTCACAGACTTGCGATTCATAACGACAGAATTTGGGGTGTTTCGGCGAGTGTCTACATGGAGCCCGCGTCACACTCACAGATAGACCCCCCCCCTCCCCCCCATCACCATGCCCCGGCTACCCCTCCCAGCAAGTCGCCGGTGGCGGCAAATAAGTAACGGCGCGCCGTGTCATTCAAGTTCACCCGTCGCAGGCCCATATATGGCATTGGGCGTGTTGTACAAGAGGTCATCTGGGGTCACGCGGCCTCCAATCCGCCCACCACCCCCACCCAACCCCGTGCGCACGCAGCATGCCAGAACGCACAATAGCCAGCAGAAGGGGAGGTGTGTGTGTGTGGGGGGGGGGGGGGGGTGACACTCTGGGACAATGGCACCTAATAAACAATTTCCATCAACCTACCAACCTGCTGTCTGACATCAGTGGGAGGGACTAAAGTTGGGGGTAGCAGCTCACAGTGCAGCATGCTCTGTGGGAAAATGTCTCATAGAGGATTTCCACCACCAACCTGCCCTCTGGTGGCAGTGGTAGGAACTAATGTTAAGGTAGCAGCTCATTGTGCAGCATGCTCTGTGGAAAATGTCTTATAGAGGATTTACACCACCAACCTGCCCTCTGGTGGCAGTGGTAGGAACTAATGTTGGGGTAGCAGCTCACTGTGCAGCATGCTTTGTAAACAGAAATTGTTTGATAGATTTCCACCACCAACCTGCCATCTGATGGTGGTGGCAAGAACTAATGTTGTGGGTAGCAGTTCAGCCAGTTTCCAACGGCATCCCATATTACAGCTCTTCACAGAACTGAATGTATGTACTATCAGTATCAGTGGCGTAGCTAGGCGTACGCCAAAACGTCCACATCGTTTTGTCCCAACAAAATTAAATTAAAAAATATTAGAGAGAGAGGAGGCATGTAGTAGTCCGGAGTGTCGAAAACTCAAGTCTAAAATGTGTCAAATCCACCAGCTTAAGCTTAAGCGGCCCCCTAAACCTCCTGCCGAAATTAGGAGTACACATCGTTAAAGGTCTAGCTACGCCCCTGACTATTAATATATTGTGACATATAATCTATTATGCCAATATTATTTAGGTTGCAGTGTTTCAACTCGGTCACACCTCTTTTATGGTATTATGTTGTACTCGTTGATAGTTCTCTATCTTCTGCATATTGGTGATCCGAGGCACTGATGAGCGACCTGAACATCTGCTCACATGCACACAATCAGGCCAGGAGGCGCCTGTAGCGAATCTTCCCATTGAAAATTTCTTTGAAAGATATATACACATATGTAGATATAAATATATACAAACATTATATATAAAGTAAAACATCTCTAACTGACCACGTCCACAGATCGACCACATCCACAGATGAATCACTCCCCTATGTCGATCACTTTATTTGGATCCCAAATGATCGCCCATACAATAGTATTTATATTAAAAAAACTCCCTAAAGCGACCACCTCCCTAATTGGACCATTTAAGCTCGGTTCCATGGTCGGTAGATTTAGAAAGGTCTTGCTGTATGTATGTTTACTACTTTTATATATATGTATATAGACCTGCATATGCATATATATGTTATATCATCAATTATGTGAGTATACATCAGGATAACTGTCCAACGCTTTATTTCAACGTTTTTAAACCCGTGTACAAATCGACCACAACCTATGCTATATGTACGCGGTATATACAGTGCATACCCGCACACAGGTCAACCGGATATAGCGGCCACCCATAATTACGTTAACATTAGCCGAGTGTCACATATTTCTTTATACTTGAATGCACATAAGAACACTACTACACAAGGTCACCTCGTCATTAGATATAGTGGGGAGGGGGTTGCGTGACTACACATGAGCAGGATGTGTGTGTGGGGGGGGGGGGGGGGGCGGTCAGGCAGGGGTGGGGGTACTCCCTACTAACGCTATTGATTACCAACAGGGCCCCATGAGCCAACACTTCAACGGACTCATTTGAATTCAACAAACTACAGCGCCAAATAAACGACCATAACTGGCAACTCACGCATGTTTGGTTTGACGTGGAGAAACTGTAACTGCCATTAAATGGTGAATTTGTTGCATTCTGCCTTAAATTCACCACAGTCGAGTGGCGCCACCAGGCAGCGCATAATGGCAACTGCTGGAGGCGCCCTCCCATGGCTGCCTTGGTCCGGAGAAGTTGGCAGGAGGGTAGAGTTGCTTTGTTGTTTATCTTTTTAATTAAAAGAACAAAAGCACCCGCCTCCTTACTTCCCCTTTCCCACCTCTCAATCGCGCCTTTCCAATACAAATAATTCAGCATAATGTTGGCACACTGCCAGCACATGAGTGTTATTATGGGATAGCGCAGTGCTATGGGCGATCTTGATGTTCTTATGGGATAGCACGATGCTATGGGCTAACAGCATGTTATTATGGGCTCGTGTGATGTCATTATGGGCTAACACGATGCTATTACGGGCTACCGCAATGCTAGGTTTAGCATGTTATTATGGGCTAGCACAATGTTATTATGGGCTGTCATAATGTTATTACAGGCTCTAAATCGACAGACCTTGAGACCGACTTTAAGTGGTTCATTTAGGGAGGTGGTCGGTTTAGGGAGTTAGAATATGGTTACGATGGTATTGTTCGAACCCAAATAAAGCGATCGATATAGAGGAGTGGTCGATCTGTTGTAGTGGTCAGTTAGACAGGTTTTACTGTATATATATATATATATATATATATATATATATATATATATATATTATAATTCTTACGTTAACTATGTGCAGAAGGAAGATAAGGTTTAGAGAGATACAGCCGTACACTAGCGAGTGGAGGCCAGGCCCCGCGCAGGAGTCAGAGCGGTGCATGATGGTGATGCAAGACACTACAGGCATTATTACACGCGATAAAGGGTTTATCACTATCCATATACTATATAACATGCGCAACGCCCACACCCACTCAACACACGGACAGTCGGTGACAATATCTGAAGTGTTTTAGAGTAAACAGGGTTTTGCAGGCTGCTCTTCCCCTAGCGGATTAATGAATGGTGGCAAGAGGCAACAGAATAGGTGTGCGCCGCGCGTCCCTCCAACGGAACGCCCCCTGGCGGGCTGGCCGGACACCAAGCAGCTCCATAGGAGGAGGGTCAATTAAGGGCGGCTCGGTTAGGAAGGCTTTGTTTGTTTGTTGTTGTTTTACGTCCTAGCAACATCTAAGGTCATATCAGGACGGGGTTAGGAAGGGAGCCGGGGTTTCGGGGTTTAATTGTTTAATTGTTTAATTGAGGGTGGGTGGGCGGACACAAGTTGCCTTCTGTTAGCAACACCCTCAAGAACAGACGCGGTGGGGTGGCGGAGTGGTGGCAGTGTGTGTATAGGTCAGTAGTGGAGTGTGGTGGTGTGTCTAAGTCAGGAGTGGGTTGTAGTGGGGGTGGTACTACTACTAGTAGTAGTGGTAGGAGTGATGGTGGTGGTGGTGGTGGTAGTAGTGGTCGTGGTGATGGTGGTGGTACTGGTGGTAGTCGTAGTGGTGATGGTGGTGGTAGTGGTGATGGTAGTAATGGGTGGTGGTGGTGCATGTTTATGTGTGAGTCTAGGTCAGGAGTGGGAGGTGGTAGTGGTTGTAGTGGTGGTGGGAAGTTATGTGCGAGCATAGGTTGGTAGTGGGTGATGGTGGTAGTAGTAGGTGGCGGTGACGGTAGTACTACTAGTAGTATTGATGGTGTGGAGGTGGTGATGGTGATGGTGGTGGTAGTGCTAGGTCAGGAGTGGGTGGTGGTATGGTGGTGTGGTAGTGTGCACGTAGGGTGGTAGGGGGCGCGGCGATAAGTTCCACCTGAATGATGCATATCTCCCTGATTAACATGGGCCCGGTGTGTAGGGGTGTGCACCAGGAGGGATTATGGTCGCATGTGTGTGTGTGTGGGTATGTATGTGGGTGGGTGTATATGTGCGCGAAAGTATGTATGTGTATATGCGTGGGTGTGTATGTATGTGAGTGTGTGTGAGTATACATGTGTGGGTGTATGTTAGGAGGTGAGAAACACCAACGGAGCTGTAGCGGTTTCCGGCTAGCGAAGAATGGAGGAGGAGGAGGAGGTAAGAGGATGGGGCAGGGATAGGTGGGGACGAGGAGGGGAAGGGCGGGGGGGGGGGGGGAGAGGAGGAATGGAAAAGGAAGAGGATGGGAAGAGGGCGACGGGAGAAGGGAGAAGGGGGAAGAAGAAAAGGAGGATGATGAGGAATAAGGAAGGAGAGAGGGGAGAGAAGGAAGGGGAGATGAGGATTAGGGGGGGGGGGGAGAGAGGAAGACTAAAGCTAAGATTCCTTCTACGCGGTATGCAGCATGCGGTATGCGAATGGGAGGATTGCTTCTACAAAGTATGCGGCATGCGGCACATGACTGGCTATATTTAAAAAACAAAAGTAAACAACTATACTCCATACTGCACTGTATATGGCCTAATATGGCATTTATATCTATGTACCTCTTGGTACATCACATGGGGGTTCCTACCTTTATAATTACCAAATTATAGATAAGTATTCATATTTCTGTGGCTATGGTAGCATTTTTACGAACCCATAACCCCACCACCACCACTACCATATGTTTCCCCTCTGCACCCTTGTGTGTAACCATTCCGTAATGCTCAGTCGCCTCTCCTCGTCTAAAACTAATGGACAAGTGCGACTGATGTTTCTATGCGCATACCGCATACCACACCGATCGCTACAGGGACCGATCGAGTTGCCGCATTCGCATACCATGTGTAAGGGATGTAGCCCATTGACTTCAAGGCGTTTCGATTTGTTGCCGCATTCACATACCGCATACCGCGTGTAAGGAATCTTAGCTTAAGGGGACAAAGTGGAGGAGAGCAAGAGGAGGAGGGAAGACTTCCATAGTGGGAGAAGGGTGGTCGTGCCACAACAGAGTCGCCTGTGTAGAGGCCCCAACCCTGCCACTACTCACACCCCAACCATGTCTACTGAAGCAGTCCAGGCAGCCAGTGGCAGTCAACCCAGCGGTTTGTTTGTTGTTGTTTTACGTCCTAGCAACATCTAAGGTCATATCAGGACCAGCGGTAGTCAACAGTGGCGGGGCAGGCAATGTGTAGTATGCATACATGTAGTTTGTATGTATTTGTTATGTATGCATAGTAATATACACACATCTATATGAACGTAATGTGGAATAAAATAAGAAGAAATTGACAGTGAAGTCAGTGATAATAAGGCCAAAGCAATAACAATAGAGCACTCTCCGACCAGCGTGTGTAACAATTGGTTATGGCTATGACAATGCTTGGAGAGTACTGCGTAAAATCTAGATTGTTGGCAAGTTTCCATGAATCCCTGAGAATGTTGAGCCTAGCAAAGGCTTTCGGCAATTTCGTAGAAAACCACGCGGAAATCCGTGACATTGCGGAGAGTTTCCATCCCCGAATCACCGTGAGGTCAATACCTACCCCTAACCCCTCCTCCCCACAATCCTGATATTCTTATTTGATGAAAGGGTCGGACTTAACTATTGGAACAGAGTCGGTAAGGACCGTGGTAACCTGAATTGTGTGCGCGCGTGTGTGCGTGTGTGCATGCGTGTGCGTGCGCGCGTGGGTGAGTAGAGCTGGGGAGGGTGGACACCCTCTGAGCTAAATATAGGACCAATAACAGAAAAAATTATATCCAAAATAGGACCTCGGTAAAAGCAGTAACAACATATCACCGGGTGGCAATCTGTTATTTTGTGCCAACATGCAATAATGTAAAACAAAGCAAGAACATGCCGACATAAGGCTATTTAGGACCACACAGACTGGACACAGTAGCTAAATCGGTGAGTGCGCAGGCTTCCCGTGGGGAAGGTCGGGAGTTTGAATCTGAGCCGTGTCAAAACAAATGATTTACAAAATTGATACTTGTTGGTTCCTAGCCAGGCGCTCTGCATTAATAGGATAGGACAAGGACTGGTTGGCTGATTGTCATGATAATGTAAGAGGGAGTCATCAGGGCATGGTGTTGTCAGCGGCCTAGGCTCCCAGTCTAGCAGCACTATAAAGGTTACCGTGAGTGCGAACTTTCACAAGTTAGTAGCCATCCCGATATGCCCGTAGTTGTTGCCAGGACGTAAAACCCAAACAAACATATAAAGAAAGCTACAGTGATGTGTGGATGGTAGTGGTGGTGATGGTGGTGGTGGTGGTAGTAGTAGTAGTAGTGGTGGTGGTGGTGGTTGTGATAGTAGTAGTGTTGGTGTTGAGGGTGTTGGGGATGTTGGTGTTGGTGTGCGAAAACACTGAAATGCTGACCAAAGTGAACATTGGAAAAATATGGATAAATTATTTTTGTGGACGACTGGTCAATGGACCGATTAAACACGACGGGGCCCGATTCTTGTTGTGGCCGACAGTCCTCCGGTCTGCACTGAGGGGCGTTGGCGAAAGGCATCCCCATATTTTGTCAGTTGCCATGAAACTATGCTCCACTGACTTCATACGGCACTAGTTCCATTCGACAAAGCCTCACAGCCCCGGTGTAATATAGCAACACATGCAATAACCTTATGTAGTGCTGGTGCTGGAAGTACTACTAATCTGCATAATACCCACGTGCAGTGGACGCCACTCACCAGCTGCTTCCCCCGCCCCATCCACCCACCCACCCACCCACCCCACCCCACCGACTGACAACAAACAACACTAGTGGCCTTGGCCCAGTGCCGCCCACCCGCCCGGCACAAACCCAGGTGAACGTCACATGACGCAGCCTTACGTCACGTGACGCGCAATGAACCAACCGCCGGCTCCTACCCGAGTGCTGACCGACCCCCCCCCCCCCCTAGCGGCAGGCACAGAAACTAAGCGGGCGCTCTATTATCTACGATATTCTATTCTGTTCTATTCTATTCTCTATTCTATTATCTTTTGTTCGATTCCCTTTTGTTATATTCTATTCAGTTCTATTTTGTTCTATTCTGTTCTATTCGAGCACTTAGATTTAGAACAAAAACACCCCGGAGAAGGAGCACAACAAACCCGCTCACCTTGTAAGAACAGAATCCAACGCCAATCTCGTCAGTGTAAGAACAGAATCCAACGCCAATCTCGTCAGGCTATTTTTTTATATATATTTTTTTGTAAACATTATTTTATGGGGGTTAAAATGTTATGATTTGCATTTTGTATATCTGGATTGGCATTCGGAGCAGCTTTATTGAGCATTGCTTGAGAGGTAAGAAGTTATTTATAATTTGTATATTTGGATTGGTCACTGAGATGAGCTTAATTGATTATTTGTAAGGAGGCAACAAGTTATTTATAATTTGTATATTTGGATTGGTCATTGAGATGAGCTTAATTGATTATTTGTAAGGAGGCAACAAGTTGTTATTTATAATTTGTATATTTGGATTGGTCATTGAGATGAGCTTTAATCTGATAATATGCAGGTTCGGGTGTGTGCTGATAGTGGGTCGAATAGCGGCGTGTATATTTAGACCCGTATCTGGGCGTGCGCAGTCCTACCTGTTTGCGCCTGGAGTGGGTACCTGTCACTAACGAAACGTCTAACGCCGGGTGCCTATCACTAACACAACACCTGCAGCAGGGCGCTAGTCACAAACAACATCTCTGAAGCGAAGGCCCACCACCAACAAAAGACCTTCAACGGCCCATAACAAATAATTCACCAGCCGCAGATGCTTGTAACTAACAAAATGATTGTAGCACGATATCCGTCACTAACGAAACACCTGTAGTGGGGCGCCTTTCATTAACAGAACGCCGCCATGCATGATCAGGTGAGGAATCCTCCCCCCCCCAACACAAACACATACCCCCACCCCCACACACTCCCAGCCAATCACTTGGATCACTTAGTGCTTTGAATCACTAAGATAGAGAAATAACAGTATCAGGATGATGTGACTGAATGGAATTGGAGGCAGCACTATAAAGACTGAATGGAATTGGAGGCAGCACTATAAAGACATTTAGCAGAGACCAAATAGGTAAGAGCGGTCGGTTCCCTTGTGGAAGGTCAGAGTTCCGACACCCAACCAAGTCAAACCAATGATTTATAATTAATATGTGTCGTTACATAGCGGCATTAATACTAATAGGATAGGGCGGGGACTGGTTAGCTCAGTATCAGGATATCGGGGTCATGGTGCCGGCGGCCTCATTTCCCAGTGGGGGCAGCACTATAAAGTTGCCATTAGTGCGCACTGTCACAAGTTGGTATCTGTCCTGATATGACATAAAACCCACACAAACAAACCATTCGGAACCCATCCTGATATATATATATATATATATATGCATAACCTGAGATGTTCCCATTACATAAAACCCCAATCATAGCAATCAATCCACCAATGAGTAAACACCTAACCTGCCTCCTGCTAATACTGTAATAGTACTAACACACCTTGCTATCCCTATCCCTTCTTGTAAACACGCATGCAAAGCTAAAAACCCGCAGGAATAACGCTCGAGTGACGTCACTTCCGGTGTATATTCCATCTTCAACCGGTGAATTATGCAGGGTGCGGTATATATTAATCAATAAGAAGAAACGGAACAAAGTACCCTCGAAGCGCACTCTATATCAATGGCCAGTGGTTTTGAAGGCGGGGATGGTGGGGATAGGGAGGGGGCCGCTTCACTACAAATCCACATCTCTATCCGGTTACGTTTCATCAACGATTCCGCGACTTGTGCAACGACGTACCAATAGTTCTGCTAACAGTGCTCGGCGGTGTTTTGGTGAGGCGGGGCCTGCCACTACAGCGCAGTACCACCTGTCGAAGTGATCAATAATCATCCGTGGTGGCGACTTGCCCGGGAGTAAACAATGCAGTCCACAATGGCCGTGTCACTGGAACGCCGTGACGTCACGCCCATGCCCACCAAAGACCCAGTAACTAGACACAAAAAACGCACATTAACTTCTCTTTTTTATTTATTTATATTTAAAAATAATAAAACTCAAAATACAAACAAAACCAAAGTTTTATCTAGTGTTTGCTTAAAATTTTTTTTTATAGTTTAGGTTCAATAGGGTTTTTGCATCCTAGCAACATATAAGGTGATATTAAGACAGGAAGGGGCGGTGGTAGGGGGGCTCTGCCTTTTCATGTCTCATCTTAGGTCAATACCAAAAGGTGCAAGCATAAGAATCATCAACTAGCCATACCCTCAACACTCAAAGGTCATACCAGAACAGGTACCAACTTGTGACAGTGCACACTCGTAGTGGCTTTACAGTGCTGGTAAACTAGGCCGCCAGCACCATGACCCGATTCCCCACTCAACTCACATCATCCAGATATTGCGCTAACCAGTCCGATCCCTATCGTAATACTGCCATGTGCCAGGCTTTATGTAGCGACAAGCATAAACTTGGCCAGTCATTGGTTTGACTCGGCTGGGATTCAAACCACCAACCTTCCGCACAGGAAGCCAGTGCTCTGAGTGATTCACTACATATAAAGTGTACTACATATAATATATGTAGTACACTGTATTATTGTGTATTATAATGGATTATAATAATATAAATAACGAAGCGTATACCAAGGTTTAATTAGTGTTTATTATTAATGTTGTTACTGTATTATATGTATTAGGAGTCGCGCACATACCCCAACCCGGGCGCGCAAATGGGGCGCCACCTGTACAGCACCTGAATTGGTATTACTCCAGCGACAATTTTCTTTTTGTAGGCAGGCATATTTATAAGTCCCCGCCAGAGAACTAATAAAATAGGACTCAGCCCAATTCTCATTGTCTACCTTTCTTCCATAGTGGCTCATACTCTATGTTATATGATATATGTTATAACAAATAATAACAAGTAAAACAAGTATTACTATTAAAGTGCAGACATTGTTTTAAATATTGTGATATAATCAAATGCAGGTGATTTTATTGTTATCACTATGAGTTAATATCAGATCATTCAACAAGCCTAACTGTTGTCCCAGTGTAAAGTCTCACAACGTACACAAATGCACCAGTCTGACTGGTTGTACCAGTGTAAAGTCTCACAAAGTACACAAATGCACCAGTCTGACTGGTTGTACCAGTGTAAAGTCTCACAACGTACACAAATACACCAGTCTGACTGGTTATACCAGTGTAAAGTCTCACAAAGTACACAAATACACCAGTCTGACTGGTTGTACCAGTGTAAAGTCTCATAACATACACAAATACACCAGTCTGACTGGGTGTACCAGTGTAAAGTCTCACAACGTACAGAAATACACCAGTCTGACTGGGTGTACTAGTGTAAAGTCTCACAACGTACACAAATACACCGGTCTGACTGGTTGTACCAGTGTAAAGTCTCACAACGTACACAAATGCACCAGTTTGAATGTTGTACCAGTGTAAAGTCTCACAACGTACACAAATACACCAATCTGAATGTTGTACCAGTGTAAAATCTCATAACATACACAAATACACCAGTCTGACTGGTTGTACCAGTGTAAAGTCTCATAACATACACAAATGCACCAGTCTGAATGTTGTACAAGTGTAAAGTCTCACAACGTACACAAATGCACCAGTCTGAATGTTGTACAAGTGTAAAGTCTCATAACATACACAAATACACCAGTCTGACTGGTTGTACCAGTGTAAAGTCTCATAACGTACACAAATACACCAGTCTGAATGTTGTACAAGTGTAAAGTCTCATAATGTACACAAATACGCCAGTCTGAATGTTGTACCAGTGTAAAGTCTCATGACCTACACAAATACGCCAGTCTGAATGTTGTACCAGTGTAAAGTCTCATAACGTACACAAATACACCAGTCTGACTGGTTGTACCAGTGTAAAGTCTCATAAAGTACACAAATACACCAGTCTGAATGTTGTACCAGTGTAAAATCTCATAACGTACACAAATACACCAGTCTGACTGGTTGTACCAGTGTAAAGTCTCATAAAGTACACAAATACACTAGTCTGAATGTTGTACCAGTGTAAAGTCTCATAACATACACAAATGCACCAGTCTGAATGTTGTACAAGTGTAAAGTCTCTTAACGTACACAAATGCACCAGTCTGAATGTTGTACCAGTGCATGTCCTCGCTTTGGTATGTCTTCTGATTAGCTAATTAAGGTTGCACAGTTCGATGGTTTTGAATTTCTGTATTTTTTCTATGATAAATATATTAGATCGATCACTAGTATCTTCTTTACATTAGTTCAAAGTTACTTTTATTTTAAATGGTAAACTTTTGAGATATTTTGAGTGCAAACATGGAAAATTAGTTTTGGCAGGCTTGCCAAAACTCTAACACCATAGACTTCTGCAGTAACAGGTTCTGTTAAATTGACTCAGTATTGCCTTCTATGCAGAAACAAATGTGTAATAAGTGCATTATTATCTAATGCCCGGTACACACCTACCGTTTACGATCATTTTTGCGCACCCACCTACCGTATACGATCTAAAACTGCCCAAAAGTCATGAGGTGTGCACTCCCCTAGCACACCTACCGATTGCGATTCACGACTAAAAACTCATTTTTACGGCAAAAACGGTAGGTGTGTACTACCATTACGATTGCGATTCCCGATTCGAAAAATGAATCGGCCCGATTTCAGTTTTAAGCGGATCGGGAGTTTTAGTGCGCGAATCCTATACGGTATGTGTGTACCTAGCATAAGTTAGATATGTAAAAATCAAATCTAGATAATTGGTTTGGTTTTGAAAATTTGATATTTCATCAGACTATGCAGCTTTAAGCACCTCGCAATAAAGTGGGGTCGTGGGTTCGAACCATGGTCGAGTCAAACCAATGACTTGAAAATTGGTGCTTGTCACTTCCTAGCCAGGCGCTCGGCATTATTAGGACAGGGCAAGGACTGGTGTGCTAAGTGTCAGTGAGACAGCACTATAAAGTCGCCATGAGTGCGCACTGTCACAAGTCGGTACCCATCCTGATATGACCTTAGATGTTGCTAGGACGTAAAACAACAACAAACTAACATGTTAGCAACAAAAAGTAATAATAATAATAATATTAAAACAAAAATGAGGGGGTTTTGAATAAAATTATGCTAATGGTGATGTTGATAATGATATTAATAGTCATGATTACACTTATATCAGAAATACAGAGGAAAAGTTGGACTGCGATATTAAAAAACAAAGTTAACCCCACATAAACCACAACAACACATAGCCACCTGGGATGCCGCCGTCTTGTACTTTTCTGGTAGATCCTGCTGAGGAAACTCCGTCTAATTAACTTCTCTTAATACACTTGGCGCCTCACTAATCCATGGGGCATCTGTCCCACACCTGCGTCACGTGGGCTCACTACTGTCACGTGGGAACCCTCCTACGGTCACTCTCCTAGTGTAACGTGGTCACCCTCGTAGTGTCACCCTCCTAGTGTCACGTGGGCACCTCCTAGTGTCACGTGGGCACCCACCTAGTGTCTCCCCCCTGGTGTCACTTTGGTACCCTCCTATTGTCACGTGGGCACCCTCCTAGTGTCACGTAGGCACCCTCCTAGTGTCACGTGGGCACTCTCCTAGTGTCAGGTTGGTACCCTCCCAATGTCACTCTCCTAGAGTCACCTCCCTTGTTGTGTGTGGTGACGCCCGTGCCGTCACATATACCAGCAGAATGTCGAACAGGTACTTCAGGGGGCGCAGTGAAGTCACCGGGAACCAGCCGGCTCAGGTAGTGAGCGAGTAGTGATGGATTAGCGATCGAGTAGCGAGTAATCATCGAGTAATGAGCAAGTAGTGAGTGGTCGGCGAGTAGTGAGTAATCATCGAGTAGTGAGTAATCATCGAGTAGCGAGTAATCAGCGAGTAATGAGTGTTCGGCGAGTAGTGAGTAATCAGCGAGTAGTGAGTGCTCTTCGAATAGTGAGCGAGGATTAAGTGATCTTCGAGTACTGAGCGAGTACTGGACAAGCAGTGACAGAATAGTGATACAATAGTGATACAATAGTGAGCGAGTAGTGAGCAAGTGGTGAGCGAGAGTAGAGAGTGGCCGGTGTCCGGCCGCCCCGGGGACTGGTAGCGGTGGCGGGAAACCCTGTCCGGGCCGCGCACTCAGAACGAGGCTGTGTCAGTCAGTCAGTCCAGTCAGCCAGCCTCGTTCCGGGTTCCCATTCAGGCAGACGACAACGGCCGCCCCCGGGCCTCGCAGTCCCCCAATGCCGCGCGCTGCCCCCCGGCCTCGATTACCCGAAGTCCTTTTTCCCAGGCGGTGCCAATGTGTGGTGTGGTGTGTTGTGTTGGTGTGTGGTGTGGTGTGTGGTGTGTGGTGTGTTGTGTGTTGTGTGTTGTGTGTGGTGTGTGGTGTGTGGTGTGTGTGTGTGTGTGGGGGGGGGGGGGGGGTGGAGTGACAGCCTGTAAAACCCCGACACATTTAATTCCCAACTATCCTAACGCCGTCCTGTCGTTGCGGGCCGCGAGGTCTATCTATCCTATACACGACGACTACCACTGCCGACCGCCGCCGCCGGCCAGGCCCATCCGCCATATGGCCGCGTGTGTGCGTGTGTCTCTGAGCGTGTGTCAGTGAGCGTGTGTCAGTACCCATGTGTGTGAGCGTGTGTGTATGTGTGAGTGCCTGTGTGTGTGAGTGCGGCCGTGCGTGCGCACCGGGTGGAGGTGGGGTGGGTGGGAGTTGGGGGGGGGGGGGGGGTTCTGGCCTGCGTGGAATATAATATTATACTACATTATACAGTGGGACCACCCTCCCACCCACCCACCCACCCTCCCACCCAAACCCTAACCCACGCCCCACAACCCTAAGCGCCGCCCATTGGTGCAACTACAGCCCGCTGAATCATGAATGTCCGCCGTATGATAATGGGGCCGCATCATTCCCGTTGCTATGGCAATCATGAAGTGTAGGCAATGAGTGTGTTGGCAGCGTGTGGGTGGTGGGTGGTGGGGGTATGTGGCATGCTTGGGTTGTGAGCTCTTGGTCGACGTGGGTTGGGTTTTGTGCAGTGAACTGATACTTTACCATATACCGCCGTGTGTGTGTGTATGTGTGTATGTGTGTATGTGTGTATGTATGTATGTATACATACACGCATGTATGTATGTATACATGTATGTGTGCGTATGTGCGTGTGTATGTGTGTATGGTTGTTGTTTGTTTGTTGTTGTTTTACGTCCTAGCAACATCTAAGGTCATATCAGGATGGGTACCGACTTGTGACAGTGCGCACTCATGACAACTATATAGTGCTGCCCCACTGGAAGACCAGGCCACCAGCACCATGACCTGATATCCCACTCAGTCACATTATCCTGACACTAAGCCAACCAGTCCTTGCCCTATCCTATTAATGACAAGCACAAGGCTAGGAAGCAACAAGTATCAATTTTTAAGTCATTGGTTTGACTCGACCAGGGTTCGAATCCACGACCTACCAACACAGGAGACGGACGCTCCAACTCATTTGGCCATCCCGTCTGGTGTGTGTATGATGTAGGTATATGTATGTATGTACGTACCTATGCATATCATGTATATATACATATGTGAGTAATATATATATATATATATATTATATATATATATGAGTATGTTATATATAAATAATGAGCAATATGACTATCCAATTTATATACACATATAAATACATCTTTATTTGTGCATATGCATAATATAAATAGGCACTCATTTGTACACATACACATATAGATGATTACACATGGATATTAGCGCACACATGAATATTTCGGTTACATATATCTCTTTTTTTCTAACTCGTTTATGACCATATATGGAGTTAATAAATAGACGAACATAGTCACATACACATGCGCGCTAACACTAATAGTGAATAGGCTGACAGGCTACAATTAGCCTACATAGTTGTGTATACACATACATATATATCTATCTATGTGCCTAAAGGCGGAGAATGTGGTGGAGAGTGATGATGGACGCGACAGGAGAATTGTGATGGAGAGTGTCAGAATTAGACCAGTGAAGGAAGTCCACGCGCATGCGCGGGAGGCAACAGAACAATGGTCCCGGCATCAACTACCAGGCCCTGCAGCCGTCTAAACAGTCCCTCCACCCCAGCAGCACAATGACACTAAACACATACTGGGTCCTCGTTCTACGTGTTTTATATTAGCATAATTCATTATACTCCATATTTAATTTCAGACCTTTATCAGTAGAAAATCAAAAGATAAGCATCCTAAAATGTGAAAAAGTGTAATTTTGTTTGTTTGTGACAAGGTATTTTTTACCCTGCACATAATGTATAAGCCCCCGCGAGGGGTGCTTGTTTCAACGCTGGACACCAGTGATGATATTTTTGTTCTGATCCTTTGCCCAGTGATCTCTCTACTCTCGCTGACCTGTTTCAGCTCAGGTCAGTCTCTCATGGTTTTGGGCGTTAGTACTAATAGTAGTAATCTATGTTAGTTTTTTTGTATGTTTTTCCAGAATTTTTGTCTAGTTTCAGTATGATACCTTAGCCTACTATGTACATCTACTTGGGTGTCATGTATAATTACTATCATTATAATTGGGATTCATGTACTAGCAACATCTAAGGTCATGTCATGATGGGACTGACCATAATGCCATAACGCCATGTGTAAACATTGTTTGTTTAACGACGACCCACCACCCCCTGCGCAAAACATGTGCATGTGTATGAATGCAAATATATATGCACATCCTCCGGTGCGATTGATACTGGTCTACATCCGGTGGAGGAGAGGAGGGTAGGTGGAGCCACCTGTACAGTGTTGGTCTTATGGAGTATAACAAATAAAGTAATAATTAACCCTTACGTATCTTTATACTTGCATAATTCGTTATACATCACATATATATATATATATATATATATATACACACACTAAAAATAATAGAATTAATGAAATTTAAATCCATTTCTAATTACAACTGATATATTTTAAAATATATAATAATACGTCACATATTATAATATTATATATTAAATATATTACATATAACATATATTACATATATATCAACTATAAATTTCGCAGAGTATCAGTAATTTCTACCTTTCTGCAAGAATAAGTCATTTTAAAACGGATTTAAAAAACGGACACAGCGACAATGGAATCCTTCAAAATGCATACCACAACACAATATATGTTAATGAGTGCGTGTGAGGGTGAATGGGGGTGAGTATATATATGTGCGTGCGTACGTGAGTGTGTGAGTGCGTGATTGAGTCAGTGTGAGTGTGTGTGCGAATGTGCATGAATGTCTGCATGTGAGTGTGTGCGTGTTGGCGTGGGAGGGGGCCCGGGGGAGACAGTTGCCAGGTGAATATGGATGGGGAGGCAAGCACTGAGCATACGACATCAATCTTAGACGAGGCTTGTGAAAGGAGGACGAGGAGGAGGGGGCCGAGGCAGAAGGAGAGGAGGGGGGGATGGATGTTGGAGGATGGAGGGGGGAGGAGGGGGGGGGAGAAATGAGGGGAGAGGCGGGGAGAGGAGGGAGGAGGGGAGGAGGGAGGATGGTGGGGGAGGAGGGAGGAGGAGAGGGGAGGGAGGAGGAGGATGAGGAGGGGGAGGGAGGAGGGAGAGGGGGGAGGGAGGAGGGAGGAGGGCGGAGGGAGGAGGGAGAAGGGGGGAGGGAGGAGGAGGAGGGGGGGGGGGGGGGGGGGGGAGGGAGGGAGAAGGGGGGGGAGGAGGGGGGATGGTGGGGGGAGGAGGGATGATGGTGGAGGGAGGAGGAGGAAGACGGGGGGAGGGAGGAGGGAGGATGGTGGGGGAGGAGGGAGGAGGGAGAAGGGGGGGGAGGAGGGAGGAGGGAGGAGGGAGAAAGGAGGAGGGAGGAGGGGAGGGAGAAGGGAGGGAGGGAGGAGGGGGAGGGAGGGATGGGTAGGAGGAGGCGTAACGGGCGGAGGGAGTAAAGGAGGAGGGATGGAGGGATACGGGTGAAGAGAGGTGGGGTGGAGTGAGGAGGAGTACCACCTAACCCACACACCACCAGGGCGACCACCAGCCCGCTGCACCCTGGTTACGTGCATCCCACATGACGTTACTACCTAGTACCAGTGCCACTCAACCCCAAACCACCGGAGCGACTACTGCACCAAACAGTGCACTATACCCAGGTTGAACACCCATTCATGTACAACTGGTGGCAGGTTACGCGCATCCGCTTTGCAATGTGATAACTATAAAAATAACTCCACAGCCAGGGCCGAGCACGACCACACAACAATAGCAATCTTTGTTCCAGAGAGATGTCTATCCCCAATGAACAAGTCGTGTGCACAGTGGCGGTGTGGTTTGTTTATCAATGATGACCGTAAGTTAGCACATTGAGGGTTCAGTCATGCTGAATAAGTCGTGTGTACAGTGGCGCTGTGGTTTGTGTATCATAGATAACCGTAATATTATTGAGGTTTCAGTCAGTCATACCGAATACAGTGGCGCAGTCGTGTGTGTATCACAGATAACCGTAAATTTACGCATTCAGTGGTCAATCAGTCATGCTGAACAAGTCGTGTGCACAGTGGAGCTGTGGTTTGTGTACACCGCGCCATGATGATGCATATATACACAGAATGAAGCTGACCAAAATAGGACTTGCTGTGAATTACGCGTCAAGAAGGAAGCCTAGAAAAAAAGGTCAAAGAATGAAGCCCTGTCAGATCATCCCCTTGCACTTTTGTTCTTTTTCTTCTCATGCCCTAGCCTTCCTCTCACCTCCATCTCAAGACCCCCTCCCCCCTTCCCCACCCACGCACCCACCCTCTAACCCACTACGAAACCCACCCCCTACAGCCACAACACAACATCTGGTCGCCAACCTACCATGGGGCAGGTAATACATCATCTTGTCTGTCGCCAAAACCTCTGTCTGTCAGATAATCTGTCGCCACCTTCTCCCACTGGGCATTCACAGATGGGGGAGTGGGGAGGGAGAGGTGGTTAGAGGCGGGAGAGGAGAGGGAGAGGGAGAGGGTACAGGGGGAGAGGACGAAGGGGGAGAGGATCAGGGGGAAGGACGAAAGGGGGGAGGAGAGGGGTGAGGAAGGGAGAGAGGACAAGGGGGACGAGGAGCAGGGGGGGGGGGGGGGGGAGGCGAAGAGGGGGGGGGGGGGGAGAGAGGGAGAGAGGACACGCCTCTAAAGGCACCCTAGGGGGAGGAGAAAGAGGATAAATAGAGGATGTAACATTTATAACTTAAAAATCAGGGAGCGGAGAAGAGGAGGGGAGGCGGAGGTGGATAGAGGGTGGCGAGAGGGGGGAGAGAGGAGAGGAGGACGGGGGGGAGGAGAGAGGGAGGGAGGGTGAAGGAGGGGAGGGACAGGGGACATGTAGGAGGAGGGGAGGAGAGTGGGAGGAGCGGGGAGGGGAGGCGTTGAGGAGAGGAGGAAGGAGAGTCAGCTCACACACCACCCACCAGGACCCAGTAGACCAGGCCAGCAAGGTGGGGTCCTTCGCCCACAAATGGTGGGGGGGGGGGGGGGGGGGGGGGGGGGGGGGTGATCCACTGGGGCTGCACACGAGATCTCATGAGAACTGGGTCGCTAAAGGGCGAGATTGGAGAGCCATGAGACGCGAGATCTTGCCCGTCATATTGTCGCTTTGTGTCCGCCGGTGATAGGTACAGCGGGAATGGGGGGGGGGGGGGGGGGGGGGAGAGGGGAGAGGGGGGGGGGGGGGGGAGAGAAGGAGGCAATGGGGAGAGGGGAGGGGAGCAACACGGACAGTAGGAGACCGTCGCGAGGGGGGAGGAGGGAGACGGGGAGGACGGGGGAGGGTAGAGAGAAGGGGAGATGAGGAGAAGGAGGGTGAGCCGGGCGAGCCGGGCGACAGTACACGGGTAGAATGAGGAGAGGGAGGAGAGGGGGGAGAGAGGGGAGAGAGGGGAAGAGAGATGGGGATCGGGAGAGGGGAGGGAGAAGGACGATGATGAGGAGGAAGAGGAAGAGGAGGAGAAGAGTGAGAGAGAGGGGTAGGGAGGCAGGGTAATGAGAGAATAAAGAGAAGAGTATGAAAAGGTGGTCGAGAGGCGAGCACAGGGAGGAGATTGGGAGAAACTATATATCATTTCTTTCGAACAGGGAAAATTGACGACCTCCTACTAGTCCTGACTCCTAGTCGTGCTACTGTCACAGGAATGGTGTTGACATTCTCTGCACTCCCAGGTCACCACGTGACCAGCACGTGACCCAACATGTGGCCAATACCACGACAGTCTGCAAGTACGGCTCCGCGCATCACAATAAGAATAACTCGAACGGTTGGTTGGTTGTTGGAGTTTTACGTCCTGCCAACATCTAAGGTCATATCAGGACAGGTACCGACTTGTGACAGTGCACACGCATGGTGACTTTATAGTGTTGCCCCCCATGGGAGACCAGGCCACCAGCACCATGACCTGACATTATCCTGACACTGAGCTAACCAGTCCTTGCCCTATCCTAATAATGCCGAGCGCCTGCTACGAAGGAGACGACAAGTATCAATTTTGTAAGTCATTGTCCATGTCAGTGAGTGCGTTGATGCTTTATGTCCTAGTAACATTTGCGGTCTTGTCAGGACGAGTACTGATTTGTGGTATACCCAAAGCGACTTTATAGCACTGCCCCGCTGGGATATATTGGATGATGGTATCACACTAGAATATAATAATTAACAAGAAGAAAACGAAGAACTAATGCTGCATTTAAGCCGCTGCAACAACAGTAAATATTTGTGGAAATCTGAATTTACCAAATAAATTAATATGAATTAAATAGAAAACTACAATTTACAGGTTTCTAGACTTAAGGTGTGCATTGCTTACCTGTAGCCCCTCCTCCGCCTGCCCCCCCCCCCCTCCACATGCCCTCCCCCCTCTGGTGCCACCTGCAGCATGGCTCTCACCTACTGACCTAGTTACCCTAAGTTAGCCAGGTGGGCTGGGGTCATAGGGTCAGGCACGCGCACAACATACAGACTTTGACGTCATCAACAGAACGCTAATGCATTCGCAAATTTATATTAAATATACAGTTAAACCTCTCTAGGAGACCACCTCCACAGATCGACCACTCCTCTGTACCGATCGCTTTATTTGGGTCTCAAACGATCGCCCATACAGTACGATTGTACTGATAACAACTCTAAACCGACCACCTCCCTAAATGGATCATTTAAAGTCAGTTCCATGGTCTGTCGATTTAGAGGTTTTACTGTACATATATATCATGTATATATATATATAATTATATATAATTATATATAATGACCAGACACGGTGGCCGAATCGGCAAAGGCAATGACAGGCTTCACTTTCTGGGAGGTCGTGGGTTCGAACCCTGGCCGAGTTAATGCAATGGCTTACAAAACTATGAGCGCCAACTGTCACAACTCGGTCCCCGTCCTGGTATGACCTTAGATGTTGCAAGGGCGCAACAACCCAAACAAGCCGAGAGTGAAGGAATGTCCCGAATGACTGGAGGTGGGGGTGGCCACTCCAGAGAACAGCGGTCAGCTCTATGAAGGGGATCTGTGGGAAGAGCCACTCGATGCTCCGTGGTAAGGGTTGGTTGGTTGCATGTATGTATGCATGTACGCATGTATGCATGTATGCATGTATGCACGCATATAATGGTTCCCGCAACTTTTCGCGAAGAAACACAGCTCTGGGCGATATTCTATTTAAAGAAATATGACTTTCTGTTGTAGTTTTTTTGGTTGTGTTCGGAATCGTTGGTAAAACGCGCCCCACATAATACTGCGAACGCAGGAGTGGTGATGGCTGAGACCTGACGTGATGGTTAGGAGACGGGGAGAGGGGAGGGGGAGAGGAGAGGAGAGGGGAGGGGGTGGATTGATTGGTGGTTGCTTGACGCCATGTCAGCAACATAGGCCATATTCACGGGGAGAAATGTTTGTTTTTGTTCAAACCATTGCTTTTAAGTGTAAAAGCATACAATCAATTTTGTGTCAATAGACACTCATGAATTTTCTTAACTCACAATCATATAGTTTCTGTTCAAGCTAAATAAAATTCTAGATGATAGTATTATTCACTGATGAAATTTGTTTAAAAAGCTATATGAGGTGGTACAAACCAGTTGGCCTCAAAACGGCTATAATGTTTTCTTGTTTTACTTTAGTAAAAAGGTCATGCATGCTGTTTGCAGTGTAAAATTGTTGGCGTATGGCCATGAAATCCAGACAGTTTAATAAAGAGTGTTTTAATGTCAGTGGGGACTGACATCCAATACATTCAGGGGGAGGGCCCCCTTGAGCAGAAAAAACGTGTGTTAGCCACGAGTGGCCAATATGGCATCTCATTAAAACAACCTGGTTATGTCGCCCTTCCAGGCGACTCTGCGGCAGTCAGTTCACGGAGGGGTAATTCTATGGAGTTTGTTGTTTGGGTGATCATCCCATTCGATCTGCCATAGGTTCCTGATGTATTTTTTAATGGCAGGTTTCAGAACAGAGTGGGGAATATGACAATGTGCCAAAGGAGAAGTCAGGGCTCGAGTGGCTGCTTGATCTGCTCTCTCATTTGGAAAATCTAAAACCGTTTTCCATTGCCCAGGTGGGGATGGGAGCGGATGGGAGGCGGGGAGGGGAGGTGGGGAGGGAGGAGAGGAGAGGAGGGGAGAAGAGGGAGGAGAGGAGGGGAGAAGAGAGAGGAGGGCGGGGAGAGGCTGAGTGTGAGACGAGGTTAATGTGGAGGGGAAGGAGAAGGGGGGGGGGGGAGGGGAAGGGAGCGGTTTGAGAAGTGAGGGGAGTAGAAGAGGAGAGCGGTAATGTGCGGTTGGAGGGTGCAGAAGTGGGAGAGGCCTGAAAGCAGTGGGAGGGTGGGGGAGAGAGCGGAGGAAGGGTTATATTAGCAAGTGGTCACTCCACCCACCCCGACACACACCCCCGACCCCCACACCCACCCCAACCCCCAGGAGTCAGCGCGTGGACCCAACAGCAGCCGTCAGCCATATTGGTCAGCCAGTATTGCGCCAGCGATTCCCCCCTCCCCCAGCGCCCTGTCGGGGAGAGCAGGAACCACAACCGAGCAGGGCCCTCCCCCCAACCTGCAAACCACACCTTCCCCACCAGATATATTCATGACAACACCCCCCCTCCCCTCCCGGTCACACACACACACACACCCTTGCAGTCTCCCGCCGGGCGCCGTGGTCGAATTAATAGAGTGCATGCTTCCCTTGCGGGCGGTCGGGAGTTCGGATCCCGGCCGAGTCAAACATGTATAGTGCTGCCCCACTTGGAGACCAGGCCATCAGCGCCATGACCCATCCAATATCCCACACAGTCACATTATCCTGATACTGTGCTTACCAGTTCATGTCCTATCCTATTAATGCCGAGCACCAGTCTAGGTAGCAAGCAACAAGTATCAATTTTGTAAGTCATTGGTTTGACTCGGTTGGGATTCAAACTCCCGTCCTTCCACACGGGACGCCTGCGCTCTACCATTTCGACCACTGAGTCCAGTACCATGCATGGATGTATATACACACACATGTGTGTATGTGTGTACATGTATATTTGTGTGTGATTTGGTAAAATGCACCTAAATTTAAATAAATGCGCCACACGTGCATTTATCTGCAGGCTAAGGATCCATCTGACTTCCCGCTCCGTGGCGCCCTCTTAGTCTTACGCCCACCCCCTCAACCCCGACCCCCACCCCACCCCACCCACCACGTGACCTACATACGCCAAACCCACAGGGTTCAAATGACGGTCTTCCTTCTGTATATTCCGGCTCTCTTCTCTATTTGTTCTGTCGCATTATATCGCTCATTATATCGCTCAAATATATATATATATATATACATATACACATATATCTTATATATATCTTATATATATCCTTCTTCTTTTCCTCTTTGTTAATTAAAACATTAGTTTTGCTTTTCATAATTCCCTTCCTTTTCTATCTTTCCCCCCTTTTATTTTATTTTTCCTTTACTCTACCAAAGACCCTATAACATACCCTATAACAGGTTATAGGGTCTTTGACTCTACTCTCACTACCCATGTATATATGTGAAGTAACAAAACGTATTGTGCGAGGGAATTATTATTATTATTATTATTATATTGTTTTACCCCAAGGCTCAACATTGTACACTGGCGCCACCTTCAGGGCGTCTCACATCCACTGGATGTTGGTCAGTGTCAGTCACACCGGATGATCTTTTGCTCAACGCGTGCGTGAGTGCGTGTGTGTATGCGCGTTGACGTCCAATAGCTAATGATGAAACTAAATGTCGTTAAATAAAATTTGGTGTGTGTATGTGCATTCATGCGTGTATGTATATGTGATGTATAACGAATTATGCAAGTATAAAGATACGTAAGGGTTAATTATTACTATTATTTGTTATACTCCATAATATATATATATGGTCGTAATGTATACATCCACACATATACACATATACACACACGCATTATATATGTGTGTGTAAATGTATATGGGTGCTTAGAATCCCGCCCCTCTGCGTGAAGGGTGAGTGTGCATGCGTGTGTGAGGTGTGCCCCCCCCCCCCCCCCCCGTCGGCCCTCCCCCGTCCCCCTATGTGAGGCCGGGTCATGAGGAGCTCCGCGGGCTGGCAATCTAGGACTAGGTTCGACCCATATAGCGAAATCGGTCACCGCGGGTTGGAGGGTGGGAGGGTGGCTGCCCCCCCCCCCATCCCCCGGCCCTCCCCCGGCCCTCCCCCCACAGACTCCCGACTCACCAGCGCTGGCACTTCTCCCTCCCTCCCTCCCTCCCTCCCCGTTCGAGAGTGGCATCGGACTGCACCCACCCTACCTCCCACTGAACCCCACCCACCCTCCCTCCCTCGCTCTGCACCCACCCTCCCTCCCACCCTCCAAGAATGACTCTGGGATTGCTCTCCCCGGCTCCCACCCAACCCAACCCCCTTTCCCCCCTCCCCCACCATCACCAGCACCGTAACCACATCCCCACCCAACCACACCATACCCCCCCCCCCCCTTCCACATGCCCAAACCCCCAATCTTGATTTCTCGGCAGTTCCGGGCGCCGGCCCTTCCTAGAAATCAATAAGGCGACTCCCTCCCCCACCCCCTTTCCTCCCATCGCCTGGCCTGACCTCGCCCGCCCGACCGCCGCAAGGGGGCAGTGCTGGCGGTGCGTCGCCGGTGCCTTATTTTTAGACACGACCCAGTGGCAGCGCGGTGATCGGGTGGCGGTGGGCAGCGTTCCGCGCCGCGTCCCCTAGATGTAAACAGTATGAATAATGGAGCCCCACCCCCAGCCCCCCCTCTCCCCCAGAACGAGGCTATGTCAGGTGTAAGGCAGAAAGAGGCGTCTCCTCCTCAGATTGCTCGGTTGTTGGAGTTGTACGTCCTTGCAACATCTAAGGTAATATCAGGATGTGTACCGACTTGTGACAGTGCGCACTCACGACGACTTTATATAGTGCTGCCACACTGGGAAACCAAGCTGCCGGCACCATGACATGATATCCCACTCAGTCACATTATCCTGACATTGAGCTAACCAGTCCTTGCCCTATCCTATTATTGTATTAATGCCGCGCAGCAGGCTAAGATGCGATGCATATCAAGTTCATATCATTGGTTTGAATAGATCGGGAACCAAACTTCCAATCTCCCGCATGCGAGACCCGCGCTCTACCGATTTGGCCACTGCCCCCAGTACCACCCTTCAGACAGGCGCTGTGTGGTCCAAGTGGTTACCGGCGGAACCACCAGCGGAACCACGGATGATATGTACAGCCAGTCAATCAGAAACTGTCGTTGGTGGTCCCTGTCAGAACTACCTGTGACATTTAATACAACCAGCCAATCAGAAGCTACCTATAGTGACCTCTGACAGAACTACCCACATCACTTAGCACAGCCAGCCAATCAGAAGCGGCCTTTAGTGGTCCCTGACAGAACTACCCGAAACACTTAGCACGGCCAGCCAATCAGAAGCTGTCCGGAATGGTCCCCGGGGGAACGACACATTCAACAAAAGCAGCCAATCAGAAGAAAGGAAAGTAATTACTATGATAACTTGACGGGAGTGAGTTGGATGCTGAGGTGACGGGGTGGTTGGTTGGGGGGGTGGGGGGGGGGGGGTGTGAGTGAGAAAGAAGTGAGAAAAAGGGGCGGGGGAGTAGCAGATTCAATTAAGAGCGGGGTTGTTTTTGAATTAGTAATATACATCTATTGTTGAGGGAAGTCTTCAACACATGACCCCTGACCCCTGACGTCTCTTTTTTATAAGAGGGCAGGCAGTTCAACTTTCTGCTGTGTAGTCTGCACTTACTAGATGTCGTCCATTACTAATGTGAGTCACCCGAGGCTTTCACACCACCGTACAGCTGCACAATCTTATGAAGGCATGCATATTTTGCAGATCAACCACACCTAGATTTGATCCTACAGCAGAAACTTAAATACTGATGCATTTACTGAAGACTTTTCTTTAAAAGGATAGCTTTAATAGAATCCGTCACTAATCAAAGGTATATTATACTAAATCAACCTTATGCTATATCTACATACTAATACTAAAACCAACCTCATAAAACTTATTTTTTTAAACCCATATATGGCCGGAACTAAAAACTGGACTATGCAATATTAAATACTAAACCCAATATTCACTGTTCATGTCTACAACTTTAAATACCAAACCCACTATTCACTGTCCGCATCTACAACTTTAAATACTAAGCCCAATATTCACTGTCGACGTCTACAACTTTAAATACTGAACCCAATATTCACTGTCCACATCTACAACTTTAAATACCAAACCCAATATTCACTGTCCGCATCTACAACTTTAAATACTAAACCCCAATATTCACTGTCCACGTCTACAACTTTAAATACTAAACCCAATATTCACTGTCCACATCTACAACTTTAAATACTAAACCCAATATTCACTGTCCACGTCTACAACTTTAAATACTGAACCCAATATTCACTGTCCACATCTACAACTTTAAATACCAAACCCAATATTCACTGTCCGCATCTACAACTTTAAATACCAAACCCAATATTCACTGTCCACATCTACAACTTTAAATACCAAACCCAATATTCACTGTCCGCATCTACAACTTTAAATACTAAACCCAATATTCACTGTCCACATCTACAACTTTAAATACTAAACCCAATATTCACTGTCCGCATCTACAACGTTAAATACTAAACCCAATATTCACTGTCCACATCTACAACTTTAAATACTAAACCCAATATTCACTGTCTGCATCTACAACTTTAAATACTAAACCCAATATTCACTGTCCACATCTACAACTCTAAGTACTGAACCCAATATTCACTGTCCACGTCTACAACTTTAAATACTAAACCCAATATTCACTGTCCACATCTACAACTTTAAATACTAAACCCAATATTCACTGTCCACGTCTACAACTTTAAATACAGAACCCAATATTCACTGTCCACATCTACAACTTTAAATACCAAACCCAATATTCACTGTCCGCATCTACAACTTTAAATACCAAACCCAATATTCACTGTCCACATCTACAACTTTAAATACTAAACCCAATATTCACTGTCCACATCTACAACTTTAAATACTAAACCCAATATTCACTGTCCACGTCTACAACTTTAAATACTGAACCCATTATTCACTGTCCACATCTACAACTTTAAATACCAAACCCAATATTCACTGTCCGCATCTACAACTTTAAATACCAAACCCAATATTCACTGTCCGCATCTACAACTTTAAATACCAAACCCAATATTCACTGTCCGCATCTACAACTTTAAATACTAAACCCAATATTCACTGTCCACATCTACAACTTTAAATACTAAACCCAATATTCACTGTCCACGTCTACAACTTTAAATACTAAACCCAATATTCACTGTCCACATCTACAACTTTAAACACTAAACCCAATATTCACTGTCTGCATCTACAACGTTAAATACTAAACCCAATATTCACTGTCCACATCTACAACTTTAAATACTAAACCCAATATTCACTGTCCGCATCTACAACGTTAAATACTAAACCCAATATTCACTGTCCGCATCTACAACGTTAAATACTAAACCCAATATTCACTGTCCACATCTACAACTTTAAATACTAAACCCAATATTCACTGTCCGCATCTACAACGTTAAATACTAAACCCAATATTTGCTGTCCGCATCTACAACTTTAAATACTAAACCCAATATTCACTGTCCGCATCTACAACGTTAAATACTAAACCCAATATTCACTGTCCACATCTACAACTTTAAATACTAAACCCAATATTCACTGTCCGCATCTACAATGTTAAATACTAAACCCAATATTCACTGTCCGCATCTACAACTTTAAATACTAAACCCAAAATTCACTGTCCGTGTCTACAACTTTAAATACTAAACCCAATATTCACTGTCCATGTCTAAAACTTCAAATACCAAACCCAATATTCACTGTCCGCATCTACAACTTTAAATACTAAACCCAATATTCACTGTCCATGTCTGCAACTTTAAATATTAAACCCAATGTTCACACTGTCCGCATCTACAACTTCAAATAACCAATGTTCAGTGTCTGTGTCTACAAGTTTAAATACTGAACCCAATGTTCACTGTCTGCACACTGTCTGGTTCTACATAAAGCTCAGCACTGTGTTTGCTTTACCTGTTTCCATATACTTCTGGGACCACGGATCACACCCCCCTTTCTATATACTGCTTATGTGAAAGGTTCACCCCCCCCCCTCTCCTGTATATGGTCAGATGATATCAATATATTTTGAAAAACCAAAACCTTTACTCAGCTTTGATCCTACATATCCAACTTAGCTACTACTGCACATACTTATAAATTGGTGAAACATATGAACCCTTTCAATGTTTATAAACATTGTGCATGCGCACGCAGCTTGGCTGCAGAACGAATGCACACTGCCCTTGAGTTTGCCGGTATGCGCAGTGCAAAACCTCTATTTTATTCAAAATTAATAGAAATGCAGACCGTATAAATTTAATACAATCTGTGTGTTAAACATGTTTTCTATAGGTTTTCCAAACGGTTCGTTTCTAGGTGGTGTGGTTTTAGAGATATTTCACTTTTTCTGTATGAAGATTGCTCACGGCACTTGACAATGCATTGAGTACGCTGATACCCACAGTTCAAAATGTCAATTTTATTCTAAATTAATAGAAATTCAGAACCCTAACCGTATAAATTTAATATAATCTGTTCTTTGAATGTTTTCTATATGTGTTCCAAGCGGTTTGTTTCTAGGTGGTGTAGTTTTAGAGATATTTCACTTTTTCTGTATGAAGATTTGCTCATCGCCATTGACAATGCATTGACTCATTGAGTTTGCCGGTACACACAGTACAAAACGTCAATTTTATTCAAAATTAATAGAAATGCAGAACCCTACCCTTATGAATTTAATATAATCTGTTCATTGAATATGTTTTCTATATGTGTTCCCATTGGTTTGTTTCTAGATTGTGTAGTTTTAGAGATATTTCACTTTTTCTGTGTGAAGATTGCTCACAGCCATTGACAATGCATTGAGTTTGCTGATACGTACATTTCAAAATGTCAATTTTATTCAAAATTAATTGAAATGCAGAACCCTAATCTTATAAATTTAATATAATCTCATAATTGAATATGTTTTCTATATGTGTTCCAAGCAGTTTGTTTCTAGGTAGTGTGGTTTTAGAGATATTTCACATTTTCTCTATGAAGATTGCTCATAGCCATTGGATTTGCAGTGTGACAGTGTGTCGTCCTGCAGGTGTCGTCCTGCAGCCAAACAACATGCGCACTGACCTAAATACTTATGCTGACGTCATATGAAATAGGTATGTATATAAGGAATAATTCTGAATTTACAATGTGTGCTTTCACATAACTACTGAAAGAAACAGACTACATTTGTATATCACTATATGCATGAGAAACCACTTGAAAAAATAAGCCAATCTCGTGACCTCTCTGAGACTCGTTGGTCTTGACCTAGTTTCAAGCACCATGTGACCAGCCTGAGCTAGATTAACATATTCCAAAAAAAATAATATCACTGTACCACGTGATCATGGCGAGATGGGAAACTGTGTCACAACTTAGCTTTCAACATTGGAGTGTTATCATGCTTGCCAGAATTATTTTGAATGCTTTCACTTCAGATACCTCCAAAATGAGCATTTTGTCATGAAACATAGTCAGGATTAATAATAAGTAAATTACTATGAACAATGAGATATATTTAACTTAAACATTTCCAAAATCTTAAAAGCCATCGGACTATGCAACTATGTCTACCAAATTCACCACACCACCTGTTTCCATATTGATATATGAGAAATATTCACACATGCACATACAGTCACCTCTCATTAAGTAATGTGCACCACTTTGTTCCAAGTGCACAATATCGCACGAGTGACATTATCGGATAAGCGTAAAACGTAAACGGATAAAGTGAATAACGGAAATCTATTGCGTGAATGTTTTAGTCAGATGGCGAAATTTCCAAATTAAACTGCATCCGGCTCCATCCACATGAGTCAACTGCATTCTGTCATGTGCAACGCTCACAGTCTCACTGCCTTGTTTTGCTATGCGTAGTTTCCACACCCACAGTCCTCATACCTCCTCCCCGCCGACCGCTTCCATGCGCATAAAAATCCACTCGCGGCCAAACCCCAAATCATGTACATACTGTGATAACCCGGATACATTAATGTATATTGCGATCTTATCCGCGCGGAGACGGTGGCGCCACCGGACTGTTCCATTATACATTCCACACTGCGGACCCGGCCCGCCATTCATCACGCCTCGTAATGTGTGCCCGCGCTCACTCACACACTCACACACACACTCACACACGCACTCACACACTCACTCACTCACTCACACATACACACACTCACTCACTCACTCACTCACACCCACTCACACACTCACACACATACTCACACACACTCACTCACACGCACTCACACACACACTCACCCACTCACTCACACTCCCTCACTCACACACACTCACTCACACGCACTCACACACACACTGACTCACACTCACTGACTCACACACACACACTGACTCACACGCACTGACTCACTCACACACACTCACACACTGTGTGGTTGGAAGGTTGTTGGAGTTTCATATCCAGGCAACATCTAAGGCCATATCAGGACGGGTACCGACTTGTGACAGTGCACACTCATGGCGACTTTATAATGTTACCCCACTGGGATGCCAGGTCGCCAGCACCTTGATCTGATATCCTACTCACTCACATTATCCTGACACTGAACCAACCAGTCCTTGCCATATCTTAATAATGCCTAGCACCAAGCTAGGAAGCGACAAGCATACATTTTTAAGTCATTGGTTTGACTCGACCATGGTTCGAACCCACGGATTCGAATTCCACGATCTACCAAAACGGGAGATGGACGCTCAACTCATTCGGCCATCCCGTCTGGTCCATCCTCTGTGTGTGCCCACTCACACTAAAGTCACAGCCACGCGGGCAGCACACGTACCAATTTAGTAAGTAATCGGTGTGACTAGGACTGGAATCGAACCCAAGACCTCGCGCGAGAACAGAGGACAGGATAACCACCACATTCATTGTTATAATGGCGCCACCAAATTCAGGGTAAAAGAAAAAGCCACCAAACACAAGCTTCAAACCTAAATCAATGGCTTTGCTCAGCATCCTTGCTGACAGGGGGGGGGGGGGGGATCATTCAATGTTTTCCACATTTCCACAGCCGTACAAAGAGCACTACTTTTCCAGGCCCCCTCCATCCCCAAACAATGTTGCACACATTACTAGTTCATCACAAAACGCGAGAGCGGCTTATGGATTATCAACATTTATTTAAACATAAAAGCTGCACCCCCCCCCAACATACCCCGTCATATGCTTTCAACAAACGATTTGGACAACTTTTGATAAATATTCACCTCACTATTTTTGCAAAATGTTGTCATCGGGGTGATTATGCAAATGAGAAATACTTCACAGGATAGATAAAGATTTGAACCCACACTTTTAGTAATTTCGGGGCGAGGATCTCAACAATTAATCTAAGTGTCTTGATGCAATGACCCTAGCCAAACTTACCTGTCTTATGTGTACTGTTAGTATGTAGGACCTTGCCTGAGGTTAGCGCATACAACTACACATTTAAACATATACAGGAAATCCTCTCTAAATCGAACGACCATTGGACCGACATTAAAGTTGCATAGTCCGATGGGTTTTGAGTTTCTGTCATTTTCTGTGATAAACATATTACGGTGATCATTATAATCTACCCTACTTTCACTTGAATTAACTTTTATTTAAAATAGCTAACTTTTGAGATAGTTGAAGTGCAAACAAGCAAAATAAGTTTTGGCACACTTGCCAAAACTCTGACACCATAGGCTTCTGCAGTAATAGGTTCTATTAAATTGCCTCAGCATTCCCTTCTATGTGGTGACAAATGTTTAACAAGCACACCAGTTTAAGTTAGATATGTAGAATCATATTGAGATAGTTTGCATGTGCGACCGTTTGGGGCCCAAAAAAAGCTATCAATATAGGGGAGTGGTCGATCCGTGGAGGTGGTCGGCTAGAGAGGGTTTACTGTATGTACATATATAGTAGTCCAAAATGAGCCCCACTACCACATGGTGGGAACAGTGACTATGGTGTTCAGTATACAGCAACAGGTGGCAGCAGGCTAGCAGGGGCAGTCCCTATGATGGACTGTCCCACAATCTACTAGCGGCCACCCCCCTGCAAGAGGTTACCTGCGACCCAAATGGGCAGTGAACAGGTCACTTCCCTGCCGAGATCTGTTAATGGCGGATTAAACCTGGTTTGAAGCTTACTTTGTGTCTTCGCTCATTGTGTGTATGGATTTGGACACGGTCCATCAAATATATCAACCAGCTGATCAGACGGGATGGCCAAATGAGTTGAGCGTCCGTCGCCCGTTTTGGGTTCCAAGCGTGGTCGAGTCAACCCAATGACTTAAAAGTTGATACTTGTTGCTTCCAAGCCAGGCGCGCAGCAGTATTATCTTAGGATAGGCCAAGGACTGGTTGGCTCAGTGTCAGGGTTTTCTGTGATGGTTTATTTACACTGTCCATAAAGAGTAAGTAGCATCACGGCTCATTTTCACCGCTGGGTAATATGACTGAGTGGGATATTAGGTCATGGTGCTGGTGGGCTGGTCTCCCAGTGCGGCAGCACTATAAAGTTGCCATAAGTGTGCACTGTCACAAGTCGGTACCTGTCCTGATATGACCTGAGATGTTGCCACGACGTCAAACTCCAACAGCCAACAATCAATCACCAACTGTTTCTATTTTTAGCACACAACCACCCACCGAGTAGTTGATTAAAAGACACCATTGACAAACCGGCAGGCAGCAGTGACCCATGCGCATCGTCTTCTGCGCATGCTTCACATTTGCGGATTGTTTACATATAGGAAGGGACAGGTGCATAATGTATGCGTGTCGAGAACGAGGCTAACCCCATTAGTGGTGATAGGTGAAGCCATGCTACTGGAAGCCCTTTCTGCGAACCCCCGCCCCCACACACCCCTCCCGCCCCCCGCCCTCCACCCCGATCAGCTCAATGCACCAACCGTAGGGAACTCGCTAGGGAAGCGGCGCCTTAGTAATTCCTGAACTAAGAATTCCGGTAATCAGGGTGAGGAGGAGGCGGTGGGAGAAGGGTGATGAGGGGAGTGGAGGGAGGAGGGGAGTGGAGGGAGGAGGTGAGTACTGGGAGGAGGGAGGAGTGAGGAGGAACAGGAGGGAGGATGGAGACTGGAGGAGAGAGGAGAGGAAGCGGGGAGAAGGGGGAGGGGATACGGGGAGGAGAGGGGGGGGGGGAGGACTGGGAACTGGAAGGGGGTGAGGAAGGAGGGAGGAGGGACAAGGGGGGGGGGGGGAGGAAGGAGGACGGAGGAAGGAGGAGGAGGAGGAAGGAGAGGAGGGGGATGGGAATGGGTACTGGGCACTGGAAGGAGGGAGAAGGTGGGGGCAATGGGGAAGGGATGGGGGGCGGGGAAGAAGGAGGGCTGAGAGGAGGGGAGGTTAGCAGGAGGGAGGGGAGGGAGGGGAGGGGAGGGGTGGATGGGGAGATAGGAGGAAGGGGGTGAGGGACCTTGGCTGAAGGGGGGAGACTGGGGGCGGGGAGAGAGATTAAGGAGGCGGAGGAGGGAGAGTCGGGGCGGGGAGGGAGACTCTGGGAGAGAGACTGGGGGGGGGGGGGAGGGGTGTCACTGGGCAGCTCATTGGGGATCAAGGAACCAGGGTGGAAGTCCTGAGCAGCTCCCACGAGCAGCGCTCTCGGCTGCTCTCCCCAAACTGCTACATGGTCGGGATGTGGACCAACACCTCATGCAGAATTCCCTTCTACTTCTAGAGCGCCGGTGGTGTCACGTGACAATGACCGGCGTGAAGCTTCAAGTAGCGCAGGTAAATAGGTCACGAGCCCAGTTAAGTAGGGCACAGCATGTGCCCGAGTAAGTAGAATTGCCATCCCTGAATATTCATTCATCTTATTATCCCTGCTATCCTCTCACTTCAGACTATCCTAGCCCTATCCGGTTACATAGTCCCATGAAAGTGTCAAATTTTCTAAAGCAAACACGTCCCTGGATTTAATGCTACATGTCCTTGAAACTTTACATACAGGTACACTAATTACACATGTGTTGCTGCATAGAAGGCACTACTAAGTCCGTGTAATTAGAAGCTGTCACTGCTGAGGCATATCGTATCCACCACTTTGACGCACATGCCAAAGTTGATTATGCATGCTCTCATTTGAAAATAACCCTTTCAAAGAAAAGTAATTTCAAAACTAAAGCATGATGGGTTAAAGGTTATGATAGGACATGATATGTTATTTATCTAAAAAGATGTCTTTCTCCCACAGTCTCCCCCCCCCCCCCACCCCCGCCCCGACTCTCCCTCCTGTAAAATTTAAGACCTAAATGCACTGGGATTGGTCCCACTGCTTCACTGGTCACAGCTGGTCCAGTGTATTATTAACAACCCCACCCCAACAACCTTACTACAAGTTTACTAACTGAATACAGAAGATAACTTCTGCTTACATTCTAAATACTATGTAAATACTCACATTAATCTGACTAATATTGATCTGGTTATATGACACTACTGTACCATATTGTTATGGAACATTTGGGTTTCAGAATTTCATTGTGTTACATGGTGCAAATTGTGTATTCAACAGGTATTGTACACCTTATTCTATATACCTTTTGTGTAAATAACCCTGAATTGGAAAATGGCCGGAAGACCAGTGCTTCGGCACTGACAAAAGACTTATTCAGCAGAATAAACATATTTACCAAAAGAAATGTATCGAAGAAGCTTATGCAACTTTAATACCAATATATCTATGTTGCGGCAATGCCACTGCCATCACATGCACTTATTGGATCAAACTTGATAAACGCTATAGGAGTATTTACCGCCATCCTTTTCTTTTGGTGAAAATATTTGATTCACCAGCGCATTTAAAGTTGCATAGTCCGATGAAATGTCAAATTTTCAAAACCAAACCAATTATCTAGTTTTGATTTTACATATCTAACTTAGATACTGATGCACTTATTAAGCATTTGTTTCTGCATAGATGGCAATACTGAGTCAATTTAACAGAACCTATTACTGCAGAAGTCTATGGTGTCAGAGTTTTGGCAAGCTTGCCAAAACTAATTTTCCATGTTTGCACTCAAAATATCTCAATAGGTTACCATTTAAAATAAAAGTAACTTTAAACTAATGTAATGTAGATACTAGTGATCGATCTGATATATTTATCTCAGAAAAAATACAGATATTCAAAACCATTGGACTATGCAACTTTAATATGTGATGTGTTGGTTGTCCGACCATGAACTGTGTGCTCTATTAAATCTCTGGACCAAGGTACTCCAACCACTGCTATAAACCATCATAATCTTTAACAAGAAAAAAGATAACACTAATAGATATGCAGTTATAGCTGGAATTCTCTTTTTTTTAAAGAAAAATGTCATGAATACATGATGTAAGAAAACTTGATTGGTTGATAATTGATGATTTAATGGCGTGTCACGAGCAAGGACCATATTTATGGCGAAAGGTTAGTGGTATTTAATCTGTCAATAGTATTAATCACATTTCTATGCCTACATTGAAATTCATCTGAAAATCTGATATGGTCAGATTTGTGTCAAATGATAGCAAAAGAATTGAACTCTAATGCAATTTTTAAAAGGTTAATTTTGTGTCAAATGACAGCAGAATCTAACGCACAATACAGAGCTAAATTTACCAGGGGCAAAGCTGTCAAATTGGTCTTAGGAACTCTGCTTTACATTGGAATCAGAAACATAAGCCAACATTGTAATGCCATAGAAACAGGAAGGATTTGAATAAATAACTATGCACCACATCGAGACTGTATTTCATCGAGACTAAGAGGTGGCTAGGCCCGCAGCCCTAATGGATTTATTTCTTGGGGTTTTACATCCTGGCAACATCTAAGGTCATATCAGGACGGGTACCGAATTGTAACTCCACACTCATGTAAGTGATGTCCCACTGGGAAACCTGGCCACTGGAACCAGGACATGATATCCCACTCAGTCACATTATCCTGATTCTGAGATAACTATTCGTTGCCCTATCCTAGTAATGACAAGCGGCAGGCTAGGTAGCAACAATTTTGTAAGTCATTGGTTTAACTCGGCATGGATTCAAATTCCTGACCTTCCGCACTGGAAGCTTGCACTCTAACCGATTCGTCCACCGCGTCCTGTAGCTAATGGATGCTGAAGCTGTAGTCAAATGGCTGTAGCAGTTATGGATACAGGCGGTCGCGGGTGTGTGCATTCATCACCCAAATCTAGGAGGACCCATCCCCAATCAAGAACTACCTACTTATTCTATTACCCCAATATGTACATATATAACTAGGACAGTGCGCTTTAATCAAGAACCACCTACTTATCGTATTACCCTTAATCAGGAATTACCTACTTATTCTATTACCCCAATATTTACATATATAACTAGGATATAGCTCCTTAATCAGGAATTACCTACTTATTCTATTACCCTAATATGTACATATACAACGAGGATATAGCTCCTTAATCAAGAATTACCTACTTATTCTATTACCCCAATATTTACATATATAACTAGGATATAGCTCCTTAATCAAGAATTACCTACTTATTCTATTACCCTAATATGTACATATACAACTAGGATATAGCTCCTTAATCAAGAATTACCTACTTATTCTATTACCCTAATATGTACATATACAACTAGGATATAGCTCCTTAATCAAGAATTACCTACTTATTGCGTATCTAATTCTGTTAAATATGGCCGCATTGAATAGATTTGGGTATAATCGGTGCCTAACCCCACCTTTAACCCTCGTTTCGCATGGGGTTAGTGCAGGCGACTTTAAACTCGCCGAGTTAGTTTAACCCCGACACATACATATGCACTTTTCGCCACTAACCCGGGAAATCCGCACGACGCAGGGTTACGACCGCTAACCCGGACACATACATATAGGCCCTGCCAGGGCCCGTATGCATGGAGCAGTGTTAGTGGTGTGTGGTGTTATCTCTCTAACACAGGGTACCCAACACCGGTTATCGGCGGCGTCGAGAACTGTCAAGCCGTATGCATGGGCGCTTAAACGGTGAGTGTTAGCTAAACGTGAATTAATTTATTCATTATGGAAATTTCTCTGAGCTACTTCCCGGCAAACACTGCTACTTCACAATGGGCGCTTAAACGGTGAGTGTTAGCTAAACGTGAATTAATTTATTCATTATGGAAATTTCTCTGAGCTACTTCCCGGCGAACACTGCTACTTCACAATATCGCCGCCGATTCGGCAGCCGGGAACCAGCAGCCTTCTTATTGGTGAGCCTGTAGCCGGCGAGCACCGCTATTTAGTTTACATTCGTCGATTCGAAAATATTAATATTGCTTCGAATTTAGAGTTTATTTAATAAAATTTCACTATTTGACCATGTAACTCTGTTAAATATGACAGCATTGAATAGATTTGGCACTAATATATGGCCGCCGAATCGGCGGCGATGTGGGTTTTGTTGATATCGACGTCGGCGATCTGTTGACTTTACATTCATCGATTCGACAATATTAATTTCGCCGCCAATGCAGGGGCAGTGTTAATATCGCTTCGTTTTTAGGGTTAATTTGCTTAAATTTCACTTATTGCGTATTTAATTCTGTCAAATATGATAGCATTTAATAGTTTGGTCTCCATCCTGACACTAACCTAACACTAACACCGCCTGTAAACCTGCTATGGGCAGGTGTTAGAATCTCTGACTTTAAACCCGTGGTGTTTGTCTAACACTGCTCCATGCATAGCAACTTTTCTGCGCTAAACCAGAAATCCCGCCATAAATGCGTTTTGGGTCGCTAACACTGCTCCATGCATACGGCCCCAGGTGATTGCACAGTGGCAGCTTTGACTCTATAGCATCCAGAACTCCCAAGAACAGGAAACGTTGGATGTACTAACAAACATCACATAACCGCGTTGAATGTAGCAACAACAAATACCCCAGGAACAAATGAACATGTAATCTTTCAAACAAAACTTGCACGATTATATTGTGTTTGTTGTTGTTTTACGTCCTAGCAACATCAGGTCATATCAGGATGGGTACCGACTTGTGACAGTGCACACTCATGGCAACTTTATAGTGCTGCCCCATTGAGAGACCAGGCCACTCAGTCACATTATCCTGACACTGAGCCAACCAGTCCTTGCCATATCCTAATAATGCCGAGCGCCTGGCTAGGAAGCGACAAGTATCAATTTTTAAGTCCTTGGTTTGACTCAACCAGGGTTCGAACCCACGATCCCATGGTCTACCAACATTGGGAGACGGACGCTCTAACTCATTCGGCCATCCCGTCTGGTAGAGCACGATTATAGGGTTCATTAAAGATCTGGTCAGCTGATTGTAACATGTATTTTATTTACAGGCTTATTCTCTATATTTTAACAGAATATTACCAATTCTAGAAATATTAACTGTGGAATTGCATTTAAAATTGCAAAGAATAGGGTTAAGAAGCGTCATTCAGGCGAAATGACACCAATAGCCTCACTGGGAGACCAGGCTGCCAGCACCATCACCCAATATCCCACACAGTTACATTATCCTGATACTGTGCTATAAACCAGCCCTTGTCATATCTAGGCTAGGCAGCGACAAGTATCAATTGTATAAGTCACCAGTTTGTCTTAGCTGGGATTTGATATACCAACCTTTTACACAAAAGAAGCAGTCCCAGCTTGACTACAGGGGCCCTCAGCCTTGCTTGCAGCCTAAATAACTCGCAGCGAATAGGTTGGTTGTTTATTAGAATTGTACATCCTGGCAACATCTAAGGTCACAGCAGGACTGCGAATAGGTTGTTTCACTATATAAAAATGATCAACAAGCATATTCAATCATGATAATTCAGATTAACTAAAGTTGTGGTGGTCATATTACTTAATTGCCCTTTAATGTCTGAAACCAAATTATGAGAGCCAATCAGAAAACAGGACCTGCAGTGAACCAACTGGCTTATAAATTGATGGGATTAATTAGTAAAACCATATCTCTCAGACAAGAAAAAGGTACAGGTTTCAGAAGATGGGGGTCATAGCAAAAGGGTACTTGTGTTTTTAAAAGATCCACAGAAAGTTTTTTGTCTTTTGCAAGAAAGAAATGGTGAGGAAAAGATCGTTACCAAGTTGAGTTTTTGTTTTTGTAAATGTCATTGCCAAGGTGTAATATTTTCTATACTGTGTTTTCACGGATTTGGACAACAAACTAATGTTCATTTTTATCATGGACAAGTTGTTAGCATTGGTCGTTGAAAAGATATATAGTCTGGCCTTTATGATTGATTGATTGATTGGTGGTTGCTTTATGCCATGTCGGCAGCATAGGCCATATTCACGGCGGGAAATGTTTGTTTTTTGTTCAAACCATCGCTTTTACAGGTAAAAGCAGACAATCAATTATGTGCCAATTCATTAAATTAGAAAGCTCACAATCATATATTTGTGGTCAAGGGAAACAAATTCCCATAGAAAAAGAAAAGTTTTATTAATAATTGATAGAATCTATTTAGTAAACTATATGAGGTGGTAGAGTCCAGCTGCCCTCAAAAAGGCTAAAATGTTTTCCTGTTTTACCTTAGTAAAAAGGTCATGCATACTCTCTGCAGTGTAGAACTGTTGGCGCAGGGCCAAAAAATCAACGCAACTTAGTCAAATGTGTTTGAGTGTCAGCGGGGACTGACACCCAATACATTTAGGGGGAGGTTCCCCCTTGAGCAGAAAAGCATGTGTAAGCCACGAGTGGCCAATACGGCAGTGGCTAAGGACCACTTGGTCCCGCCGACCTCCCGCATGAGTCTGTGGTGGCTTTCCCACAGATGGTTCAATTTCTTTAAGTTTATTAATGTTTTCATCCCACTCATGTTGCCATTTGGATTTTATGTGGGTGGCTATTAGTGGTTTCAGATCAGAGTGAGGGATCAGACACGGTTCAAGGCACCCAGCACAGGTGGATGTCATACCCATCCGTTGTCAGTTGGTTCATAAACATATAGCTATCCAAACACACATATTTGTATGTATCCATTATCTATCTGTATCGCTATACATATTATATAAGCCCCTATAATAAATTGGATTATTACCACTGTGCATAAGTATGTGATGCACAAACTACCCTCGCAAAATTAATATCATAGTCAAACACAGCTTAAATTTATTCACCGAAGTCTTAACCTACTCTAAATACAGTATGTATGTATCCCCAGTGTGCATAGCAGACAAGATGCACAGACACATACCGTATTACTGCGTCTGCGAAGCGCCATCAAAACACTTAATATTTTCCAACTCTTGGTGGCATGGTGCTTCTTTCTGCTCATTGATGGCCTGGCACTTCTTTGTGCTCATCGGTGGCCTGGCGCTTCTTTGTGTTCATTGGTGGCCTGGCGCTTCTTTGTGCATACTGGTGGCCTGGCGCTTCTTAGTGCATACTGGTCGCCTGGTGCTTCTTTATGCTTATTGGTGGCCTGACCCTTCTGTGTGCTCATTGATGGTCTGGCGCTTCTTTATGTCTATTCGCGCCCTGGTGCTTCTTTGTACTCATCGGTGGCTGGCGCTTCTTTATGGCTATTGGTGCCCTGGTGCTTCTTTGTACTCATTGGTGGCCTGGTGCTTCTTTGTGCTTATTACGGCCCTGACACTTCTTTATACATTGCTAACCTAACACTTATTGATGCCTTATTAGAGGCCCAGACCTATTGTTGGAGGCCCAGTGCTTTGGAGGCCACAAACTTAGCTGTGCTTAGCGATGACCATATTGGAGGTCACTTCCTTATTTGGACTTATTGGAGGCGTCACTGGAGGCCCGGTGCCCTACTGGAGGCCCAACGCCCTATTGGAGGCCCAGCATCCTACCGGAGGCCCAGCATCCTACTGGAGGGCAGCCGTCCTACTGGAGGCCAGCCGTCCTACTAGAGACCCGGCCTCCCACTGGAGGCCCGGCACCCTATTGGAGGTCCGGCGTCCTACTGGAAGCCCGGCGTCCTACTGGAGGCCCGGCGCTCATGCGCGACACTGCCCAAGCACATACAAATTGTGCTGGCGGCCATAACTCGACCTAGTTCAGTGGATGGCCGTCGCAGCGCTCCCGTAGCCATGTATAAATTACCGCCCGTCAGTTATGTGGGTTGGCGTGCTTTATAGTATTATACACGGCCTGGGCTGTCACGTGGTACACCGCCGCCCACAATCGTGGAAACGGGTTAATTTAGTGTCGGTGCGCCGCGTGGGAGATTGGTGGAGGCGGGTGTGGGGGTTGCAGCCTTGTTTCTGAGCACACTGAAAACACTACCCCACCTAATGGTAATGCTGCATCACTGAACGCCAGCCTACCGGACGCGGTGGTCGAGTCGGTAGAGCGTAGGCTTCTCGTGTGGAAGGTCGGGAGTTCGAATCCCGGTGGAGTCAAACCAATGACTTATCAAATTGATACTTGTCGCTTGCTAGCCTGGCTCTCGGCATTAATAGGATCAGACAAGGACTGGTTAACTCAGTGTCAGGATAATGTGACAGAGTGGGAAATTGGGACATAGTGCCAGCGTCCTGGTCTTCCAGTGGGGCAGCACTATAAAGTCACCATGAGTGCACACTGTCACAAATCGGTACAGGTCCTGATATGACCTTAGATGTTGCTAAGACCTAAAGCAACAACTGATTGCCAGCGTCCCGCTATAACTCATACACATCGACGTAGGCTGCTTCCAGGCCTCGTGAAAGAGTGATGTTAATTTGGAGGCAAACAGTCATTTGCATTGCATGCTGGGTGTTGGTGCTTATTGCAGTGAATACACACTGCAGGATTGAATGCGTACATATAAGCCGGTTTTCCGAGACCAGAACTACTTTCCAGAAAAGGATGGCCGGCTTATACGCAGAGTCAACAGATAGGTACATGACATATGAGGTCATGTGCGGGATATACATGACATATGACGTCATGTGCGGGATATTTACAATCGAATAATCTAAGATGCCGGCTTATCCGCGGAGTCGGCTAACGCTTGGCAACATATTGCATGCATTACTTTGCATGAATTACTTTGGTACAATACATGCTTTCGGTTCGATCGAATGGAACTAGTGCCATATTAAGTCACGGGAATATAGTTCCGCTACAATTAATGAAATAGCTCCGTATATATATATATATATGTGTGAATGAAAATTTGATAGCCATGAATTTACATTACAGGCCATGCAATCATATATCCTTGTCAGGTCGGTGGAGTGATTTCAAATGGGCCGCAAGCCCACTTGAAATATAGTTCCATGATCTATTTTATGCACATCAAAATATAACCAATGTCTATGATTGTGCAAGAGTAGAACATTGCTGCACAAAGTATATTAATCATTGCAGAGTTTCACTGACAGCAAATGATGTTCACCCTGCCATGGCCACGACAGAAACAAACCAATCACCCACAGAATATGTACCCCGGCGCTAAAAAATAAACAACCATGACAACAACAATTCAATAGTTTAGAATATAATGACAACAGAGCAGGTGATATTTACGGAACCGTTTTTTGCTTCTTTAAAAAAAAAAAATTCTATTTGTTGATGGTTGGGTTAAAAAAAAAACACACACAAAAACAATCAGCCTAGTGACCTCGTTCTGTGACGTATGTAGGGCAAACCCTAAAGGCGAACTCATCATTTACCATTATGTGCCAGGTCTGCTCAGCGAGGCCTGCCTCAACCTGCGCGAACCTGCCCCAGCCTGCCCACGCACTCCCATACAGTAGTACCTGTCTCAACCGACACCTGTCATCGGCGAACTGCTGCCATGTGCGAACAATTGTTCAATGTACAAACTCCTTTTCATATGGATTGACCATTCCTACAATGAAAGGACACCGGCAATATCAATATCAATATCAATATATATATATATATATATATATATATATATATATATATATATATAACGCGATGACTCCTTGGCCCCCAAATTGTTTAAATTAAAGCTAATTCAGTCAACAGAACATGCTTTTTACGCGATGACTATTTATGTGGTGTTCTCTGTGGCGGAGTGGTTAGAGTTTCTGACTTTTTTCTAGGTCGGACTCCTAATCTGAAGGTCGGTGGTTCGATTCCCTGTGCCCCCACCTCTGCCCAATTTGGATTTCCACCGCTGTGTATAACTTACAGCGTCATCAAAGGCCGGTTGCTCTCATACCATGTCTATGTGGTGTGGGAGGTTAAAAATCCCTTGGGTCGGTAAAAGTGTAGGCTCGGGCTTTCTATCGACAAACTGTCTAATGGTGAAAACAAGCCTATTCAGGCTTATCCATGATAGGCAGTATAAATGTTCAACAACAACAACAACAACATGGACCCCGACCATCGCGTTATAACGGGGTCTCACTGTACATCGCTAAGAGTCAGTGCTAACAAGTAACATGAGGAAAAGACATCGCACAATAAAACTGCCCGACAGTTGCCAGCTGTTTAATTGCGGCGACTTTTCATGTTGGCCACCACAATGCCTTATTTATCCAACATCAACTCCTGCCCCCTACCGGCTGACTAGATCAATGCCCTGCAGCCAGCCTCGCTCCCGTTTTTTTTTGGACGCCTTTCATACCCTGGGCCAACCTGAGAGGTGGTGACCACGACTAACGACAGAACATGTACCTAATGGCCGAGAAACCAGACGAATGAGTTAGGCGTCCGTCTCCAGTTTTGGTAGATAGTGGGATCGAACCCTGGTCAAGTAAAAGCAATGACATAAAAATTGATAGTTGTCGATTCCTAGCCAAGCGCTCGGCATTATTAGGATAGGGGGAAGGACTGGTTGGAGTGGGATGTCAGGTCATTGTGCTGGTGGCCTGGTCTCCCAGAGGGACGGCACTATAAAGTCACCATGAGTGTGTACTGTCATAAGTCGATACCCATCCTGATATGACCTTAGAGGTTGCTAGGATGTAAAACTCCAACAACCAACCAACTAATGATTGAGCGATGAGATGGGGATTGACAAACGAGTTGAACACCCGCTTCCCTGTGTGGCAGACCGTGGAATTCAATCGAATTCAGGCCGAGTCAAACCGCTGACTTGAAATTTAACTTGAGTTAGAATATTAAAATGTGTTATCTAGTTAGGTGCTCGGGATTACTAGGATATGGCGGTAAAGAGAAAGGAAGGAGAAAGACCAATTGTTAGTGATTGAAATTTGCCCGGCTTAATCAACAAATGTAAGAATTAAAATGAGGGTAGAGGCTTATTCCATAATGATAATACAAATTGGACAAATATGCCATATATTGGTTTTGTTATACAGCGCCTTGGAATGGCTCCTGTTAATAGAAATGATATTTAGAGTACACGATTAAATCATCATTTTTATCATCACACCATCATCATCACAGCTCTATTGTGTAAGGGTTTCGATATCATAATGACAAAGAGGGGATATTATACAATACCCCCATCTCCTCACACACACAGCCTCCTGACTCCGATGTCCACCCATGCGTGACATCTGGCTCACACGACCTACCAGGTCCCGCGCTGCCCGTGTGACCTAGTTTGTGACCTACTTTCGCCGGAGCTGATTGTCGGTCAAGGCCGCGTAGGCAGTGAGTGCATATTAGGCGTATACCTCTAGCGGCAGGTCGTAACTGTCAGGCGGCGATGACGGACGAGCGATTACGGGACGCGGCGGGACGCAGGGGGGCGTGTGCGGGGGGACGCGGTGGGAACCCCGACGCGGTGGGACGCGGGCGGGACGCGGCAACAGGCCGCGCGGGGGCGCAGGAGAAGGGGTGGGACGCGGCAGGACGCGGGGCAACAACAAACATAACCTCGAACGCGGATTCTCCCTCCTCACAATATTGAGAGAACAGTGAATAGATACTGAATGTATATTGAGTGAATACCCAGGGAACAGTGAATGAATGAGTGACTACTGAGTGGGTGGATGTTTGTTGTTTCACGTCCTTTCAACATCTAAGGTCGGCCAGACAACTGACTGCATAGTGAATGAATGAGTCTATACGGATTGAATACTGTAAATCCACAATGCGCTGATATTGAGTTAAAAGGCCCAGTCGCACCCTCTCCCCTCACTCCGTACTCCAGTTCTAGATCTATAATACCCCAGTCACACGAGAGGCAGCGTTCGCCGCCAACCTCCCTATGCCCATAAGGACGCCAACCACCCAGCGTTCCATTCGATACAGTGATTCAAATACGTTGTAGGCGCCATGTCAGCGCCAGGTCGGTGCCGACCACATGGTGACTGCAGCATCCAATGGCAATTCGCCAACCCAGGGCGGCACCAGGGCGCCAACCATTTTGAATGGCGCCGCCGGAACAGGGCTCAAGGAGGTTGCACGTGCAGCAGCAGCAACCTCCTTGCGCCCAAAATTTCCGAAATTGGCGCCGCCGGAACAGGGCTCAAGGAGGTTGCACGTGCAGCAGCAGCAACCTCCTTGCGCCCAAAATTTCCGAAATGGGCGCTGGGAGGTTGGCGATTTCGCAGCGCCAGGACTCAATGAGGGCATAAGGAGGGCGCAAGGAGGAGGTTTTGACATCGCGAATCGATCGTTAGCGAACGCAGGCCTCGTGTGACTGGGGTATTAGTGGAATGGGAAACTCGCTGCCACCATGAGTGAGGCTGTCTGTGGCTGCTTATCGGTTGGGACCAGAGCTAAAAAGGCTCCTTAATTGTAAATGATAAGTCAAGGAGGTGTGTGAAAGAAAGCCATGGATAAAACCAACAAGTCGGTTAGAGTCAGGTTAGGTAAAGTAGCTGCATTTAGAGAGTCACAATATCCTCGACTGAAATAAAGTGTATGCCATTAGAGAGTCACGTTAGGTAAAGTAACCGCAGTTAGACGGTCACGATATCCTAGACTGTTGCCATTTGAGAGTCAGGTTAGGTAAAGTAGCCGCATTTAGACTGTCACGATATCCTTGACTGTTATATAGTGTATGCCATTAAAGTCAGGTTAGGTAAAGTAACCGCAGACAGACGGTCATGATATCCTAGACTGTTATAAAGTGTATGCCATTAGAGAGTCAGGTTAGGTCAAGTAACCGCAGACAGACAGTCACGATATCCTAGACTGTTGCCATTAGAGAGTCAGGTTAGGTAAAGTAGCCGCATTTAGACAGTCACGATATCCTTGACTGTTATAAAGTGTATGCCATTAAAGTCAGGTTAGGTAAAGTAACCGCAGACAGACGGTCATGATATCCTAGACTGTTATAAAGTGTATGCCATTAGAGAGTCAGGTTAGGTAAAGGAGCCGCATTTAGACAGTCACGATATCCTTGACTGTTATAGAGTGCATGCCGTTAAAGAATCAGGTCATGTAAAGTAGCGACAGCTAGATGGTCATAATATCATTGATTGTTAGTTAGATTAAATGAAATTGGATAGTCATGTGAGCTTTATTGGTTACAGTAGGCCTGGTTGTTGTTAGACGGCTAGGTGAGCTTTGCTTTTTAAAGTAGTTATTGTTAGATGGTCATGTTATCCTTGTCCATTAAAGTAGTTTCCAATAGATGGTTGCGTTAGCATTATATATTAAAGTAGTTTATGTTAGATGGTCCTTTTAGCCATATCCACATACAGTAAAGAAAGTAGTTTCCATTACATGGTCGCATTAGCCTTGTCCATTAAAGTAGTTCCTGTTGGATGGTCGCGTCAGCCTTGTAGGTTAAAGCAGCTACCAGCTAACGAGGTCTGACTGTAATCATATGTGCATCCATTATTAAACAAGCTATGCATGAATGCAGCATTCTATTTTGTGCGTCAACTCAGGTTATTGTGTCAGCTTGAGGTGGGTGGGGTGCGGGTGGGGGTTATTTATAGGGAGATGCGATGATAGAGATGCTGTTATGATGAGGGAGGGAGGCTGTGTATGTATTGGGGGGTGGGGGTGGGGGTGGGGGGGGGGCTGAACGTGTTCTCTTATTATCCGTGGAATGTAGGTTCCAATAAGGTATACAGTAGGTGAGGCTAAGCTCGGCTACCTGGAACTAGCGGCAGCTCAGTAAACCCCACTAACCAACAACAAGGTACAATTAAAGCTGCATAGTCTGATGAAATATCAAATTTTCAAAACCAAACCAATTATCTAGATTTGATTTGACATATCTAACTTAGATAGTGCTGCACTTATTAAGCATTTGTTTCTGCATAGAAGGCAATACTGAGTCAATTTAACAGAACCTGTTACTGCAGAGGTCTATGGTGTTATAGTTTTGGCAAGCTTGCCAAAACTAATTTTCCACGTTTGCACTCAAAATATCTCAAAAGTTTACCATTTAAAATAAAACTAACTTTGAACTGATGTAAAGTAGATACTAGTGATCGATCTAATATATTTATCTCAGAAAAAATAAAGAAATTCAAAACCATCGGACAATGCAACTTTAGCTACAGCCAGTTATTGCATACCTGGCTTGGTACAGGGAGCTGACTCCAGGGGGCGTAATAGGAAGTTCATGGTTGCTATTATTTCTATTCCCATAATGAATTACATAGCACAGCGCCAGATGGCATGCCGTGAACGTCCCCAAATTATGCTAAATTAAAAAGGAAAAAGGAAATTTAAAAATATTTAAAGCATGATATAAGACTGGGTATATATATATATATATATATATATATATATATATATATATATATATATATATATATATCCGGATATATATTGTGGAATATGGTGGCCAAATCGCTAAGAGAACTGTCTGGCTTTCCATATCTGGGGTGTTGTGGGTTGCAATCTAAGCTGAGTTAAGCCAATGACTTACCAAATGTATTCTTGTCACTACCTAGCCTGGCATTTAATAGCGAAAGGGCAAGGGCTGGTTTGCTCAGTATCAAGATGATATGACTGAGTGGGATATCGAGTTATATGGTGGCAGTGGAGCGGACCTATGAAGCCATCATGAATATGCATTGTCACAAGTCACGATCCATCCTGATATGACCTTAGATGTTGTTATGACATAAAACATCAACGGACACATTTTTGTAAACCATGATCGCTCTTGATAAACACAAAAAAATATATTATTGTATACAAAATTCACCGTATATTGTTGGAAGGGAAGGTGAATGGCAGCAGAGGGAGAGGGAGACCAAGAACATCATGGTTTACAAATATTTCACAGTGGACAGGCTTGAATTATTCACAGTCTATCAGAACAGCACAACATCGGGACAAGTGGAGAACAATTGCATCCAACCCTCGACTAGAGGATGGAACTATTGATTGATTGATACAAAATTCCAGTCATGAGATCTATTATTTGACAAGAAAAAGATTCTATTTTCATATAAATGATTTTGTAAGATTTCTTTTTATTAATAAGCTTTAACACGTAGCGCAAACCCTGTCCTCACGCCAAACCCCCACATAGACCAGCACACTGCACGGCCCCTCAAGCAGCTGTCGGGGTTAATAGGCGCAGCAGCAATATGCAATTCCTGCTGCGGCCCGGCTTCAATGTTATGTGCGCACACAGGATGTGGGTCAGTCGACCCTGCCAGTATACCCATCGACTGGCATTGCAGAACCCGATACAAATGTGGCATATTTAATTATACCACCCATATATATAGCTATTTACTAGCTTGACATAAATGTGGCGATTTAATTATACCACGGATATATATAGCTATTTATAAACTTGACATAAATGTGGCGTATTTAATTACACCACCCATATATAGCTATTTACAAACCCGATATAAATGTGGTGTATTTAATTATACCATCCATATATAGCTATTTACAAACCTGATATATATGTGTCATACTTAGTTATACCACCCATATATAACCATTTACAAACCAGCTATAAATGTAGCATGTTTAATTATACCACCCATATATATAGCTATTTACTACCTTGACATAAATTTGGCGTATTTAATTATGCCACCTATATACAGCTATTTGCAAACCCGATATAAATGTAGCATGTTTAATTATACAACCCATATATAGCTAAATGTGGCGTATTTAATTATACAACCCATACATATTGGTATTTACAAACTTGATATAAATGTAGCGTATTTTATTATACCACCCATATATAGCTATTACAAACTTGATATAAATGTAGCATATTTAATTATACCACCCACATATACCTATTTACAAACCCAATATAAATGTAGCATGTTTAATTATGCCACCCATCTATAGCTATTAATATAACCCGATATAAATGTGGCATATTTAATTATATCACCCATATATATCTATTTACAAACTCAATATAAATGTGGCATGTTTAATTGTACCACACATATATAGCTATTCATAAACCCGATATAAATGTGGCCTAGTGAGTTAACGGAAACGTGCACAAGGTTTACAAACAAACAGTTAAGCTACAGCCTACACGACTCAGCTGAATGGGCTTAAAGCTAAGATTCCTTATACGCAGTATGCGGCACGCAGCACGCGGCATGCGAATGTCATATACGCAGCATAGATATATGCCAACCCCAACATTTTTGGGGGGTTTTCCTCCAAATTTGTGAAGGAACAGTATTGTTTTCTATGGCAAACGCAGCAGTATTCGAATTTGCATGTCGCACCGATCGGTCCATGGGTCGATCCATTTGCCGCATTCGCATTCGCACATTCGGACGTATGGAAACACCACTATTCATTTACATGCTTTTCGATTTTTGTTCGCATTCGCATGCCGCATACCACATACTGCGTATAAGGAATCTTAGTTTTAGGCAAGGTGTATAAGACATCAGCGTGTTCTCACATTCCAACATCCTATATTGTCGTCATCCCATTTCACAACCATCTATTAACTGATCAAACACAAACAGACCTTGCGTTGCAAACATGAATGGCGGCGGTGGGAATGTACACGTACAAGCCCTTATCAAAGCAATCTTTGGGGGGAGCGGGGGGACACATATAATCTAAAGTCCCACAATTATTGGTGAGACAAATAGAAACTGGCTTCAATATCTGTGTTTTCACACACCTATATTTGTTAAATAACCCCCCCCCCCCCGCAAAAAAGGGCTAACATTTATGTTTGACAAAAATAAAAGTAAATATAATACTTCAACTAACTAAGTTATATTTAAGTACACAAGAAAAATAAATTGTTATTTAAAAGAAAGCAAACTAATTATACGATTTGGGGAATTTCACAGAGAGATTTTGCTCACACGAAAAAAAGTTAAATTAATTTAAGTAACGAATTACTTTTAACTGAAAATAAGTTCAATCCAAAAAGCTAAAGCTAGATAATGATATATGGTTCAGGAGTTCGTGCGAAACAAAATATGTATATGTTTATTTGGGGATTTTTTGTTAAATACAGCTATTTTTAAAGGGTGTCTTCTAACATGTAAAATATTTGTAAACTGCAAGAAGGAATAAAGTTTCGATATGGGCTCTAGGAATTTTGGTTTTTAATCTGAATCGAAATAGAATGCAATGTTTCTTTTTTTAAATCTGAACGAAAAATTTGCTTGCGCCATATGGCATGCCGTGTACCTCCCCAAATTATGCTAAATTAAAAAGGAATAAGTAAATTAAAAAATGTTTAAAGCGTGATATAACACTATATACTTCCCTGTGAATTCTTTGTGAGAAAAGGGAAAATAAGACGGTGCGACCACACAATTTTGTAGGTCGTAGGATAAAGCGCCATGTTCGAACCATGCCGAGTCAAACAAATGACTTAGAAATTGACAAAAACAAACAAAAAAAAACACACACAAAAACAAAAAAACCGACCTCCACCAAAATGTGGGGAAAGACTCAAATACGTGGTGGTTGCCCCAAACATGCGTGACTTGATTCAAACAAGTGCAATTAAAGCAGTGAGCTCTGGTTGTGGGTTTCACCCACAGTGGCAATACATAAACCCACTTCCATATCAGATAATGTGAATTATTCCCACTGTCACATCTGAGGTATACACACCTACAAGACAGATACGCCGGTCCGAGATAAGAACCATCTGCAGCGCCATCTTTAGGGCGTATGGCGGGAGCAGATTTTTACTTTAGATTAAACACACTGCACACAAAAAAACAAGAATTTATATTCAAATGAGATTATAAAAGAAATTTCTCGAAACCCATATCGCAACTTTATTACTTCCTGCAATTAACCAACATTTTGAAATGCATTAAAAAAACACCCCTTTATACATATTTAAAATAACCAATATTATGCAGTCACTGCTTAAAAAATATATACTAAAACCAATATTAGACAGTAGCAGAATAATAATTTTGAAGTAATTTTGTTGGTACATTTAATATCATTCATGTAAGACTTGTGAAGGGATTTTTTTTGTCGCTGCGAATTTCATTTCGTGGTATAGAGCCAGCCAGCATGGTACAGATGATGTCATTCGGTGTGGAGGGATGCCTGTGGGAGGATGTGTGGGGGTGTGGGGAGGGGTTTCAATTGATATATACAATGCCAACCTCGTAGCAATAAACCTTCCCTCTCCAGCATCAAGCTTTAAGGCCCCCCTTCCCCCCCCCCCCAACTCTTTCACCCTGAGAACTTCCCCTCCCCCGCCCATTCCCCTCCCCACTCCCCCACCCCACGATGATCCATGCTTTCCACCACCGGTGCGTCCTCTCCCCCGGACCGAATCACACACACACACACACACACACACACACAACCCCACCCACCCCCCACGGGATCTCGCAGAGGAAACGCGCCCGGCCAGTAACCATGGCAACCGTATGTCACTAGACGGGCAAATCTCGCTAACGGATGGTGTCGGGGTGGGGACTGAGGGAGGAGGGTGGCTGAGGGAGGAGGGAGGAGGGAGGAGGGAGGAGGGAGGAGGGAGGAGGGAGGAGGGAGGAGAGAGGGTTGGGGTGAAGAGAGGAGAGGCGAGGGTGGCGTTGGGAAGACGGGTAGAGTGAGAGTAGGAGAGGGGGAGAGGGGGGAGAGGGACGAGAGCAGTGAGGGGGTGAGAGAGGAGGGCATGCTGAGGGGAGGGTGGAGTGAGTGTGTGTGTGGGGGGGGGGGGGGGGGAGGAAGGGGAGGGTGAGGGTGGAGTGGGTTCGTGAGCCGCTCTCACACCCACCTCCCTCCCATAGTGGGTTGACGCGGGTCACCCGCGGGTCACAGGAGTACGGGCTGCGCGCATGCGCCCGGCAGCAAGCACCGCCGAGCGGTCATTAGACTAGCCACGTTGTTTTACGGCTCCCTTTTTTATTTTTATCTTCCCCCCCCCCCCCCCTCTCGCTCAGCGGGTATAGTTTGGGTGTTCCGAATTCCGCTGGTCTCTCAGTAAATACTGAAGCTGTGCCCAGCATGCCAGGTCACAGCTACAGCTTACACACCGGAAGTTCGGGTTGGTACTACTCCCAGGCCTATCCTTCAATATATAGGCCTACCCTATGCTTTAAGCTTATTTCGCATTTATAACCACATGCGTCCTGATAAGGAAACTGTGTTGGGTTCTTGCCGTACATTTGTTCTAATGTACATTACAGTGAAATTGTTCTATACAATATGTTAACACGAGATTAAATGCCATCTCCTCTATCATTGTGTATAATAGATGTATTCACCACCTTCCTCCATCTTGCGTCGTGTAAGCTGAAGTTGTGACCTGACATGCTGGATCCCAGCTTCAGTCCTCCTGGGGGACCAGCGGAAGTCGGAACACGTATTGGCCATTCCTCCAACCCACAGCCACAAACACCCTCTCACACCACCCAAAAATCACCCACCCACCAACTCCTCCACCCCACACCCACACCCACCCCCTTCTGTACGCCTGCCCCACCTCCTTTCCGGAAATCTTTGCTTTTATTGTTTTTATTATTATATATTTGATAGAAACTTTGATTCATTTCATTCATATTACATAGACAAATGTTGGAGAAAGGGTTTAATTTAATGTAAAGCCACATGCAAGTGGCGCCGATGTGGAGGAATAATGAACTAAGAGATCTGGAAAATATTTTATGTTTTTTTCGGGGACTTCTAAAGTGATGGGGGAGAAGGTGGAATGGTCCCAAATGTTTACCATATTCTAAAAAATCGGGCAAATAACAAATCCGTTGTTCCAGATAAATCTCGAAGATTCTCATCTATGTTTATACCATCTAGCATTCAGACAGCACAGAATAGTGACTAATTAATATACAGTAAAACCTCAATAACCGACCACCTCCACAGATCGAACACTCCCCTATATCGATCGCTTCAAATGGGCCCCAAATGATCGCCCATACAATACCATTGTAATGATTCTTAAAAAAACACCCTAAACACACCACCTCCATAAATGGACCAATTAAAGTCGGTCTCATGGTCGGTCGATTTAGAGAGGTTTTACTGTATCACATAATGCATTATGTACCATAGAGGATGACCGAATAAGTTGAACACAGGATTCCCAAGTCATAGGATTTAACCACTAATTTAAACCCGGGCAAAATTAAAGCGATACTTTTAAAATGTATACTTGTTGTTATCTAGTTATGGCATGGTGCATCGGAACAAGGAAAACCAATTGTCCATGACGGAAATGTACCTCACTTAATCAACGAATGTGACATCCAGAAAAAAATCTTAACCCTGCCAACATCACTCCCACTAGTCTCAGGGCGGAAGTGACCGAACGCTCCAATATGGGCCGTAATCGATTAACACGACTCAGGTCACCCGAGTCGTCAGAATTTCAAATCGAACACCGTGAGTGGAGTCGAGAAAAACATGTGCCGTGTGCAAAATGATCCGACCCCAGTAACCCACCTCTTGGCTGGGGTTTGCCAGGAGCGATGTCACATAATGGCTGCCCAAGGAAACCTGAATTATTCACATTGAAACCTTGAATTATTCACAGTCTATCAGAACAGCACACCATCGGGACAAGTGGAGAACCATTGCATCCAACCCTCGACTAGAGGACGGAACTATTGATTGATTGATTGGAAAATAATATTAAGTTTCAGATTAAGCCAACGTTTTGTCCACCGCAAGCGTATTCGTTTATTCAACCCGAGTTTGTAGAATGTGCGCATGCGCCAAAAAGTGGTTTGGGTGACCCGAGTTGATTAATCGATTACGCCCATGGTGTCTACCGGGTCAGCTTCCGGTTTCTGGACTGCATATAGAGGGCGCCACTGGTTTTCCTAATTATCCTATTTCGTCGGAGTTGATGCCTAGTGCCTCCAGCACAAATAGACTGAGTAAAGCTGCATGATCGTTTCTTTCTAGTTGTTTTATATCCTAGCAACATCTAAGGTCACATCAGGGCGCAAACCGACTTGTGACAATGCACACTCATGGTGACTTTGTAATGCTGATCCATTGGGAGACCAGGACACCAGCACCATGACCCAATATCCCAGTCACATTATGCTGATATTGTGGTCACTAGCTGGTTAGAATGTCCGCCAATAGGCACAGGTTCAATGCCACACCCTTCTCAAACTTACAGCTTTCGTTACCATCACACCTGGCGATCGGCTTTAATAGGATAGGACGATAAGCGGTTACCTCAATCTTAAGATAATGTGACTAAGCGGTATATTGCATCATCGGGTCGGTCGCACCATATCCCAGTGGGGCAGTACTATAAAGCAAGCGTGATATGCCCGATATGACACCAGATGTTGATTGGAGTTAAAATGGCAATGCTGTCGAGCTGGGCAGGACTGTGTCCGCTGTACCTGTGCCGGTTGTGCCTGTGCCGCATGTGTCTTTGTATGTGCCTGTGTTGTATGTGGCTGGGGGGGGGGGGGGGGGTGCACATGTGTCGTTGCCTAGAGTGGAGGTGACTGACTGTACGTGCCGTGTGGGGCACGATTGTTACGTTTCACTTGGCTCTAATACTGCTCGATGGCATGCCTGCACGACCATCCGCTATAGAGGGAGTGCACGTGACGTCATCACTCAGCAGTCAGCTGTGAGCGGCCAGCCATCTTGGATTACGAGCACCCTCCCTAGCCATGTTGTGTAGGCAGTTGCAAGGCTTCTGTATGTAATACAATATGGCCTCCGAAAGTTGTCTTATGATGTCATTACACCCCCTCTATAGTCCCTATACCCTCGAATGGTGCTGGGTCACAGGACGGGGGGGGGGGGGGGGGGGGGGAGGCGCAAAAGGAGGGGGCATTCAGGAAACACGTACAGGCGCAACACCGGCAAAGCATCCACAGCCGCAGTTAGAATGAATCATATATGATGTTGAAGGCAAAGAGAGAAACAGTTGCCATTCAAGCCAAGCCGTTGCTTCGTCCTTCTTCAGAAACCAGTTTGCTTATGGTTACTTTCTTCTTTTTAATTGGGCATTATGCATGTTCAGTTCAGTTGAATTGAGTTATATTCATGTAGTTCAGTTATATTCATGTACCTTTTTTTACTCACATTTGGGTTTCTATATTTTGAAAATTGAACAAGGAATGATTTCTTCATAATTTTATTCGCATAGTTTTATTGCGATTGCATTATGAATGACTTAATAATGATATTTATATATTTGATTATGCTTGCACTATTGGCTGTTTTAATCATTACTCTCTACATTTGTAATCACATATTTGCGAAATTGCACAAAGAATTTAAAAGGAATGGGCACAGTGCAGTGATAATACATAATTTGAAGAATGACAACTAACTACTGCACAATATGAAAAAGGTATACATGGGATGGAAATCTAAATATGGTATTATATATGTATGACGTGTATATTATATATATGTGTGTATTTATAACTGATACACATACATTATATACAACCACGTGTCGTACCTGACTACCTTGTTTCCAAGAATATTTCATTCCTAAATAGAAAATAAAAATTAACCAAATTCATTAAAATTATCACGATTACTATATTATTATTATATTAGTTCTCGGTCTCCTCTGAGCAATATTCGGGGGTACTTCAAAAACAGGATCACAAACCTGGCTAGCTTATTATTTCTAAACAGAAAGAAATAACAAGTTTGAAAGAACGTGTCAAAGAAACGTCCCCGTTTTTATTCCCTTTTCATCCATTCATTTCTTTCTTCTCACCGAAATATGATTTTTGCATCTCCACGTCACCTCTTTTTGGGGGTTGCTTTTACAGATGACCTAACTCTTTATAACAAAAAAAAAATTAAATGCCACATGGACCCGAGCAGGTCTTGTGTGTGGAGCATATCCTATCGATTCACGAAAGGGCGGGCGGAACAGGATTACTGACAGGACACCGTCATGACAGTGGTTGGGGGGGTGGGGGGAGGGGGGAAAGAAAGGGGTAGGGGGAAAGGGAAGGGAAGAATACCACTCTCAATGTATGTCAGCAATATTCTTCTATTCCGGGGTCGAGTCTGGTAGTTGACAGTGACGGTGGCCAGTTGAGTAGTTGACAGTGACACCTGACAGTGGGCAGTTTTGGCGGGAGTACTCGGCGTGTTGTTGGCGCCAGAACGCCTGACCGCGCGCAACCAGCTGATGGCGTCACGTGACTACGAATGTAGGTCACGGTAGCGGCCGCCCGCTCACCAGCGGGGTGGGAGGGGGTACGGGGGAGGGGGAGGAGGAGGCAACGGGTGGAAGGGGGGGCGGAGACGCGTGGCGCCGCCTGGTGGCACAGGTAGGAAACGCACCTGAGTCGCGCCCAGTGTCCAGTCCACGCGCTGTGACGCGTCGTGACGTCACATGACATTACATGACTTCACGGAAGCAGCTGGCAACTGGAGCTGGTGGCGCACGCAGCGGGCTGTCGATCTGTTTCCGCTTTGCGTTTTTGCGTTTAAAAATAATTGTATATCCAATGTTCCGTTGTCAACACCTGGTGAGCCTAGGTCAGAACCTGGATGGGTGATCAGCCTACAAAATCAGCATGTGAATTTTGCATTCAATGTGTTCAATATGTGCATGTTTTTTAAATATAATATATATAATATAAATAACATATATTAATATAATACATATTTGATATATAATATATGTTATATATTATAATGTATTGCATATTTATATAGATTATATATCGGTTTATATATATAATATATAATATATATACACACATATTAGTTGTGACTAATACTAGCCGGAGGGAGGTATTAGTGAGCTTGGACGACGATTGGGAGCGCCTGCAGCGCCAGACAATTCGCTAAGGAATTGCATAAGAACTTATATTGTTTATATAGACTACATCACGGTTCCAGCGGCGCGGTGCATTGTGGGCTGCATCAGAGCAAAACAAAGCCGCGAGAAGCACATGGCACAAGGCACATGCTAATACACTGGGTGCAGCTATGAAATGTGCTAGTTTCAGCTCATCTCAGCTCTTGTTTGAAACATAGAATACCAACTAAAATAATATATATAATAAATTAAGATATTAATCTTTTATCCAGCATTGCATTTACATCAATATAACCAGCACATCTTATGCCATGTGCATTTAGATTTAGACAAATCTAGGCACTCAGACTAGTGTTAGAGCCATAGCCAGAGTAAGTTTTATTTATGTTTTTATTTATATTCTATGGTTTATGGAGAGTTGTGTCTTAAACATATTCATTATATTATTATATTGCATCCTTCCGTCCATTTTTATTCCAAATTGTAATGTATTTCTAGTTATTTTGAATAAAATGCTAGTTTTGATCTACGTGTATCGGCAAACTCAATGGGCGTACGCCTTTGCTTTGCTCCCAAGGCCGTTTTCAGCGCATGCGCAGTCGGAACCATGATGTAGTCAATTCGCCTGAGTCCTTCCACCACATATATATGTACGCACACAATTTGTTGAAAGGGTCCGCAATGCCCCTAGCTGTACTTCTCTTATTAGCACACCTGTGGTTGATATTGCTAATTTAAAAATCAAAAGTCTTTTTTTTTAAACTGGTTTCCATAACCAATGCCACCAATGCCGCCTACCATCGTATGACTTAGTTTGTTTGCTTGGGATTTACATCCTAGCAACACCCAAGGTCATCATATCAGGACGGGTGCCAACTTGTCACTATGCACACTCATTGTGGGTACATAGTACTGGCCCACTGGGATACAGTGCCTTTCATTTGATGTTGCTTCATGTCCTAGCAACAAATAAGGTCATATCAGGACTGGGAATGTCTTGACAGTGTGCACATAGGGCGACTTTATAGTCCTACTGCACTGACTGGGAAAAAACTGGGCCGCCAGCACCATTACCTGATATCCCACTCAGTCACATTGTCGTGATACTGAGGAGACCAGTCCTTGCCTTGTCCTGGTAATACCGATTACCATTCATTGTTTGTTTAGGGAGTTACGTCCTGTCAATATCTAAGTTCATATCAGGACTGGCATTATTACCATTCAAGATATCATTCAACAAGAGCCAATAATTGGCAATAGACCCCTTTCAATGTTTATCAACATTGTGTATGCGCGCGCAGCTTGGCTGCAGTACGAAGGCACACTGGCATTGAGTTTGCCGGCACGTGCAGTGCAAAACGTTTATTTTATTTAAAATTAATAGAAATGCAGAACTCTAAGCTTAAGAATTTAATATAATCTGTTCGTTGAATATGTTTTCTATATGTGTTCCAATCGGTTTGTTTCTAGGTGGTGTGGTTTAAGAGATATTTCACTTTTTCTGAATGAAGATTGCTCACGGCCATTGACAATGCATTGAGTTTGCCGGTACGTGCAGTGCAAAATGGTAGTTTTATTCAAAATTAATAGAAATGCAGAACCCTAACCTAATAAATTTAATATATTCTATTCAGTGAATATGTTTTCTATACGTGTTCCAAGCGGGTTGCTTCTAGGTGGTGTGGTTTTAGAGATATTTAGCCTTTTCTGTATGAAGATAATTCAAGATTGCTCACGGCCATTGAAAATGCATTGAGTTTGCCGATACGCGCAGTGCAGAACGTCTATTTTATTCAAAATTAACATAAATGCAGAACCCTAACCTTATATGTTTAATATAATCTATTCATTGAATATGTTTTCTATATGTGTTCCAAACGGGTTGCTTCTAGGTGGTGTGGTTTTAGAGATATTTCACTTTTTCTGGATGAAGATTGCTCATAGCCATTGAGTTTGCAGTGTGACAGTGTCTTGTCCTGGAGCCAAAAGGTGCGTGCACTGACCTAGATACCTATGCTGACGTCACATGAAATAGGTCTATATTGTAAGTAGTAACTACCCTCCACCCCCACCTCCGCCTCCCCTTGTCCCTCCCTCAATCTACAGGGATGGTTGGTTGATTATTGGAGTTTACGTCCTGGCAACATCTTAGGTAATATCAGGACGGGTACCTTACTTGTTGTTGTTTGCTGTTTTACGTCCTAGCAACATCTAAGATCATATCAGACGGGTACCAACTTGTGACAGTGCACAGTCATGGCAACTTCATAGTGCTGCCCTACTGGGAAATCAGGCTGCTGGCACTGTGACCCCATATCCCACTCAGTCACATTCTCCTAACACTGAGCTAACCAGTCTTTGCCCTATCCTATTAATGCCGAACACTAGGCTAGGAAGCGAGAAGTATCGATTTTATATGTCATTGGTTTGACTCGACCAGGAACCGAACTACTTATCTCCCGCACGCGAGGCTCGCGCTAGACCGATTCGGCCACCATGTCCGATGCCGACTGGGATGGACGAGGTCATAAGAGCGCTGGTTCCCGGGCGGCAGGTCATGGTTTTGCGTCCACTGCCTGTGGCAGCTGACAAACTCTTCAGGCAGCGTTCACCTGACATGTAGGTTGTGTATTGGGCATGCAGCTTTTTTGGGGGGTCCATTAGTTATTTAAGCAGGGGAAATTTCAATCATGTACCATTGGTCTTCCTCATTCCACTGCTCCTTGCCCTATCCTAATAATGCCGAGTGCCTGGCTAGGAAGCGACAAGTTAAAATTGTTAAGTCATTGGTTTGACTCGACCAGGGTTCGAACCCACGATCTACCAGCACACGAGATGGACGCTCTTATTCATTCGGCCATCCCGTCTGTGCAACATGAATGCAAAATGCAATATGCAATATCCGAATAAAATATCCAGAAACATAATGTTGTACATTGTCCATGGTTAAGCTTACATAGTCTGGTGGTTTTGGTTTATGCCATTTACTTAGATAAATACATCAGGTTGATAATTATAATTTATTTTATATTACTTTGACGTAACTTATATTTTAAATGGCCAAATTTGAGGACATTTCAATTGGGACCATCCCAAATCATTTTAGGCAAGCACGTACAAATTCTGACACCATGACCGCCAGACAATATAATATAATTCAAGATAAAAGTTGATTCCGACTAAATTGAAGTAGATCATATCAATCAAACTACAAATAATTTTTTACATATTATCACTTCAGGTATCTCCAAAGTTGACCTTTTAAAGGTAAAGATTTGTTCTCACTAAATTGACCTAGATTATAACAATCAACCTAAAACCAACTTTACATGCTGCCACTTCAAATATCTCCAAAGTTGACCTTAAAAAAAGGTTAGTCCTAAATAAATTGAAGTAGATTATAACAATGACCATAACTTTTATTTTACATGTTTCTGTTGTCACTTTAAAAATCTCCATACCTAACCAAGGTACTTCTATTAAGTTCTAAATGAATATGAAAAATCAAGCTATACTATATATATTATATATAACCGTGTCATAGCACTACTGAACAACCCATCAGAAAAAGTCTCGGAAGACTGGTAAAGGAATTGACCACAACAATTCTTAAAGCTGCATAGTCCGACGAAAACATCAAATTTTCAAAACCAAAACAATTATCTAGATTTGATTCTTCATGTCTAACTTAGATACTGCTTCACTTATTAAACATTTGTTGCCATATAGAAGGGAATACCGAGTCAAGTTAATAGAACCTGTTACTGCAGAAACCTATGGTGTTACGAGTTTTGGCAAGCTTGCCAAAATTAATTTTGCACGTTTGCACTTCAAATATCTCAAAAGTTAACCATTTAAAGTAAACGTTACTTCAAACTAAAGTAAGGTAGATTATAACCACCAACCTAACATATTTATCTCAGAAAATGACAGAAACTCAAAACCTTCGGACTATGCAACTTTAATCTAAGAAGCAAAATATATTCTTCACATACCTCTTAATACATACCCGCTACTTTTGAATTAAGTCATGTAGATTAATATACTTTAAAAAGCAAATAGAGAGCCTTCTGTGGCTGCCATGCTTCTTTTTGCATTTCCTACCAATTTCTCAACTTTGCACCAATAGTAGATACGTACTGCACATTTTAACCACTATTACCTCCACTAGCTCCATCATGTTATTTGAAGCAGTTTTTGCTCGGATTTAAGCAGGGTTGTGATTCACCCTTAAGCTAGCATTCCTCACACGCGGTATGCGGCATGCGAATGCGGCATGTGGCATGCAAATGGACTGATTCCTTTCACCCACACCCACACATAGTGTCAGGTTTCTCTACCACTGTTTTCTATGGCAAACGCAGCAGCATTCGCATTCGCAAGCCGCACCGATGGCTACATGGACCGATTCAGTTGCCGCATTCGCATTCACATTCGGACGCATGGAATCACCCCTGTTGACTTAGATGTTTTTCCATTTTTTTGTCGCATTCGCATGCCACATACCGCGTGTAAGGAATGCTAGCTTTACTCTCGATCGGGGTGAATCTTTTATCCATGACCAGGCAGGATGGCCGAATGAGTTAAGCATCTGTCCCCCATTTTGGTAGGTCGTGGGATTCGAACCAATGGGTTCAAACCCTAGTCGAGTCAAACCACTGACTTACAAAATTACTACGTGTCACTTCCTAGCCAGGCGCTTGACATTAGATTCCTAGCCAGGCATTTGGCATTAATAGGATAGAGCACGGACTGGTTAGGTGAGTGTCAGGATAATGTGACTGGGTGGGATATTGTGTCATGGTGCTGGCAGCCTGGTCTCCCAGTAGGGCAGCACTATAAAATCAACATGAGGGTGCACTGTCACAAATCCGTAGCCGTCCTGATATGACCTTACATGTTGCTATGATGTAAAGCACCAACAACCAGCATCTTTTATCGACACCGCTACCACGGGACGCAGGGTTGCCAGCGACACGCCGTCACGGGAACCACACACCGCGGTATTAATTTGACCCACTTACCCCCACAACTTGACCCATTTCACCACAACTTGACCCACTTCCCTACATGCTATGGTTTATCGTCCTCGGCACGACCCGAACAAAACGTGCCGCCCTGACAACGTTAGAACGCGCCACACCACACCACAACAAGCCGCGGTGGCTTCTGGGACAGTGCACCCAGTCTCCGCCAGGTGGCGGGTGGGTCTTGGTGTGTTTGTTGGTTGGTTGGTTGGTGTTTTCCATCCTGGCTACATCTAAGGTTATATCAGGATGGGGTACTGACTTGTGTCAGATCGCATTCATGGGAACGTTATAGTGCTGTCCCACTTGGGAACCAGGCTGCTGGCACCATGACCCAATTCCCCATTCAGGTTGGTTGGCTGTTGGAGTTTACGTCCTGGCAACATCTAAGGTCATATCAGGACGGGGCCCCACACAGACACATTATACGGATACTGAGCTAACCAGTCCTTGCCCTATGCTAGTATCGTGGGGGTGATGAAAATGAGAAATATTGTGCCTAGAGTGGGACTCGAACGCACATCTCTATGCATTCCAGGCCAGTGTGCTAACCATTACACCACCTAGGCTCACAGATATCAACACACTACCCATGCCTACCTGTCTATGCAGCTCCTTGCCCGAAAGGTTAGTGCAGACCACTAGTAATGACAAGTGCCAGGCCAGGTAGCAACAAGTATCAATTTTTTTAGTCATTGGTTTGACTCGGCTGGGTTTCTAACTCCCTACCTTGTGTATGGGAAGCCTGCGCTCTACAAATTCAGCCACCACGTCCAGTCTGGGGTGAGTGGGTTGGTGGCACATCAAATGGGCAACTACAGAAAATAATACTTACACTGTTCTTATTATAGTCGCTGTTAATTTAGCTTATTGGGGCAAATTTCAATCGCAAACAATTGAGTGTCATCATTCCACAATTCTGTCCTATTAATACCAAATGCCTGACCAGTTAACAACATCTATTACATTTTTAAGTCATTCACTCAGTCATTGGTTTGATTAATACCTAGGTCACAAATCACTTGTGGCGTGGTTGTGGTGGCCATAAGTCGCCAAGTTGGCAAAACCGTATGGCAGCCGTATGGTTGGATATGGTGGCCGTACGTTTTTTTGCTCACAGGAGTTGCGGTTTGTTTAACTTGACATTTAACTTCGTTCAGAAATAGCAAGGCCATAACCCGCAACCCTGCCGCAGAGTATCGCAAGGCGACCTTGCGGTCGCCGTATGGTCACCATACAGCGACTTAATCATGCAATGGCCCCAAGAAACTTTGTTGCGGCGGTGGACAGAATTGTCCAGGTGCCGATGGCCGTATGGTCCCTGTACAATTTGTGAATATTTCTACAGCAGACTTCAACAACGCATGCTTTGTAAAAATCCTATCCGTAGACCGCAGACAACAGACCTGTACGACGGCAGCATGATATGTGACCTGAGCGTAAGTGGGGGGCAATTTCAATTGCAGCCAATCGGTCTTCGCCATGCCATTGCTCCTTTTTGTACATATACCATAGTAATGCAGAACACTAGGCTCGATCACAACAAGTATAATTTTTTGAAGTGATTGGTTTGATTCGGTGTGAGTTTAAATCAGACAACTGACACATGGGTAGTGGGCATTCAACTCATTTGGTCACATTTAAAGCTACATAGTTTGTAGATAAAGGATTCGCCTGGTACTCGCAGTACACGGGTGAAGACCAGCCTTATATAAAAACGGTCGAAAAATCGGGCTAATGAAATGAGTCTTTATGAGAACCTAATTTCACAATCTAAGAAGCAACATTTATTCTTTGTATATGTCTTCATGTTTACCCGCTACTTCTGAGTTGGAAAATATAATAAAACATATATTTTAATGCAATTGAAAAGTGAAATCGATGGCGTTCTCTGGCCGCCATCTTGTCTTTTTGCATTCTCGCCCATTTCACCAACTCTGTGCCTATATGGGTAGCCATTTGATACTGGAGCCACAGTTTCTAGTTCATGTCCCATACTAAACCTATTTTCGCCCGTATTTACACTACGTTGTCCTTCACCCGTGTACTACAAGTACCGGGTGAATCTTTTATCTACATAGTTTGATGAAAGCATAACATTTTCCTAACCAAAACACTCGTCTAGATTTGATCCTACATATCCAACTTAGATACTGGTGCATTTATGAATCATTTGTTGCTGAATAGAAAGGAATGCTGTCAATTTAATAGAACATGTTAATGCTGAAGCCTATGGTGTCAGAAGTTTGCCGTACTTGCCCAAATTAATTTTAATGTTGGCACTTTAAATATCTCCAAAGTTCTTTTCAGTCATTTAAAATAAAAGTTACGTCAGACTACAGCTAAGTATATAATAATGGTCAATGAATTCAGCTCAGAAAATAGCAGAATCTCAAAAGGATCAGCAATAAGTAAACACAAAGTGAAGAACAATATGTTCCCAGAACATTTATACTGGCATAATATGTTATACAGAATTATTGGACAATTAGATAATATAATATATGTGAAACCAATACATGTGTATAAATGATAGGTTCCCATACCATACATTTATACTCGCATTATACGTTATACATCACATATATATTTATTTTCAAATATAATATATTTATCAAATTGCTGAACTAGAAAATATATGGCAAACCAATATATACATGTATAAATGATAGGTTCCGTTCTGTACATTGATATTCGCATAATACGTTATAATGACATATTTTTTTATTTAATGCCAAACTGTCAAACCCGAAAGAAACATGTCAAAACAATATATATATTACATATAAATGATAGGTTCTCTTCCATATATTTATATTCGCATATATGTTTTACATCACCTAGACATAATATTCTAAAATATAATACAAAAGAATTGCGGAAATAGATAATATAATATATGTCAAACTAATATATATATAGGCATAATTATAATATTTTAAATATAAGATATAATATAATATATTTTTTTAAATGGAGAACTAGATAATATAATATATGTCAAACTAGTCCTTGCCCTATGCTAGTAATGACAAGTGCCAGGCCAGGTAGCAACAAGTATCAATTTTTTTAGTCATTGGTTTGCCTCGGCTGGGTTTCAAACTCCCTACCTTCTGTATGGGAAGCCTCTGCATTACAAATTCACTGTAGGACAGGATCCTTTCCCGCAAGCCTACATGACTCCCAAGTAGATGTACATAGTACTATTAGTAGGCTAAGGTATCATAGTATTCACTGCCGGTACCTAATCATACTCAAACTAGACAAAAATTCTAGAAGAAATACAAAAAAAAACTAACATTGATTATTACTAGCACCCAAAACCATGAGAGACTGGCCTGAGCTGAAATAGGTAAACACCCCTGGGCAAAGGATCAGAAGAAAAACAACATCACAGCTGTCCAGCATTGAAAACAAGTGCCCTGCGGGGGCTTATACGTTATGGGCAGGGTAAATACCCTGTCAAAAAAAGGGAAAATTGTATGTATGTATGTACGTACGTGTGTATGTATGTATGTATGTATGTATGTATGTATGTATGTATGTATGTATGTATGTATGTATGTATGTATACATGTATGTATGTATGTATGCATGCATGCATGCATGTATGTATGTATGTACGTACGTATGTATGTATGTATGTATGTATGTATGCATGTATGTATAACAGGTTCTCTTCCATACATTTATATCCGCAGAATACATTATATAATACATGATATGACATATAAAGAAATAATATTGTAAAATAAATTGTTTTTTTAATGCAGAACTAGATATAATATATATCAAACCAATATATATACATAAATGGTAGGTTGCGTTCCATATATTTATATTCACAAATGATATATGTATATATTAAAAATATTAGAAATAATAATAATATATATATATATAATATATATATATGTAGTGGTCTGCACTGACCTCTCAGGCAAGTAACCACATAGACAGGTAGGCGTGAGGAGTGTGTTGATATCAGGGAGCCTAGGTGGTATAATGGTTAGCACACTGGCCCGGAATGCAAAGAGATGTGGGTTCGAGTTTTTTTTATGTTTTTTTTTTATTGAGGCTGTATTTATACTGTCCATAGCATATAAGCCTGGGTATTCAGGCTTGTTTTCAATGCTGGCCAGCTGTAGTGTTGGTGTTGTCTTATCACACAGTAGCTGCTGATAAGGTATTTGATTGCCTGTATTTCAGTAGCAGATAGATAGTTGGTTGGTCTGGTTAGTACTATAGTAGTCTATGTTAATTTTTTTGGATTTTCTTGGCATATATGTGCTTTATTTTTTCTACTCTTATTTCTAGACTAGCCTACTCCTATTTACATATCATAGGCTTGTACGCAGCTGTGAGGTGTGTTATCTGGGTGCTTTTGGTATGGTTACCTTCCATTGGGCGTCTCGCTGGTGGGCCGTGACATGTATCACCTGCCCCTTTGCGGTGCAGCTTAGTTGGGGGTTCCTAGCCTTATTTTGCACAGATATTTTTTGTATGTTTTTAGGTCGGGAATTTGTCGTTCCTTTACTGTTTGGGCATTCCACACCTTGGCAGCCATTTCTAGCGTGCTTCTCTCGTGAGCTTTTATTTGGCTTCTGGTCTGCTTTAGTAGTGGCGCATTATTTGCTCTAGTTGCCCTTTGTGGTTTTGTTAGGAGTTTATTGTCTTGACTATAGCTGTATGCTAATGTTTTCAGATGAATTATTCTCCTATTTTCTAGCAATTTTACTTTGGTTCTTTTGTGTATGTCATAGGTGGGGTGCAGCTTGTCTACTCTGAGGCAGATTTTCAGGGCTCTGTTCTGTAGTGTTTGCAGTTTTTTTAGAAGTTCTTTCTTTGCACCCATGTAGTTTACATCTCCATAGTCAAAATAGGGTAGCACCATGCCCTTGAAGATTTTTATTGACATTTCTTGTGTCATGTAGTCTCTTAGCTTTGCAAATAGCCACAGTTTGTGGTTTACCTTTTGGACAATTTTGTTTATACATAGGTTGTAGTTTAGTTGGCTGTCCAACTCAAGGCCTAGGTATTTGTAATGGTCTACATTTTCTAGTGTTTGGCTTCCTAGCTTACAGTGTAGTTTTCTTTCTGGCATTTGTTTATGCGAGAAGAGAACTGTTTTTGACTTGCTTGTGTTGATGGTTATTTTGTTGGACTCACACCACTCATCCAGTTTTAGTAGGAGCTTGTTTAGTTTAGTTATTACCTCCTCTTCTGTGGTGCCGTTTGCATATATGACTGTGTCATCTGCATATAGTTGGAGGCATTCGGTTTGTAACCATTTTTCAAGATCGTTTATGTAGATTATAAAGAGCAGTGGCCCTAGCACTGACCCTTGGGGTACACCACATGTGACAGGTTGGTTGTCTGATAGTGTATTGTTTATTTTTGTTCTCTGTTGCCTGTCTTTCAGGTAGCATTTTATCCAGTCCATAGTGTTGGATTTTATGCCCATGGATTCTAGTTTTTCCAATAGTATGTTATGGTCTACTGTATCGAATGCTTTGCTGAAGTCAATGAAGGCTGCTCCAACTAATTGTTTTTGGTTCATTGACGCCAATATGTCATTTGTTAGGTTAGCTATTGTTTTAGATGTGGAGTGCAGTTTCCTGAAACCTCCTTGTCTTTCGTTTAGTATATTGTTTTTTTTCCAGGTGTTCATTTATGTGTCTATGTAGCACTTTTTCAATGAGCTTGCCTGGGGTTTGAAGAATCGATATTGGCCTGTAGTTTCCCATGTTTTGTTTGTCTCCACTTTTGTGGATAGGGGTAATGGTTGCCATTTTCCAGGCTGAGATAAAATGCCCCTGTTCAAAGGAGATGTTGAATAGGTCGACTATAGTGGCTGGGATGGCTCGGGGAGTGCCTCTTTCAGCATTTTGGTTGGTATTTCGTCTATTCCACTTGGTTTATTTGTGTCTATGTCATTTATTAGTTTTTTTTACTTCTATTATATCTGTTTTGCAGGTGGGGATTTCATTCTGCACAGTTCCTGATCTATTTTCCCACCTTTTTTTAAATTTTCCTGACAGCGTTTGTCCTATTGTGGCAAAGTGTGTGTTCAGTTTGTTTGCTGCATCTTTGTCTGAGAGTATTGTCCCTTCGTTATCTTGGAAGGTTGTGTGCTCTTCTTTGTTATTTTTGGGGAATAATAGGTCTACATTCTTCCAGAATCTGTTTGTATTGCTTCCCCAGTCTCTGTCCTGCTTTATTATGTATTTCTTTTTTGCTGTTCTCACAGCTTTGAGAGAGTGGTTTCTGGCAATATGGTAGGCCAGTTTGTCTTCTATAGTTTCTGTGAGCTTTGCTTTATTACCCAGTTTACTTTTGGCTATGATGAGCGTTAGCAGGTCATTGTCTACCCAGGGGTCCTGGTTTTTTTGTATTTTTATTTTCTTAATGGGGCACATCTCGTCAGCTGATTTTCTTATTTCTGCGATGATGTTGCGATGATGTTGCCCCAATAGATATTAACATCATCTCTGTTTTGTGTGATGTTGTTTATGTTTTGGTGCAGATGATTTTTTAATGCATCTTCTGAGTAGTTTTTTAGGGACCTGCCCATCTTATACTCATAGTGATTTGTGCTTTTTAGTTTTTTCCTTGTTACATATATTAGCTCATGATCACTTATACCCCAGCTCCTGGTGCCCCATTTAGTGGCCCCGCTCTAGGCGCAGTATTTCCCATTTTCATCACCCCCACGACATATATATAAGATTTTTACCTGAAGATAATTTTAATTCTCACTAATATCACTTTGCTTGTGATGAAATGATTATGGAGTATGAACAAAGAAAATATGAATGTAAAAAGAACGTTTTTTTAAGGTTTAATTCCAATGTTTATCTAATTTTATGGATTGGTCTTTACAGGGTTTTACGCCTGAGCTCTTCATATATATATATGTGTGTGTGTGTGTGTGCTCGATAATCTATTATGGGAATATAAACAAGGACACTATCTATCTTCAGTTACCTATGTAATAATATATTCACTCTATCCTAGCTGTCACACTATGACATATAGCATTAGCGCATGCCGACGTATGCAATTTTCTACCAACACGTCAGCATATGCTGTCATAGGTTACGTATACATTGGGCATACGTCGAGTAGGCTCGGGGTACGGCGACATAGGTCGAGCCACTAAAAATATTTTCTGCATGTTCAAAATGTTCAATGTATGTCGCCGTATGGCTCATACGTTTCTCATACACTCGGTGTACATCGGCATACGTTATGCACATGTTAGGGGTAGGTCGGGATAGGCATTAGCCGGATGTTCAGCCGTGCAGTACGCATACAGCCAACGGATTCGTAACATACTCCTAACGTACTTAGAACATATGCCTGCCGTATCTCCAGCGTACTTAACATATATGCCGTATTCTAGCGATGAAGTAACCTACATAACTTTGGTAAGCGTACCGTGAGCATATGCGATAGGTCAGAGATAGGTTCTTCATACGTTATGTACATTGTATGTATGTTGTGTGTAAGCCCATTTTTATCCCGCACCCCTGTAAAGTTAGACGAATGCCAACATACTGGCAAATTGTCCTACGTTGGGTACACGCTAACGCCATATGTCATAGTGTGACAGGGCCTTAACTGACCCTGTGTAGTACAGTATTGACCACACTGGTGCCACATCTGAGGAGCTATATATGTGTATATATATAAATATATATATAAATAAATGAGAGTATCCCATCGTTACATGTATATTCGCACAATACATTATACATGACATATATATAATATTGTTTAAATAGTGGGTTTTTTAAAGCAGAACTAGATATAATATATATGCCAAACCCATATATATATATATATATATAACGCCGTCTCCTTACCTGCGAATACAGGACCACAGCTGAGGGCGTCACGCCTGCTGCGCCCGTCAGGTGGCAGTGCCACTGGTCGCTGGCACGGCGCCAACTGGGTGAACTACTTCAACGATAGCTAAGTGGAAAGTTCGGCATAACATCGAGAAATTCCTCCAATTACTCCACTACGCTTTCGGCTTCAACTCGGGCTCGGGGTGGGAGTTCCCTCGGCGCTCCTCTCATCGCCATCCTCATCTCATCCTCACCTCATCCTCCCCTCATCCTCCCGCTGCTTCGCACCAGGGTCTGTCTGCCCGCCGCCCGCCGCTTGGCGTCACAATAAAAACACCGCCAAAGCAGACCCGTGTTCCCCTTCGCTGGGGTTTACCGCACGGCCAACTCTCGCCATCTCTCGCCCTTTCCCGGCCGCCCCGCGCGAGATTCCCCGTCCCCCCTCCCACCCCGCCCCCCCCCCCCTCCTCCCACTTCCCCTCCTCCCCTCGCATTTTCCCAGCCCCCACCCGCCTCATCCACACTCACACTCACACCACGCCTGCCCCGCCCGTCACGCGCAAGCATCGCCTGGGTTGGGCGAGGAACCAGCGGGTGGGGAAATGGGGGGGGGGGGGGGGGAGGGGGAAGATGGATGCTCACTATCTAAGCAGAAGGGTTGGGAGTTGTGTGGGGCGGAGGGCGGGTGGGGGGAAAGGGTTATTATAATGAGGGGCGGGTAGGGGCTGGCATTGAGTTTGTAGGTAGGGGGTAGAAGGCAGGGGGAGGGGGCAAGGGGGAGGGGACAGGGGAAGGTGGCGCTCAGGTGTGATGCCTCATGACGCCACCACACGGCGGCGGAAAGAACTAGGGAGGACACCAGAGGTCAAAGGGTGAGCGAAGGTCACGGCCAGGCTGACCTAGACACGGGGCGCGGGGATGGGGTGCGTAGGGGTTGGTGGTGGTGGTGGTGGTGGTGGTGGGGCGCAGCCATGCTGGTCAGGGAGTGTCGGGTAGTGGAGAGTGTGGAGGAGTGACCCGTACACATGTGGACACCCCCACCCACCTCAACCGTATCCCTCAACATCCACCCACCCACCCACCCACACACACACACACACACACACACGGTTCTCCTGCCCGACGAGTGGCGGTCACCAACCATAGTCTAGCACCAATCCCGTACTACTTTTTTTATACATGAAAAAAATGGCCAATAAAAAATATAAAAACATGTTGTTCCTAACTTTTTTTTTAACCGATCCAAATTCGGATGTTTCAATCGAACATAATATATGTGCTATCGCTGTTAATTTCTACACTCATATATCATGGAGCTGACAACCGCAACTTATTTCTGTTGTTGTCCAGAGCCGAATAAGTCTTTTCTGTGCCAAAGCATTCGCCAGTCTCCCAGTGTGTGTGTGTGTGTGTGTGTGTATGTATGTGGTTGTATATGTATGTGTGTATGTATGTGGTTGTATATGTATGTGTGTATGTATGTATGTATGTATGTATGTATGTATGTATGTATGTATATACTGAGCATGCATACAGGTATGTAACATATACAACAAATACATTAATATATATACATACACACATATATATGCGTATTCACACATCCACAGATGAATGTCTGTGAATATATGTATCACGTATATGAATGTATGTATTTATGTGAATATATGTATCATGTGTAAGCATAAGTGTATGTACATATGCACATGTGAATGTGTGCATATCTGTGTGTATATGTCTATGTGTGTATGTACATATGTGTGTTTGTTTGATGTTTTACGTCCTAGCAACATCTAAGGTCATTTCTGGAACAGCTACTGACTTGTGACAGACAATGCGCACTCATAGTGACTTTATAGTTCTTCCCCAATGGGAGACCAGGCCACCAGCACCATGATCTGATATCCCACTCAGTCACATTATCCTGACACTGAGCCAACCAGTCCTTGCCCTATCCTAATAATGTTGAGCGCCTGGCTAGGAAGCGACAAGACAGTATCAATGTTTAAGTCATTGTTTTGACTCGACCCGGATTGGAACACATGAAACCATGGGTTCGGATCCCCCGATCTCCCCAAAACAGGAGACAGATGCTCAACTCATTCAGCCATCCCACCTGGTTGTGTATGTGTCTATGTGTGTATGTGTACATATATTATGATTGTGTCTATGCGTGTGTGTATGTGTATGTGTATGTGTTATTATATCCTATGCAAGTGTGCATGCATAGATATATTATTATATATATATATGTGTGTGTATATATAGAGGGGGTGTAATGACGTCACAAGACAACTTTCGGTGGCCATATTGGATGACATACATCATCATTATCATCATGCTGTCAGTCGCAATGCGACAAAGACTGCTTTCATAACCGTGTGAAGTGCTGCTGGCTTTTGCAAGTTACTAGCGGCACTCTCTCGGGGAGCAAATAGGGGTCTCACACCGGCAAGAACACGTCAAGACAGGCGCAAACTATTTGTCCCTGCAGTGGCTGGTCGGGAGATATTGGGAGTTCCATTCATCACCTCCCTTAATGCTGCCACGGTAACATCGTTTTCTGTTAGGGTTTGCTTCCTTAGCCTTTGGTTCTATCAAGAAGTTGTACCACAAGGCAGTGGTTTACAACGTTGCAAGGCAGGGGCGTCAAACTCCCTGAGGTATTTTAGCAGATAGGTATCAGAGGTACTGCAATACCCGCATACCACCACATAACACCATGAAGTGGTATTTTATTGAATGTAGTATTAGGTGTGAGCACACGGTTACTGCAATCCACAACAGAAACAAGTGCAGTGCAAAAACCTTACGGAGTTTGGTCATAAATCAGGGATAAAAGTGAATTTCCGCGAAAACGTGGATTCCCCCCCCCCCCCCCCCCACACTATGATTAGCAGTGTAAGGGAATCGCAGAAGGCAGATTTAAACTATCCTTGTTCTGCCTGTCTGTATTGTCGCCCATACCTAACTCGTTCTTCTTTGGATTTTATGTTCTAACAACATGTAGGGTCATATAAGAAGGGGATTCGAACTACCCAACTGTCATATACAAGCCGGCTTTCCGTCGCATTTTGTTTAACGTTAATCAGTAAACATAAAACGGAGATCTTTCATCCCTGCCTAATGAACCAATCAATGACGGGGCTGGGAGGGGTCGGCCACACTTCCGGGTGACATACAGAAGGCTTACAACTGCCTACACTGTGCTTATTAACTAATTTGTTGGTTTATTTGTCACTGTTTTGAGCAGTTTGGCCTCAGAAGTTGTTGCTAAATAGCTGTAAGTAAACACATTGGATGTAAACTGCCCAGAACCTCCCATAACACAAGAAAACTCTGTTTTACTGCATCTGCATGCATTCACAACATGGTTAGGGAGGGTACTCGTAATCCAAGATGGCAGCCCACTGACCGCCGATTGCTAAGTAATGACGTCACGTGCACCCCCTCTATATATATATATAAGTATGCATTATGTTTGTTTTATGCATGCTCTATGGATGCATGCAATTATTCACATATAGATGTGCATATATATGCATGCAGTTGTACATACATCAATACATATATTTATATACATACACACCCAGGTTTATAAATAAGTGCACCATTACACACAATAGTCATGACATTGTGAGACAGAGAGGAAGAGACTTCAACAGGAATGTGAAAATGAAGCCGTTCTCGCTGTCCAAGTCGCGCGGCCCGAGAGTTCATAAATAACCCAGAGCACGTTTATGCTTGGCCTGCCCTCGTTTTGGCTTTGATTGGGGGTTTGTGTGAGCAGCATGTCAGTCTGTAGTTACTCCCGCAGCCTCGTCACTGAGACAGAACAACCCATTAGAAACAAATTTTGGAACTGGGTAAATGAAACGATCATATAAATTCTTTAAAATTGCATAGTCCGATGGTCTTGAGTTTCTGTCATTTTTCTGAAGTAAATATACTAAATTGATTGTCATAATCTACATTTCTTTAATTTGGAGTCACTTTTATTTTGAATGGCTAACCTTTGAGATATTTGAAGTGCAAACATGTCAAATTAATTTTAGCAAGCACGCCAGAACTCTGATGCCATAGGCTTCAGCAGTAACCAGTTTGATTAAATTGACTCAGTATCGCCTTCTATATGGCCGCAAATGCTTAAAAGTGCATTGCTATCTAAGTTAGATCTGTAGAATCAGATCTAGATAATTGGTTTGGTTTTGAAAATCTGATGCTTCTTCGGACTATGCAACTTTAACCTAAGAAGCAAAATATATTCTTCAAATATCTACCTCGTTTTACCCGCTACTTTTGAATTGTAGAATAGATTAAATGATTGAGATAAGTAACCGTTGCAAGTTGAATCAAGACCGTTCTGTGGCCGCAATCTTGTCATTTTGTATTCGCTCCCATTTCTCCAAGTGTGTGTCAATAATATAGATAAACACTGCATTGGAAGCACTACCACAACAGTTAATTCCTACTGAAGCAGTTTTTGCTTGGATTTGTGTAGGCTTGTCGTTCACCCCTAATCTCGATAGGGGTGAATATATTATCTAGACAAGTCTCATAGTCTGCCGCCAGACCATTACCCTACAACCGCGCCTTCCCCTCACTAAATGTCGTCTGCTTGCAGTGTCGTCATGGCAACCGACATTTAGCATCCGTGAAAACCGCCGCGTTCTAAAAGTGCACACCGTACATCAGTAGACCTTTCTGATGCACTACATTATTGTATTGTATTGTATTGTACTGTACTGTACTGTACTGTATTGTATTGTATTGTACTGTACTGTATTGTATTGTATTGTATTATATTATATTAATGCGAAGCAGACGACTTTTCATGAAAACTACCACTTCTCAATTAATCAATCAATCAGTGGTGAAAACCGCCGCGTTCTAAAAGTGCACACCGTACATCAGTAGACCTTTCTGATGGACTACATTATTGTATTGTATTGTATTGTATTGTACTGTACTGTACTGTATTGTATTGTATTGTACTGTACTGTACTGTATTGTATTGTATTGTATTATATTATATTAATGCGAAGCAGACGACTTTTCATGAAAACTACCACTTCTCAATTAATCAATCAATCAGTGGTGTTGTCCCACACCACATCAGACATTTATCGCCAGCAGACGACCCTGTCCATAAATAATGAAAGCAGACGGTAATTCGCTCCAGAGAAGGCGGATATTATAGATAATATGGCGATAATGACAGCTAGTTAGAAATGATGGAATTCACAGGATTCCTGACGAAATCAACGAATTAATGAAACTCGCGTAAAAAAGATGACTAAGGACTTACACAAATGTCACACTTGTCAGCACCGAGCCTGGCACGTGACATTAAAGCTGCATAGTCCGATGAAGCATCAAATTTCCAAAACCAACTTAATGATCTAGATTTGATTTTACATATCTAACTTAGATACTGATGCACTTATTAAGCATTTGTTTCTGCGTAGAAGGTAATACTGAGTCAATTTAACAGAACCTGTTACTGCAGAAGTCTATGGGGTCAGAGTTTTGGCAAGCTTGCCAAAACTAATTTTCCCTGTTTGCATTCAAAATATCTTGTAACTTTGAACTAATGTAAAGTAGATACTAGTGGTCGATCTACTATATTTATCTCAGAAAAAATACAGAAATCCAAAACCATCGGACTATGCAATTTTAAACTGTCTGCGATTGAGGTTTCTTCACTTAGCCAATGAGGCACAAGGGATGGGGGTTGATGCAGTATCTTACTCAGTCATATTATCCTGACACTACATTAACCAGCCCTTGGTTTATCGTGACTACCACCCTGCAGTCCTTCCTGATATAACCTTAGATGTTGCGAAGATGTAAACCCAAATAAACAACAAAATACCTTGTAGAATAGTGATCTTTTAGGGGGATAGTCTTCTACAGCTGTACTTCCTGATATGAACTTGCTGTGGAAAGTGAACTTAGTGGGAGTAGGGGGCTGATAGAAGTCGCACCTTGATGCTGGGAGCGACCTCCCCAAATAGCCAGCTGCTATTATATAGTGCCTATCGATTAAATCAATATAGAATATAGGTGTCTACCAATAATCGCCCCCCTCTTGCCACGCCCCATGGGTCTGAGTGTGGGACACAATGCATGTGTGTTTATGCCTGTGTGTCTGTGTGCCTTCATGCGGGGGTGTCGGTGTGCCTGGGTATCTGCATGCTTGTGTTCCTGTATGTCTGTATGTCTGTGTGTCTATGCGTATGAATGCATGCGTGTATGTGTGTTGTGTATGCATGCATGTGTGCCTTCATGTATGTGTGCCTTCATGAGTGTATGCTTTCATGCATGTGTGCCTTCGTGTATGTGTGCCTTCATGTGTGTGCCTTCATGTATGTGTGCCTTCATGTAGGTGTGCCTTCATGTATGTGTGCCTTCATGTATGTGTGCCTTCATGCATGTGTGCCTTCATGCATGTGTGCCTTCATGCATGTGTGCCTTCATGTATGTGTGCCTTCATGTATGTGTGCCTTCATGTATGTATGCCTTCATGTATGTATGCCTTCATGTATGTGTGCCTTCATGTATGTGTGCCTTCATGTATGTGTGCCTTCATGTATGTGTGCCTTCATGTATGTGTGCCTTCATGTATATGTGCCTTCATGTATGTGTGCCTTCATGTATGTGTGCCTTCATGTATGTGTGCCTTCATGTATATGTGCCTTCATGTATGTGTGTCTGTGTGTCTGCATCAGTGTTTGCCAGTACATTACCTGGTGTTCAGCATTGCTAAGATAATGCAAGGACAGGTTGGTTGAATGTCAGGATAATGCGACTGAGTACGATATCAGCTCATAAATCTGTCATGAGTACACCACTGTCAGGTTTTGGTTTGTTCGTTGGGGTTTTACATCCTGGCAACCAGGATATATCAAGACAGGCGCCGATTTATGACAGTCTGCACTCCCATAGCTAGTTTATAATTATAGTGCCATCCCACTGGTAGATAAAGGATTCACCCGGTACTCACAGTACACAGGTGAAGACCAGCCTTATATAAAAACGGTCGAAAAATTGGGTTAATGAAATGAGTCTTTATGAGAGCCTAATTTCACAATCTAAGAAGCAACATTTATTCTTTTTATATGTCTTCATATCTCCCCGCTACCTTTGAGTTGAAAAATATAATAAAACATCTGGTTTAATAAGATTTAAAAGTGAAATCAAGGGCGTTCTATGGCCACCATCTTGTCTTTTTGCATTCTCTCCCATTTCACCAACTCTGTGCCGATATAAGTAACCATTTGACACTGGACCCAGGCATTGTCTTCGGTTCCTGTTCCATACTAAAGCTATTTTCGCCTGTATTTACACTACGTTGTCGTTCACCCATGTACTGCAAGTATCGGGTGAATCTTTTATCTATCCCACTGGGTGATCAGGCCACCAGCCAGCACCATGACCCAATATCCCACTCAGTTACATTATTCTAACACTGAGCTAACCAGTACTTGCCCTAGTCTACTAATACCGAACGCCATGCCAGGAAGCGACAAGTATCGATTTTTGTAAGTCATTGGTTTGATTCAGCTGGGTTTTAAACTCCTGACCTTTAGCACGGGAAGTCTGCGCTCCTCCGGATCTAGCCACCGTGTCCAGTGTCACAAGTTGGTAATTGTCGCGAGATGATCTCAAATGTTGCTAGGACGTCAACTACCCACCTCTCCCCACCACCTAATGAAATACCTGCAGAACAGCATCCAGAAATATCGCTATGGTTTGTGGTTTAATAGTTGTTTTGTGTTCCTTGTTTTTAATTATTATGATCTAATAACTTTCAGCAAAAACTTAATTTTTATAAACCTTTTGCAATTTAAAAACAATCAAGTAATCCATTATCTACACCCCCCCCCCCCAACCGCCCACATCCCCAGGAATCTCCTTAATGAGTATGCATTGGTGAAAATGAGCTGCTGACAACAGAATTGTGCATATTGGCACCCAACTAGAAGGAGCGTCATGGTGGACACGGTACTGAGGCCACACACCGGACATGGCCGGATGTCCGTCCACTCCACGACACTCACACCGGAAGTTGAGGCGGTACCAGCACATTCCGACAATCGCAAGCTCTCTAGTCGCACAAGTCAGTAGTGTACGCCAGATGCAAACACTGCTACATTCGCCGATCGTCGCCGATCGTCGCCGATCGTCGCCGATCGTCGCCGAGCGTCGGCGAGCGTCGGCGAGCGGCGCCGAGTATCCCCGACAGTCGGAATCACAGAAGGCGATTGGCCGACCTTGTGCCTCGCACTGACGGGGCCGACTGACTACCCGAAACGTGACCCGATTCTGGTCGCGACCAACCACAACTGATTGGAGCCTATTTCCAATGTTGTGTTATTATGTGATTGTTACATATACACCGGGAACTTACATACATCATTATGCAGTAATGCATTATGAACACCACACACACATATATTATATATATATATATATATATATATATATATATATATATATATATATATATATACACACACATCCAGACGGGATGGCCGAATGAGTTAGAGACGTCCGTCTCCCGTGTTGGTAGATTGTGGGATCGTGGGTTCGAACCCTGGTCGAGTCAAACCAATGACTTTAAAATTGATACTTGTTGCTTCCTAGCCTGGCACTGGGCATTATTAGGATAGGACAAGGACTGGTTAGCTCAGTGTCAGGATAAAGTGACTGAGTGGGATATCAGGTCATGGTGCTGGCGGCCTGGTATTCCAGTGGGACAGCACTATAAATTTGACATGAGTGCGCACTGTCACAAGTCGGTACCCATCCTGATATGACCATAGATGTTGCTAGGACGTAAAACAACAACAAACAAACAACAAACAAACAAGCATATATTTGTATATATATATCCATAGTATATGCATATATATGTATAAATACACCGCCACACAACTACACCTACACACCATATTACACCCACGCCTTACCCCCACATACCCCACTCTACACACTTAAGCCATACCCACACTAAAACTACACCCACGCCCACATCACATTTAATGTAACATTGGTTGCCCGACTGGAAGATCACCCTTTGGGGAAGCTACATGGTTACCTTGTGGTTAAATAAACCTCAAATAGTTATTGCCGCCTCTCTCCGTTAATTAGGTCAGCAGTACTACATGTATTTAATCTATCCCTCCCCAAAAAAGAGCAAAATGTATCTTGCATGACTTTGTGTGGGGCGGACTGCATGATTTTACATTAATATATGTAAAATATGCTTGCATGATTTTGTGCTAAAGTGAACACTTTTATTCAAAAGGTAATCCTTTTTTTGTAAGAGGTAATCCTTTTTGCTTAACTGTAATCAATAAAATCTTGTTTGAATTTGGTGTGCATCTGTAAAATATCAAAATCAAAAAGTGACATATCTTTTTTGGTATTTCTTTCAACTCTGCATTGCAAGTAAACCTTCACATAGACATGGATTCTGCTATCGTTTCGAGTGCTTTCTGCTATTAGTACGAATGTCACACTTTGGTGCTCAGTTTCCTATAATGACTCATATATAATATTAATATGTATATATCACATCGATATAGATTTATATATCATATTAATAATATAACTTTGATATGTACATATATTAATATATATATCATATTAATATATATAATTACTACATATATAAATAACATATTTATACATCAAATCAATATATAATATATATTTTATAACATATTTATAGATAATATTAACATGTATATGGGTCATTCTCAAGCAAGATTTTCTTGATTATTGTTAAGCAGACACGGTTGTGACTCAGAAGAAAAAAGTTGAAAAAAAGTTTGGCTACATGTATGGTGTCAATGTGTAAATTTTCACATTTTCACTCTAGCGCAAAATCATACAATTATAATTTTGATATCTTTTGTGGGATAAATTCAATACATTTAAAACTGCTAACATACCTAATAGACAGAGTCTACAATCATTATTTGTCTTGCTATCAATAAAACAAAGACTTAATTATCAGCATCGTAACGTGGAGACCAAATATGTGGTGCCAAGTTTTGGAGAATAACCCATTACCTATATAATATAGGACAGTCCTTTGAATACATTTCTATTCACGAAATTCGACAGAAGAATTCCTCCTAACATATTTTGAATATTTTAAAGTAATACAACGCCATCAAAAGCCGCGTTTGTGACACCCAACACCACAAACTTCGCCTGGACGTCGCCGCCGCCCCGCGTCGCGCCAACACACCCCCTGGCGGCGACCGGAGGAACTAGTCTAGGCGCAATAAAGCCATGAGAGGCGTCTCCGACTTGACCTTGACCAGGCCGGCCTGGCCTGATTGGAGACCTCCACAGTCGCTGATCCAGCAATTCCTATGCAAACTACCGAGCACCGCCCATCAACACCCCGCCCAGCGACCCGACCGGCCGGCACCGGGCTAGTAGGGGGGAGCGCCCCCCGCCTGCCCCCGCCCACATCCCGTCACAATGCTCGCCGGTCGGGCCGGGCCCGGCGGGTTTGAAGTGGACGGGGAGCGACCCGCTTTATTTATATATGACTACTTTGATGTTTTAATTCGCTCAACAAAGCTCTCGGTTTGTGGGCCCCAAGACGACGGGCGACGGGCGACGGGCGGCGGGCGGGGGGTGGGGGTGGGGGGGCGGCTGGCGGCTGGCGGCTGGCGGCTGGCGGCTGGCGGCTGGCGGCGGGCGGCGGGCGGCGGTCAGAAGAGTGGGAGCGAGGAGGTTGGTTAATCTCCCCGCCTCCTCTTCCACCTCCTCCCCATTCTTCTCGTCTTCCGTCCCCACCATAGCAACCACTCTCTTCGTCCTCCTCCTCTCTCCATGCTTCCTCCCCCTCTCCCCCACCACAGCCGCCATCCGCATCCCTCCCCCAATCCTCCCATATACATCTCCGCCGCCGCTTCCTCTACATCCCGGTTCCAGCCTCTTTTGGAGAAAGTAACTTTATCTATGCACGCCCATCATGGACTGAGTAGACAAGCTAATTATAAGTATATATATATACCGGAGGACCTAGTCTAGGCACAATATATATATGTGTGTGTGTGTGTGTGCTCTATAACCTATTATGAGAATATAAACTAGGACTTGTGGGCGTTGGAACCAAGAACGTCTGCATATCATACAGTATAATCCTGTTAAACCAAACTTGAAGCCCGAGAAATTTGTTTGGATTAACCGATCATTGGTTTAACTGAGCTTTGGCTTTGACTTTGAGTAAGCGTGTCATACACATGTAATATACAATGTATGTGGACGCTTTGCTTATTGTTTTTTTAATGTATATACAGTATGTATGTTTTACAGCATGTCGGCAACAAAAGCCATATTCATGGCGGGAAGTGTTTAACTTGTATTCCGTCCATTCTTGTTTAACCATAACTTTTACACATAGTGTAAAAGCACACATTCAAGTAATTGTCAAAAGACACATATGAAGTTAAAAAGCTCACCATTATAAAAAATTGTGGTCAGGGAAATTAAAATTCCAAGTAAAAGAAGAACTTGATATATCACGTGATATAACATGATACAAGAGAACATGCATGGTATATCACCCGGTATAACAAGACTTGTCTATGACTAATTCGCCCTATTGGTGATTTTCTGTTGTGGGTGATTTGGATGGGTGGTGGAGTGTGGGGGAGGGGAGAGGAAGGGAAGGGAAGAGAGGGGAGGGGGTGAGGGGGGATGTGAGGGGAGGGGAAGGGAAGGGAAGAGAGGGGAGGGGGTGAGGGGGGATGTGAGGGGAGGTGAGGGGAGGGCGTGGTGGGGAGGGCGGTATTTACACTCACTGGTTGACCTAAACTAACATCTGACGGTTGCACTGACTTAAACCCAAGTCATAAGGAGGAAGGTTCAAATTGAAATCGGACAAATAGTAAAATGCTAATTGCTTCCACAGGAAGTGGCCCACCCCGTCTGCTGTATGGGTGACCATGCGGCTCGAGTGTCGGGCTCAATGTGTTAAATCCTGAATTATTTCGCTTGCACTTGGTGACTGCTTAACGCATGTGTGATGACAATAATATTGGCTCTTAGTACAGGTTAATAATAAAAGGGAAGAATTGTCTCACCGAGTGGTTTACCTGGATGACCGGACGCGGTGGACGAATCGGTAAAGCGCAGGGTTCCCATGTGGAAGGTGGGGAGTTCGAAAGTCAGACAAATCGAACAAAATTGATACTTGTCGCCACCTAGCCTGGCGCTCGGCATCACGAGGATAGGGCAAGGACTGGTTAGCACAGTATCAGGATAATGTGACTGACTGGGAAATCAGGCTGTCAGGCTGACCACTGGGGCAGCACTTTTAAAGTCGCCATGAGTGTGCACTGTCACAGGTCGGTACACATCCTGATATGACCTTAGATGTTACCAGGATGTAAAACCCCAACAGCAACACACTTGGATGTTAGCCATCCAACTCAGCTTCCACTGGCCCGACAAGACGTGTCGGCCAGCAACTGGCTGGTGTTTAGTCCGACTGGTACGAGATGAGGGTGGAGGGACGGACTGCTTCGTCCAAGTCTGAGCCGCTTTGTTAAATATGAATCAGGCATTGGCAGTCCAATTAAACTTAAGGCTCAGTCACACCTTACCGGATTGGGGTACCGGTCAGAAAACGGATACTGTCCAGTGAAATACGTCAATGTCCGGTTTATATATGGTATGCATCCGGCGTGTCCGTTCTCTGTCCGATGGTGTCCGGGTTGTACGGTGGAAAGTTTTGAACATGCACAAAACTTGTACCAGACACCGCCGGACTGATGTGTATGGTTGGTGTCCGGTTTAAGTCCATTTCATGTCCGGTACCCATCCGTTACATCTTAGGTTTGCTTCTTGAATAGTCCGATGACAGTGTTGGGGGGAATTTGGTCCGTTGTTTTTTTCTGCGCGTCCGTGAACAGTCCGGTGGCTATTCGGTAATGTTTGGTCCACCCGTTTGACATTCGGTTGTCGTCCGGTGGCTATTCGTTAATGTACGTTCCTTGTCCGTTTAGCGTTCATTTCGTCTGGCCTTTGACCCGATAGCGCAACATTTCAACACATTTCGGTACATTTTGGTACCAAACACCACCGGAATAGAAAATTCTTTGTCCGGTTATATCCGGGTTTTTTTTGTGTTTTTTTTTCTTGAAGATTTATACTGCCTATCATGGATAAGTCTGAACATACTTGTTTTCACCATTAGACAGTTTGTAGATAGAAAGCCCGAGTCTACACTTTTACTGACCTCCCACACCACATAGACATGATATGAGAGCAACTGGCCTTTGATGACGCTGTAAGTTATACACAGTGGTGGAAATCCAAATTGGCAGAGGTGGGGGCATGGGGAATCAAACCACTGACCTTCAGACTAGGAGTCCGACCTAGAAAAAAGTCAGACACTCTAACCACTCCACCAAAGAGAACACCACAGCTCAATTGCTCAATTGCTCAATCCAGTAAGGTGTGACATGCACTTTAGGCATTGGATGTACCAGAACAAGTAGATGGTGAGGTAATCATGTTGATTGTAAGTGTGGTGTTATCTATGTGTACATTTTTCAAATGTGTTTTTGTGGTCATGGAAATGTTATGAATTCATCGGAATGTACACATTTAATGCCCACGCACGAGGCCGCATGTCGAGTGCAAGGCCAGCACATAAATGGGAACAACAACTGGTGGCCTACAAACCCCAGAAACTGGTGATTTGACCCACATCACCAGAAAACCTCCCACTCCACACCCACTACCCGACCCGGGCACAGAAACCCAGAAACCAGAGAAATTTCAAAGAACAAAAGTATGCCGATCATTTGTTACCGTGAATGTAACAAATAATTTATGTTCTTCTAATTCTTAAAAGAATTTAGATTTTTTATGTGTGATAATCTCTTTTATTAGTTGATTGCGCATCACATAATAATTATACACCTGTGGGGCGGGGGAACCCTTGCTGTCGTCATTGAGGCACTGTGGTCTTGATGTAAATGCCATAGTAACTTTGGACATCACTAATTCATAAACATTTTGAGTCAAACCAATGACTTATAAAATAGGTACCTGTTGCTGCTCGGTGCTTGGTGTTATGAGATCAGGACAGGGACTGGGCGCACAGTGTCAGGATAATGTGACTGTGTGGGACATCAGGTCATGGTGCCGGCAGCCTGATTTCCCAGTGAGGCAGCACTATAAAGTCGCCATGAGTGCACGCTGTCACAAGTCGGTGCACGTCCTGGTATGGCCTAGGGTCTTACTGGGGCATAAAACTACACAAACCACCCAGCCTCCCCCGGCCCTCTGAGGAATGTGGTTGGGCTCCTTAGGCTGCCTTCCCCCCCCCCCCCCACCCCAATTCCTCTGATCACTACCCATCAGAAGCCAACTCCCGACCAGATGTGACTGCTTTCAGCGGTGCCCATTCAGTGCTGCAGATTTGCAGCCTTCATCGCACCAATGCGACTGAAAACTCCCGCAAAACAAGCTATAGAAACACCGATGGAGGCAAGGGTTAACACTCTACCGCCAACAATAGACCGAGGACATAACAGCTGAGGCAATCAATAGTTAACGCGCCTCTTTCAGCTCACCACTGCCTTTCTACAAATTTTATTAGTTTTTGTGTGCAAGCACTTTTATATATATCAGCGTGACGTGGGTGCATGAAGAGGAGAAATGGGAATAGTTTTTACTGTGCGTGCACTTAATAAATTATACATGAAACACATTCATACTATATATATACACACATACACATACACTATGTAGGGCATGCAAGGGCTTGACCAGTACCGCGCTCAGACCGCGTCGTGGTTCCAAAACGGGGGGGGGGGTGTCAGTGTCGTCACCGGTTTTTTTTTGTATATAGGTTCGATCCTTCCTTTCCTTGACAGAGCGGCCGTTCTCAAAACTACCGTCTCCCAGCCAGATGCATAATGTAAGAAACTTTTTTGTCATCCATTTTGTGCTTCTGTATCTCTGTAGCATCATTTACATATAATATATATGATATATATGATATATATGATATATATGATATATATGATATATATGATATATATGATATATATGATATATATGTCATATATATCATATATATCATATATATTATTCCGGGCGGCCCCCGGAGGCATTACATGATGGTAGTGGCCTGCCGAGAGCTGAGGGGGACAAGGTCATGGTGTGATCGCAGTCAAGTATGAGAGTGGAATGGATGAGGCGAGACAGGTGAAACAGGCGAGAAGCATGTGTATGTGGTGGTAACTAGCGGGTAGCATCAGTTACACAATATAGTATAGTATATATTTAATTATTATAAGTATATAATTGTTAACTGACATTAACATATTAATTAGGTTATGAATACTAAGGATATATGATATAACGAAAGGTAGCAGTGGTTGGGAGCGGAGTGACCATCAGTGTATTTGCAGCTGAGGCGCTCAGCTGTGGGAGTGTTGTGATTGCCTGTGGTGGAGGTGAGCAGGCATGTAGAGGCGAGTAGGAGGGCCCTGAGTGGTGATTGACATGCCAGTGAGTAGTGGTTGTGCCCCCCCCTCATGCTGCCCCCCCCCTCATGCTGCCCTCCCTGGAGGAGGGGGGGGGGGGGAAGGCGCGGCCCAATGGCTTCGCTGCCCCGTGCACCCTGCAATGACCCCGAATGACCTCATACTCATTGAACACAATATATATATAATATATAATATATATAATATATAAAATATATAAATTATATAAAATATATAAAATATATAAAATATATAAAATATATTTTAAAATATATATAATATATATAATATTAACTGTCTGAGTGGGTCTGGAAGCGATAACGAGCAGACACAGCTGTCTTATATGAGGTCTGAGACCCTGACAGGTGGCGCCGCATGGCCAAACCTGGAACTAAGCGATGTCATATACTACCTGTGGTTCGCAATTAACAATACAAATATAACTGAAGATGGTAGTGTCATTCATTATATTCCCATAATAGATTATAGAGCACATATATAATATATAAAACATATTTAATATATATATATAGTATATACAATGCATAATAATATAAGTCCCCCCACACACCAGCCCTTTTTCTGTTAGCCAGGTCACGTGGTCGCTGCGCAATGGACCAATGGCATTAAATCGTGATGAAACAGCACTGCGCCTTAAGTTCTGGGTTAACTGCTTTCTCAGGGTGCATACCTACAATGGCAGCAACTTCCAGAGTTGTACATCAGCCACACAGTGTAGGTGCAAGAACACCGCTACAGATTTTCCACTGCTCCTTGCCGTATCCTAGTAATGACAAGCGTCAGGCTAGGTAGCGGTGAGAATACAGTAAAACCTCCCTAAACGACCACCTTCACAGATCGACCACCCCCCCTGTATTGATCGCTTTATTTGTTTGTTTGTTTGTTGTTGTTTTACGTATATCAGGACGGGTACTGACTTGTGACAGCGCACACTCATGGTGACTTTATAGTGCTGCCCCACTGGGAAATAAGGCCGCTGGCACCATGACCAGATGTCCCACTCAGTCACATTATCCTGACACTGAGCTAACCAGTCCTTGCCCTATCCTATTAATGCCGAGCACCAGGCTAGGAAGCAACAAGTACCAATTTTAAAGTCATTGGTTTGACTTGACCAGGAACCAAATTCCTGACCTTCCACATGCGAGGCCCACGCTCTACCGATTAGGCCACCGCGCCCGGTCCCAAACGATCGCCCATACAAATACCATTGCAACGATTAAAAAAACTCCATAAATAGACCACCTCCCTACATCGACCATTTAAAGTCGGTCCCATTGTCAGTCGATTTAGAGAGGTCTTACTGTATTAGTTTTTTTACGTCATTGGTTTGATCCGGTAAGCTTTTGAACAAGGGAAATGAATGCTAATATCACTCGCTACATGGTTCTGTTGATACCACTGGCAAACTGATTGGGTTATTGCCTGAACATGGCCCTTGGGTTCAGTACAGATAGCACGGGGGGGGGGGGGGTCTTACTTTTTAAAACGAATGATAAATGTGGTGAGTGAATGTTCTAAAGAGCAGGCTACATTTAGTCGAAGCAGACGATATTTAATTGGAGCAGACAACAATTGGTCGGAGCAGACGACAGTTATGCCTGGTACACACCTACCGTTTGTGCGCACCCACCTACCGTATACGATCTAAAACTGCCCGTTTTGCACACAAAAATCGCTATGTGTGCACTCCCTGCGCACACCTAGCGATTGCGATTCGCGCATAAAACCTCAGTTTTAGGCATAAAACCGGCTGATTACGATTGCGATTCGAAAAATGAATCGGCCCATTTTCAGTTTTAAGCTGGTCGGGTCGAGACGCGGGTTTTAGTGCGCGAATCGCATACGGTAGGTGTGTACTAGGCTTTAGTCAGAGCAGACGAGAGGTAGTCAGAGCAGACGACAACAGACAACAGTTCAGTTAGGCCTGGTACACACCTACCGTTTACGATTCGCGCACTAAAACTCGCGACTCGACCCGACCCGCTTAAAACTGAAAACGGGCCGATTCATTTTTTGAATTGCGAATCCGCGCACACCTAGCAATTTTTGTCTGCGAAACGGGCAGTTTTAGATCGTATACGGTAGGTGGGTGCGCACAAACGGTAGGTGTGTACCAGGCATAAGTCACAGCAGACGACAGTTAGTCGGAGCAGACGGCATTTAGTCGGTGCTGACCGGCTTAAAGTTAAAACAAAGGCAAATAGATTTAATTACATATATTTGCATTAATAGCCAGTGTTTAGCACCATTGACTTGTTCACCGAGAAGGAGCACAAAGCCGGCTACGGGAGGGGAGGTGGGCGTCCCGTCCGGCTGTGGTTGACCACCTCCTGGAGGACCGGGAGGTGGTCAAACTCCCAGCCCTCTGTGTCCAGTGGTCACCTGGAGAACCCTAGAGATGTAAATCACCGGGACAGCTTCACACCGGTCCAGTGACCGGAGGATGTGTCTAGGGGTTAGGTGGGGGGGGAGGGGGTGTGCAGTTGTTTGTTTGTTGGAGTTTTCCGTCCTGGCAACATCGATGGTCATATCAGAACGGGTGGGGGAGGCAGTCTTTGGATGAGAGCCCGATTGCTGATTTTCTATTTGGAGGTTCTGCATCCTAGCGACATATATAGCTAGTGGTTGATTGGTTCGTTGTTGGAGTTTTATGTTCTGGCAACATCTAAGGTCATATCAGGATGGGGTACCGACTTGTGACAGTGAGCACTCATGGAGACTTTATAGTGCTGCCCCACTGGGAGACCAGGCTGCCAGCAATATTACCTGATATCCCACTCAGTCACATTATCCTAACACTGAGCCAACCAGTCCATGTCCTATCCTAATAATGCCAATCGCCTGACTAGGAAGTGACAAGTATAAATCTTTTAGTCATTGGGGTCGAATCCCACGATCTACCAAAATGGGAGATGGACGATCAACTCATTCGGCCACCCCATCTGGTCTATATGTTACTAGTCTATATGAACCTCCACCCCCGTATCGGGTCATGGTGCCAACAGCCTGGGCTTCCAGTGAGCAGTGGTGCAGCACTATAAAGTCACCATGCACTGTCACAAGTTGGTACCCATCCCTGATAAGACCTTAGATGTTGGTAGGATGTAAAACCCCTAACAAACAAACTGGCCAGGCTGTGTCTGCAGCAGCGCTGGAGTTTCGGACTGGACTTATTTAGGCGGGGGGACCGGTTTACTATACATTCACTGACTCTTTATCGATCTGGCTATTGCTAATTGCCTATCAACAGGACCAATCCCGCCCGCCCGAGTCTGAATAAACACAGTGCCTGACCCAATAACCCGGGTTCAAGGAATGTCGAAGCTTAGGTTGCGACTGCTTATCGATTATTCAAGTAAGAAGAGGCAGATTAAATATAACAGATAAAGCTTAGATAAGATGGCGATAAAGTTCAAACTTGATGTTATTTAGTAGCATGGGTGGGAATTACTCACATTGGAATCACGTCTTATAATCTATATATCTATTGATCGATACATGTGATCTATGTAGAGCTATGCACCTAAGTATTGTGTACCTGAATACGCACACCTTGTGTACCTGAATACGCGCACACCTTGCGTACCTGAATACGCGCACACCTTGCATACCTGAATACGCGCACACCTTGTGTACCTGAATACGCGCAGCCCTTGTTTACCTGAATACACGCACACCTTGTGTACCTCAATACGTGCACACCTTGTGTACCTGAATACGTGCACACATTGTGTACCTGAATACGCGCACACATTGTGTACCTTAATACGTGCACACCTTGCATACCTGAATACGCACAACTTGCGTACCTGAATACGCGCACACCTTGCGTACCTGAATACGCGCACACCTTGCATACCTGAATACGCGCACACCTTGTGTACCTGAATACGTGCAGCCCTTGTTTACCTGAATACACGCACACCTTGTGTACCTCAATACGTGCACACCTTGTGTACCTCAATACGTGCACACATTGTTTACCTGAATACGCGCACACATTGTGTACCTTAATACGTGCACACCTTGCATACCTGAATACGCACAACTTGCGTACCTGAATACGCGCACACCTTGCGTACCTGAATACGCGCACACCTTGCATACCTGAATACGCGCACACCTTGTGTACCTGAATACGCACAGCCCTTATTTACCTGAATACACGCACACCTTGTGTACCTCAATACATGCACACCTTGTGTACCTCAATACGTGCACACATTGTGTACCTGAATACGCGCACACATTGTGTACCTTAATACGTGCACACCTTGCATACCTGAATACGCACAACTTGCGTACCTGAATATGCACACACCTTGCATACCTGAATACGCGCACACCTTGCATACCTGAATACGCGCACACCTTGTGTACCTGAATACGCGCAGCCCTTGTTTACCTGAATACACGCACACCTTGTGTACCTCAATACGTGCACACCTTGTGTACCTCAATACGTGCACACATTGTGTACCTGAATACGTGCAGCCCTTGTTTACCTGAATACACGCACACCTTGTGTACCTCAATACGTGCACACCTTGTGTACCTCAATACGTGCACACATTGTTTACCTGAATACGCGCACACATTGTGTACCTGAATACGTGCACACCTTGCATACCTGAATACGCACAACTTGCGTACCTGAATACACGCACACCTTGTGTACCTGATTATGTGCACACCTTGCATACCTGATTACGCGCACACTGTGTGTACCGGAATACGTACACACATTGGTTACCTGAATACGCACACACCTTGTGTACCTGAATATGCACACACCTACATATCTACATACCTACATAGACTACCTGCACACCTACCAATTTAGCTACATATTTATGTACCTAACATCTACACATGACGGAATGGGTTGAAACCAATGTTTTTCTTTTATACTTGACTGACTATGACGGTCCTTACATGAGGTTATTGACAGAGAATATTGATCAAATAGGTGAGAAAACGTCTTGTTGTCCGCATCAGACAGTTCTCCGTTAGACACAGAAGCAATGCTATTAAATTATACCAATGGGATTGCATTCAATTGTGAGGGAACAGCAAAAAACACATGGTACACATGTTAGAATAACTATATGGTATGTCATTATTGACAGACAATATTGATCAAATAGGCGAAAAAAACGGCACATTGTCCGCATAAGACAGTTGTCTGTTAGTGTTAGATACAGAGGCAATGCTATTAAATTAAAGGGGAGCCGTGATGGGACCAGCACTTTTTGCTGTTATTGACAGAGGCCGTTATTGACAGAGTAGACTGTATATATATATATATATATTCAGGCTGTAGGATTTCACGGTAACGATCGTTACCAGTAATGTGTCATTACCGTGCTGGGGAAACTACAAACCAAAATTGTGTTTCCCATGATATTAATCAAGTATTTACGGGAAAAACACAAAAACTTGACAGATGCTTGTGATTGTGCTACAAACGGTTGTTTTCATTACATTGTAGATGATTATAGGTATATGTACAATTTCTGTACAGGTGTGTTCAAAATATATTCCTACTAAATTTAATTAACTGTTTCAAGAATGGGTACCCATCACCAATTTTACAGAACTGAAAAACAGTTACGCATGGGTTCCCATGAGTACCAGGCACATAACCCAAAAAGTGTATACCTATCAATATATATATCTATAAATAGATATAGCTATATATTGGGAATCCAACCAATAACATACAAAATCGATACTTGTAGCTTCCTAGCTTGGTACTTGGCATTTAATAGGATAGAACAAGGACTAGATAGGTCAGTGTCAGGATAATGTGACTCAGTGGGATATTGGGTCATGGTGCTGGTGGCCTGATTTCCCATTGGGACAGCACTATAAAGTCGCCATGAGTTGGCACTGTCACAAGTCGGTACCCGTCCTAATATGACCTTAGATGTTGCTAGGAGATAAAATTCCAACAACCAACCATATATCGAATCTATATATCTATATGGATAGTTCGCAGAAGTTGTGTAACAATACTGTGACATCAGTACCACAAAATCAAAATGCTATAAACAAGCTTCCTCAATGTGTATGTCCTTTTGCATCTGAATAATTGAAAATAAACATATATTGATATTTTTAAGTAGGTCAAATGATGCTGACACCCAGTAAATAGCAGTATAGCATGGAAACCAATCTGACTCTAAAATCAAATATTTTCCACATAAAGCTTTACATTTTTAGGATATTTCACATGCCACTTGCTTTATAAACAGTAGTAATAATAATTTGAAACCCATTTGCTATGGTTTTGTCTTATTTGTGATGATTAAAGAGAAAAGCAGAAACATATTAACAAGGTAACAGTCCAAGTGGAATCAACACTTTTACACAAATGATCGGCTCAATTTCAATGTTTAGGGGCAATTTCAGGATTTATCTTTTATTATACCATAACTGGTATATAGTTCCTGTACTGTATCTGTACTCAGTGTTTGATAGAGAGTTTCATAATATTTGCAAGTGGAAACGAAATGTTACGATGTTAATGACTCCAGAAAAGGTTAACAATTTATTAATTTTTATAATTTTTTAAGAAATACATTATTTCAACTTAATGAAGACATTGTATATGACCATTTCAAGTGAAATGTGCTGTTGTTCAGAGGTTTTCATTAAGTTTGTGACACTTTATTTTCAATGCTGTTGAAAATGTCACAAATTAGTGATGTAATCTTCTATCTATTTAGTTACGTCCATCCCAATAAGATACATAATACACAATATTAACATTTACATTTGATCTAAAATATCTCCCACATGATTGGGTTAAATGATGAAATCTAAATATTGACACTCCAATAATGGGTTTCTTTGAAATATGCATTTCAAGTATATTACCTGACGTGGTACACAGTTTCTGAGAACATATATCGAATTTATGTATCTATATATCGAATCTCTGTATATGTGAGTCCGTATATAATTATGTACATCTGTTTGTATGTGTATTCATATATATTTACATGTATGCACATCTGTATATATGCGTATCTGTATATACATACATATCTGTTTAGATGCGTATCCATATATACCTATATATCTGTATAGATGCGTATCCATATATATGTACATATCTGTATAGATGGGTATCCGTATATATGTACATCAGAAAAGATGTGTATCCGTATATATGTACATCTGTATAGATGCATATTTGTATATACATACATATCTGTGTAGATGTGTATCAGTATATATGTACATCTGTATAGATGTGTATTCGTATATACCTACATATCTGTATATATATGTATCCGTATATATGTACATCTGTATAGATGTGTATCCATATATACCTACATATCTGTATAAATGTGGATCAGTACATATGTACATCTGTATAGATGCATATCCGTATAGATGTACATCTGTATAGATGCGGATATGTAAATATGTACATATCTGTATAGATGCATATCCGTATAGATGTACATCTGTATAGATGTGTATCTGTATATACGTACATATCTGTATAGATGCATATCCGTATATATGTACATCTGTATCGATGCGTATCTGTACATACGTACATATCTGCATACCAGTAATCTAACAACCAGTGAGGTGTTTACAGCCTTTGTCCGTCATGAGTATTAACTATTATCAATAAAACTGCGATCAGATTCAGAAATGTCGTCTCCTACTGCGCTGTCAGCCTTCCCGACCCGAACACGATATCAGTTCTCGGTAGCAGCGTCAAATAAAGCCTGGGTTTCGGGTTAATTCTGGTGATACTAATAGAGCAGCACCTGAACAGTAACGGGAACCACTCGGACAGCTCCATTACTTAAAGCGGCATAGTCTGATGCTTTTGAGTTTTTGCTATTTTCTGAGATAACTATATTAAATTATAATCCTAATAGTTATAATCTACTTTGCTTTAGTTTGAAGTAATTTTAATTTTAAATGACTAAGTTTTTAAATCTTTGACATCAAAACATGCCAAAATAATTTTGGCAAGCACGCCAAAACTCTGACACCATAGACTTCAGTAGCAATGTGTTCTATTAATTGACTTATTATACCCTTCTATGCAGCAACAAATGCTTAATAAGTGCACCAGTGTCTAAGTTGAAAATGTAGAATCAAATCTAGATAAGTGTTTTGGTTTTTGAAAATTTGATGTTGTCGTGGGGGGGTTGATGAAAATGGGAAATATTGTGCCTAGAGTGGGACTCGAACCCACATCTCTTTGCATTCCAGGCCAGTGTGCTAACCATTATAGGCTGCCTGATATCCCCACACTACCCACGCCTACCTGTCTAATTGGTTACTTGCCTGAGAGGTCAGTGCAGACCACTACACTCGTCCCCCTGGAATTGTAAGTCTTTTAATGCTTACAATTACATACATACAGGCAATGCACTAACACATACATACACAGGGTAGGTTCAACAACCATACAGTGCAAAGCTTGTACAGGATCATGATCCCGGCAACCAGTCCCGTGGGGGGTGATAAAAATGGCAAATATTGTGCCTAGAGCGGGACTCGAACCCACATCTCTTTGCATTCCAGGCCAGTGTGCTAACCATCTCACCACCTAGGCTCCCTGATATCACCACACTACCCATGCCTGCCTGTCTATGTGGTTACTTGCCTGAGAGGTCAGTGCAGACCACTACAATGTTTTCATCGGACTATGCAACTTTAATAGCCTTAACAGGAAATACCCAAAACTGGGACCCCCCCCCCCCACCCACCCGCACCCGCACAGCGTCGCATAGCGCCAGTCAGCGCCCCTCCCCCCCCCCCCCCTCACCAGCTTCCACAACAGCTCACCAGGTGCAAAATCGGCTGGTTTTATGGTGGGTTTTTTTAAGTAAATATATTAGGCTTGGCTATATATCAGATTACGCGAGTGTAGTGGGGGCGCTGGGTGAACTTGGGAAAGATTGGGCACAGAGCAGGATTCGAACCCACACTTGTTGTCATTCTGGGGCTAGAGTCCTAACCATTACACTATCTATGCTCCCTGGTGCAATCACCACATCGATACCTACGTACCTATATGACTCCTTGCCTGAGAGGTCAGTGCAGACTACTACTACAATATATTAGGTTGACTGTAGTAAAATGGTGACGTATACTACTTGGGGGGGAGGGGGGAGGAGGGAGGAGGGGGAGGGGATGGGAGGGGGGAGGGGGAGGACGGCGGAGGAGGGGGAGGGGGAGGACGAGGGGGGAGGGGAAGGACGGAGGGGAGGAGGGGGAGGGGGAGGAGGAGGGGGAGGAGGGGGAGGAGGGGGGAGGGGAGGAGGGGGGAGGGGAGGAGGGGGAGGAGGGGGGAGGGGAGGAGGGGGGAGGGGAGGAGGGGGGAGGGGAGGAGGGGTCTGGAAAAGTGGTACGCTTTGTACGACCGTGGAAATGTTGAAAACCTTGCACGGCCCCAAACTGAGTTTTGAAAATCATAAGGATTATCTTTAATTATTTGCAGACTTGCGGTTGATGATGGCTATGAATAAATGAATGGTTTGTTCTGCCATTGCGAATTTAGAAAATGTCGCACTATAAATGTGGACAGAGAAGATCAAGTTGTTATTTGTTATTTTATGACCTAGTTACATTACAGATTTGGTTGGTTGTTGGAGTGTTATGTCCTGGCAACATCTAAGGTTATATTAAGGCAGGTACCGACTTGTGACAGTGTGCACTCATGCCACACTGAGAAATCAGGCTATCACCTCCATGACCCGATGTCCCACTCAGTCACATTATCCTGACACTGTGCTAACCAGTCCTTTGCCTATGCTATTAATGCCGAGTGCTAGGCTAGGAAGCGACAAGTATCAATTCTAAAGTCATTGGTTTGACCCGACCGTGAACCAAACCAAAGACCCTATAATACTAAGACGGCTCACTCCCTATCTCTCCCATGGTAATGTAAATTTCACAGTGCCACCCTGTGGCGGGTTTGATCAGCCCGGCTGCTGGTTGGTGTTTCACATGTAAACACATACAATTATGTGGGATTATACATGAGATAAGTAAGCATGAAAACAGATCAATATGAAATCGCTATGAACAAATACACATCATCATCTCAGCATCATCATTATTGCCATCATCACACATCTTTCACATTCATATATACATTTATACCTATAATATAGCAACTGTTTAACCAAGAGAACAGCCAGCGCACCAAGTGGTGGATTTGTTCATTTTGATTACACAGTACAGGCTGAGTGAGCCGTCTTAGTATTATAGGGTCTTTGACCAAACTCCGAACCTTCCGCATGCGAGGCCCGCGCTCTACCGATTAGGCCACCGCGCCTGGTGCAACATTAGAGAAGATGAACAGAAGGTCATTTGGCGCTGCCAGAGTTCTTACCTGCTCAGTATATTAGCGTTGTCTCATACACACGTCCCGGAGGAGACGTGGCAAACCGACACAGTTGTCAAGACTTCTGCAAAACATAAAACAGGAAAACATGAGTATGTTTATTAAAGTTGAATAGTCCGATGCTTTTCAGTTTTTGCTATTTTCTGAGATAAATATATTATACTAATCATTATAATCTACTTTACTTTAGTTTTAAATAACTTTAATTTTAAATGGCTAAGTTTGGAGATATTTGACGTCAAAACATGCCAAAATAATGTTGGCAAGCACGGCAAAACTCTGACAACATAGACTTTAGTAGTACCGGTTTCTATTAATTGACTTAGTATGCCCTTCTATGCAGCAACAAATGCTTAATAAGTGCTCCAGTATCTAAGTTGGATATGTAGAATCAAATCTAGATAAGTGTTTTGGTTTTGAAAATTTGATGTTTTCATTGGACTATGCAAATTTAAAGAGTAAACTAAGTAGCCCGACTACAACAGACCATGGGGTAGGTACATACCAAAATGTCGCAAAAACCTAATATAATTAAGGCTAGCCACTAATAGCTAAGATAGGCAAGGCAACTACCAAATTGAGACTACTGCTGTTCAGAGGTTAAAACAAGCCGTGTTGTGACAGACTCGTTATGGACAGAGTAAATAAACCATCACAATTTTTTCTTCTAAATAAACAAACAAAAAACCCCGTTTAATTTTTCAGCCAGACCAGCTGTTAAGTCTGTAAAGATGGCGAACACATCGGAACGAGTCAATATCTGGGGCATTATATGCCAATACAAGAGTACCACTGGTACTCTTGTATTGGCATATACCAATCTGCAAAAGATTTGGTTAGTTGTTGGTTGGGGTTTTACGTCTGGGCAACATCTAAGGTCATACCAGGACAGGTACCGACTTGTGACAGTGCATTCATGGTGACTTTATAGTGTTGCCCCATTGGGTTTGTTTGTTGTTGTTTTACATCCTCGGAACATCTAAGGTCATATCAGGACAGGTACCGACTTGTGACAGTGTGCACTCATGGCAACTTTATAGTGGTGCCCCACTGGAAGACCAGGCCACCAGCACCATGACCTGATATCCCTCTCAGTCACATTATCCTGGCACTGAGCCAACTAGTCCTTGCCCTATCCTAATAATGCCGAACGCCAGGCTAGGAAGCAACATGTATCAATGTCTAAGTCATTGGTTTGACTCGACCAGGGTTCGAACCCTAACTTATTCGGCCTGCTCCACTGGGAGACCAAGCCACCAGCACCATGACCTGATATCCCACTTAGTCACATTATCCTGGCACTGAGCAAACCAGGCATTTCTCTATCCTAATAATGCCAAGCGCCTGGCTAGGAAGGTTTGACTCGACCAAGGTTCAAACCTGTGGGTTCGAATCCCACGATCTACCAAAATGGGAGATAGACGCTCAACTCATTGACAGCCCTGGCGGATGAAAAGGGCAGTTTCACTATACACACTCCGTAAGGTGTCTCAGTAAGGACCGCCTCCAACACGCACAGACATGTTGGTCACCCGCAACTAGCTCCAGCATGTACACACACACCCAGCCAACACACCGCCTAAAGGCCGGTACACATACCGCCTAAAGGCCGACCAACATACCGCCTAAAGGTCGGTACAGACACCGCCTAAAGGCCGGCTAACACACCGCCTAAAGCCGGCTAACACACCGCCTAAAGCCGGCTAACACACCGCCTAAAGGTCGGTACACACCGCCTAAAGGCCGTCGAACACACCGCCTAAAGGTCGGTACACACCGCCTAAAGGCCGGCCCACACACCGCCTAAAGGTCGGTACACACACCGCCGAAATGCCGACCAACACACCGCCTAAAGGCCGGCTAAGACACCGCCTAAATGTCGGCACACACCGCATTAAGGCCGGTACACACAGCGCCTAAAGGCTGGCTAACACACACCGCCTAAAGGTCGGTACACAGCTCATTAAAGCCGATACACACACCGCATTAAGGCCAGCCCACACATCGCCTAAAGGCCGGCCCACACACTGCCTAAAGGCCGGCCCACACACTGCCTAAAGGCCAGTACACACCGCCTAAAGGACGGCCCACACACCGCTTAGAGGTCGGTACACAAACCGGCTAAAGGTCGGTACACACTGCCTTAACGACGGCCCACACACCGCATTAAGACCAGTACACACCGCCTTTAAGGCATAATTAAATGCGTTTATTTCATTACAGATGAAGACATGGAGACATCCATTCCTTGCTGTTGGTATATTTATTTTGGTTGTACAACCTAGCAACATACATGGTCGTCTCAGGAGAGTCTTGCCTTTATATGAGATTCCGACTGATCAACTGATGTCATGTATCCCTGGAATTTTGTGACAGTTAATGAAATCGCAGAAATCCGCGAAATCGCGATGATCTTTCATCCCTGATACATATGAGCCTGTCTCAAAAGGTGATCACTCTTTTTGTTGTTGTCCATTTTAACGATTGACACAAAACAGCACCAAAACGGTTACACTGAAAACACTTGGAGATTTGCTTCAAATCAATATGTATTCTATTGGGATTATGAAACACCATTTAAAAAAATCAGTTTATCCTGAGCAAATGCATAAGCAAATAGTATGTTGATCATTACAATGGACAAAGTTTTGTCCTATATTGCTTTGCACCTTTTGAGACAGTCTCCTTATATACTGATTGAATATGTCCCAAACAGCAAGACCATATGCAATTACCAACTCACCTGTCTCGCAAAATGATTGAATATTTCTGTAACTAGTCAAATTTCGTTCCGTATCCATATCCGTATAATGCTGGCTTTATTAATTTTACAGAATTGAAAGGTGGAAATGGCTGGGGAACTACACTTGATAGCGGTACCCGAGTATATTGGGGTTTTATATCCCAACAACAGACAAGGTCAACTCAGAACATGTACCGACTTGTGACAGTGCACACTCATGGCAGCTTCATAGCCCTGCCCCACTGGGAGACCGAGTCATTGGCACCATCACCCGATATCCCACTCAGTCACATTGTTCTAATAGAGACCTAACCAGTCATCTCGAACGCCATTGCCAGGTGGCAACGGATTCCAATCCCGCAAGTCTTTAATTTCCCTCAGATGGGGATCGAATCCATGATTTCACCCAGAACAGGATTGAACCCACGACCTCTCTACCCACTCAGCCTTCCTGCCCATTCCTTCTTCCTGAGTGTAACCAACACAAAAAGCTTGAGGAGTACTTAGGAGCTAACATTGCAATAACCCGGCAGCCTATAGAGGGTTGGCGGCCAACAAAGACTGACATTTCAAATGTCGTCTGCCGCTCATAAAATAACTGCAGCTAATGTAGATACAAGATTCACCCCGTACTGCTGCAGTAGGGGTGCAAACCAACCCTATGTAAAAGGTGGCGAAAATGCGGGTCAAAGAAATGAGAGCCTAATTTCACAATGCAAGATGCAACATTTATTCTTTATATATGTCTTATTAATAGCCCGCTATCTTTGAGTTGAAAAATATAATATAATAGCTAGTTTAATCAGATTTAAAAGGGAAATCGACGGCGTTCTGCGGCCGCCATCTTATCTTTTTGCATTCTCTCCCATTTCACCAACTCTGCGCCTATATAAGTATCCATTTGATACTGGAGCCACAGTTTCTAGGTGATGTTCCATACTAACGCTATTTTCGCCCGTATTTATATAAGGCTGATCTTCACCCGTGTACTACAAGTACCGGGTGAATCTTTTATCTACAGCTAATGATAAATTGTGTCGTTTTTGACGCTTTCCTTTTCTTTTCACGGAAGAAGACTACGTGATTACTACTGAATAGCAGGTTGGTTGGTTTTTGGAGTTTTACGTCCAGGCAACATCTAAGGTCATATCAGGACGGGTACTGGCTTGTGACAGTGCGCACTCATTGTGACCTTATAGTGCTGCCCCACTGGGAGACCAGACCACCATCTCCATGACATGATATCCCACTCAGTCACATTATCCTAATCCTGAGGCAATCAGTCCTTGCCATATTTTAATAATGCAGAGCGCCTGGGTAGGAAGCGACAAGTATCAATGTTTAAAGCCCCAGTCATACCTTACCGGACTGACTACCGGACACCAACGGACTAGACAATTTTTTGTCCGGTGGTGTATGGTACTCAGTCAAAATGTACTGAAATGTGTCGAACTGCTGCAACGGCCGCGGGATGAAACAGACGCTAAATGGACAAGGAAGGTACATTAACAAATGTCCACCGGACGATAGCCGAATGTCTAACGGTCGGACCGAACACCAAACGGACACGTACCGCACTGTTCATGGACGCGCAGAACACATATACTGGCCAAATTCCGGCAACACAGTCAACGGACACTGCAGGAAGGAAACCGGAGACGTAACGGATGGGTACCAGACATGAAACGGACAAAACCGACTTGAACCGGACATCAACCGTACACGTCAGTCCGGCAGTGTCCGGTACAAGTTTTGTGCATGCTCAAAACTTGTACCAGACACCACCGGACACCACCAGAGATAGAACAGACACGCCGGATGGGTACTGTATATAAACCGGACATTGATGTACTTCACCGGACAATGTCCGGTTTCTCTCCATTTCCCCAGTCCGGTAAGGTTTGACTGAGCCTTAATTCATTGTGTTTGACTCGACCATATTTCGGGGCGGTGGACTCAAATCCCACGATCTATTAAAAGGAGAGACGGATGCTCAATTCATTCGGCCATCCCGTCCGGTTAGTGAATAGCAGGTGAAACAAGACAAGTGATTAGTGCTGAAGGAAGTCTAACTTTCCAGGTCGGCGGCGAATGAGGGTGATTCACGCACTAAAACTCCCGATCAGCTTAAAACTGAAGTCGGGCTGATTCATTTTTAGAATCGGGAATCGCAATCATAGTGCTAGCGCACACCTACCGTTTTAGCCCTAAAAATTAGTTTTTAGTCGTGAATCGCAATCGGTAGGTGTGCTAGGGGAGTGCACACCTCACGACTTTTGGGCAGTTTTAGATCGTATACGCTAGGTGGGTGCGGGAAAACGATCGTATACGCTAGGTGTGTACCGGGCATTAGACGTTGCCAGGACGTAAGACTCCAAGACACTGAATGCATCAAATTCTCAAACCAAACTCTCCCACATGTCATCCTTACTTTGTTGGGGATGAGGGGCGGGAGGGGGTTCACGTATTAGAAACACCGAAAGTCATATCAGAATGGGTACCAACTTGTGACAGTGCGCACTCATGTTGACTTTATAGTGCTGGCCAACTGGGAGAACAAGTCGCTGGTACCATGACCCCGTCACTTTTAGTTCACATAATTTATTTTGGTTAGTTCGACAAACGACACTTTGTTTCTTAATTGAACGCATAAAAAACCACCATTTAGTTTGCTGATCTTGGTTTGGGCAATTTCCAGAGCATTTCGCATGAAACATGTCGCACTTGGTTGAACTGGCCAAACAAGGTTTACAAAGTAAATGTTTGTCCAATTTAAGAATGAACTCGGTTTGCCAGAGTTTTTTTCAGGTTCGCCGAACACCCCAAACTATATTGACAATGCAAAGGATTGTCGAATTAAGTAATGGACTTTAAGGGAATAGACGCCACATAGTCACAATCCCCACGGTGCTGGAACATCAAACCACAACAAGTCACTTCATCAATCTAGGGCGCTGTGGCCGAATCGGTAGAGCACAGGCCTCGCATGTGGAAGATCGGGAGTTTGCGAGTTTGGTTCCCGGTCGAGTCAAACCAATGACTTAAAAATGGATGCTTGTCGCTTCCTAGCTTGGTGCTCAGCACTCGGCATTATTAGGATTGGGCAAGGACTGGGTAGCTCGGTGTCCGGATAATGTGACTGACTGGGATATCAGGTCATGGTTCCGGCGGCCTGATTTCCCAGTGGGGCAGCACTATAAAAGAGCCATGAGTGTGTATTGTCACAAGTCGGTACCTGTCCTGATATGACCTTAGATGTTGCTAGGACGTAAAACAACAACAACCAAACAAACAAGATCAGCCGCAACTGACGGAATTGGGCTGGTTCGTCTGGTCAGAACACGGCATTATTACGCCCTGTTCTGACTGAGTGCCAATCAGCCCAGTAAAGAACCACAACTGGGTCAAGTGGGGCTTAAGTAGGTCACTTCCCGACTGACATTCGGTGCACTTTATCAGCTGGAACTTCGCATCATAAACGGGCTTGGTGCATATACATTAAATATATACACGATGCAGTTACCGGCCAAATATCCGACAAGCTTGGGACCGGAAGTGGCCCGGATTTCCGGATGTTACGGTAGATAATAAACAATGAATCAATATAGAATAAACAATGACAAGTAAAACCATAATAGATCTAATATTTAATAGATTTATTATATAATATATCTATTATAGAATATATAATGTTATTACATTAATAAAGATATATCACATTATATGTATGTTTAGAGTTTATATTTATTATCTAGATTTATTTATTGTATATATTGCATATACAAATATTCAAAACCTGCCAATTTAAATAATGGACAGTTTTCTGGGAATTCCAGGTTTCTGGAAGCCGGATAATCGGTTCGGTACTTGTATACATGTAATACACGTATAATACACATGTAATACACAGGAAATAAATAATGTATAAATATTATTAACGTGTGAGTAATATACATAAAATAAACATATATTATACTTATATGTTGGGATTTACGCCCTAGCAACATCTAAGGCCACACCAGGACGAGTACCTACATACTTGTGACAGAGTCCACTCATGTCGACTTCATAGTGCTGCCCCACTGGACGACTAGCTCGCCATCACCATGACCCAATATCCCATTCAGTCACATTATCCTAAGAGTGAGCAAGCCAGTCCCTATCCTAGTACTGCCAAGTGTAGTGCTAGGTACTGGCGAGTATCAATGGATTTGACCTGGCTAGGGGTCATGGATTTGACCTGGTTAGGGGTCAAACCTTTGACTTGTTATCCAGCCATTGTCCTAGCCTATTAATAGCAAGCGACTAGTTAGGTAGCGACAAGTGTCAATTTTATAAGTTATTGGTTTGACTCTGCTGGGATTCAAACTCCCGACCTTCCGTACAGGAAGCCTGCGCTTTACTGATTCGGCCACCTCGTCTGGTTGCGGTCACTTAGAACAACCTCACATAGATATATATATAGACATAATAGTTCTACTCTCAACAGCACTGTATGAGAACGGCAATTGTCATAAGTGCAAGCTTGGACACGTTTTGGGTTTGATAACTACAAACCCAATAGACTACATCACGGTTCCGACTGTGCATGCGATGAAAACGGCGGTGGGAGTAAAGCAAAGGCATACTGCCATTGAGTTTACCGATACGCATAGGGCAAAACTGGCATTTTATTCAAAATAAATAGAAATACATAACAATTTGGCACAAACATGGATGGAAGGATGCAATATAATAATATAAGGAATATGTTTAAAACACAACTCTCCATAATTAAGCATTTTGAGCTAAGAAACATACAATTTCAGTCACTTTATAGGCTGATGTTTATATCACCATTGATTAGCCAGAAGTAATTATTGTTATAAATATTAAAATGTCAAATGTGTCAACAAAAACTTGTTTCAAAGAGATATATTACCAATATCTGATTAACCCTACTTATTTTCTATTTCTACATATGTCATTAACCATAGGATATAAATAAAAACATGAATAAAATAAATAAAACTGACTCTGGCTATGGCTCTAACACTAGTCTGAGTGCCTAGATTTGTCTAAATCTAAATGCACATGGCATAAGATGTGCTGATTATATTGTTGTAAATGAATGCTGGATAAAAGATTAATATCTTAATTTATTATATATATATATTTTTAGTTGGTATTCTATAGCCGTGTTTACACGGGCGAGTTAATTCGCGTCATATAAATCGCCTTGCCTAGTTCGCCTCACATTCGCCGTGTAAACGCGCCGCTGAAGCGTATTAGGGCTGATTCGATTCATATGATGCGCTTTTTGTAGATCGCCTCGCGAGGTGGTTTATATGAAGCGATTCCGCTGGTTCCCGGGCGGGGATAGTGCTTGCCGGCTACATGCGCAGCTGTAACTATCGCTGGTGCCCGGCAGTGTTAGGGACCGATTAGGCCGAAATCTATTGAATGCGATCATATTTAACAGAATTACATACTCAAATAATGAAATTTAATTAAATTAACCCTAAATTAAAAGCGATATTAACGTAGCAGCTGCATCGGCGTCGAATCGCCGAGTGTAAACTAAACAAATATAGCAGTGCTTGCCGGCTACAGGCGGAACTAAGGCTGCTGGTTCCCGGTGCCGAAACACTTTCAAACTCGCTTCGTGTAAACGCGCCGCTACTTCGCTTCATATGAATCGCTTTGTCTAATTCGCTTCACAATTGCCCGTGTAAACACAGCTTATGTTTCAAGCAAGAGCTGAGATGAGATGAAACTAGCACATTTCATAGCTGCACCCAGTGTATTAGCATTAGCCATGTGCTTCTCGCTGGGATGTTTTGCTCTGATGCATCCCACAATGCACCGCGCCGCTGGAACCGTGATGTAGTCTATTGGGTGAGATTTTTAAGAGAGGGTTGCGATTAGGTGTGGGGGAGCTTGTGGGGGGGGGGGCTGGAAATAGTGGAGTCCAAGTGGGTTTTTTTTGTTAGTTTTTTTTGTTGTTGGTGAATTTATTTACCCGGCTCATAATGGATAAGTGTCTTAATACTTGTATTCACCGCTGGGCAGCACTAGTCCAATTTGATTCAAATCTTTTGAATTTTGTTTGACTAATAATTTAGGTTTTCTTGCTTTCTTGTTTATGGCTTCTAACTGTTTGTAGATTGCAAACAGTCAAAAATCCAGCCTTTACTATATTTTGTGTTAGTCCATTTAAGCATCATCTGTTTTTTCTAGATTTGTGGCTCTCAAAAGTCTCATGTTGTAGCTCTCATGTTTGGGAATGAATGGGTGAACATGATAACATGAACCCACAAATTCATCAGTTGAACTTTCAATTCGTATATACAGTCAAACCTCTCTTAAATCGACTCACCTTGGGACCGATTTATGTGGTCCATTTAGGGAGGTGGGCGGCTTAGGGAGTTAGAATATTGTTACAATGGTATTGTTGGGACCCAAATAAAGCGATCGATATAGTGGAGTGGTCGGTCTGTGGAGGTGGTTGGTTAGGGAGGTTTTACTGCAGAGTTCTAAACCACTGCCTTGACAGAACCGAAGGCTAAGGGAGCAAACCCTAAACAGAAAACCATGTCACTGTGGCAGCATTAAGGGCGGTTGATGTATGGAACTCCCAACATCTCCCGACCAGCCACTGCAGGGACAAATAGTTTTGCGCCTGTCTTGACATGCTCTTGCCGGTGTGAAACCTCTATTTGCTCCCCGAGAGAGTGCCGCTGGTAACTTGCAAAAGCCAGCAGCACTTCAACACTTTTGCAGGCAGCTTTCATGAAATGTATACCATCAAGAGAAACCTGAAGCTGAGAGACATTAAAACCGACTCATGGAGCTAAATGGAGAGCGGCAGTCAAGTAATGAAAGCAGTCTTTGTCACATCGCGACCGACAGCATGATGATGATGATGACTGTATATATGTATATTTATATACATACATAAGTAATCCACTATATCTGTGTATGTGTATAGTAGTAGTTTGCACTGACATCTCAGGCAAGGATGAACATATACAGGTAGGAGTGGATAGGGTGTTTGCACCAGGAACTGAGATAGTCTAATGATTACGACGTTAGCCCCAGAATAGCAAGAAGTGTGGGTTTCGAATCCTACTCCAGGCGTAATGTTCCCTCTATTTGCATTACTCCAATGCCACTGGTGCTGTGACCAGGATCCTGTACAGTTATGGTTTGTATTGTGGATGAACCTACCATGTGTGTATATGTAAGTGCATTTGATGATTGTGTGCAATCGTAAGCACTAAACAACTTATGGACGTAAGCCCTTTAAAAGACTTACATTTCCAAGGGGACGAGAGTAGTAGTCTGCATAGACCTCTCAGGCAAGGAGCCACATAGACAGGTAGGCTTGCAACAGGGAGGCTAAGTAGGTCAAATGTTAGGATGCTAGCCCCAGAATGGCAAGAAGTCTGGCCTCGAAACCTGCTCTGGGTGCAATTTTTCCATACCATTATATATATAATGTATATATGTACACGCACATTATATATATATAGTAATGTATACATATATATATATACAGCCAAACCTCCCTAACCAACCACCTCCACAGATCGACCACACCCCTATATCGATCACTTTATTTGGGTCCCAACAATACCATTGTAACCATATTCTAACTCCCTAAACCGACCACCTCCCTAAATCGACCACTTGAAGTCGGTCCAATGTCAGTCGATTTAGAGAGGTTTTACTGTATGTATATATATATATTATATATATATATACATTGTTCTTTAAAGCTGTATAATTTGATGAAAGCATCAACATTTCAAAACCAAACCACTTACCTAGATTTGATCCTACACATCATACCGGTGCATTTATTAAACATTTAGTGCAGGTTCGTGTTCCCGTGCTACACGGCTCTGCTCAGAAAATGGTAAACAAACGCCCAAGTCCAGTATTTCTGTGTACACACCAACATTTATTTGGCATATTTTTTATTCAAATATCTCCAAAGTTAACCCTTTAATATATAAATTACATCAAAGTAAAGTAGATTATGACAATTAAACTCAAAACCATCGGAGTATGCGACTATGAAAATAAGGTGTTTCTGTTCCATTCGTTGATTAAAGTTGCATAGTCCGATGATTTTGAGATTCTGTTATTTCCTGAGATAAAGATATTAGGTTGATCATTATAATCTACCTTACATTAGATTGAAGTAACTTTTATTTTAAATGGCTAACCTTTTAGATATTTTAAGTGCAAATTAATGTTGGCAACCTTACCAAAACTCTAACGACTAGCTCGCCATCAGTCAACACCATAGGCTTATGCAATAACAGGTTCTATTAAATTGACTAAGTATTCCCTTATATGTGATAACAAATGTTTAATAAGTGCACCAGTATCTAAGTTAGATATGCAGAATCAAATCTAGATAATTGTGTTCGTTTTGAAAATTTGATGTTTTGATCGGACCACGCAGCTTTAAGCAGGGCAAATTTCAGCTATGGATGAATTAGTTTTCTTCATTGCACTGCTCCTTGGCCTATCCTAGTAAAGGTGAGTGCCAGGCTAGGCAGTGGGTGACATGCATCAATTTTTAAAGCATTGGGTCGAACCCCACGACCGGCAAAAAAAAGGTAAATAAATTATATTATAACAATTTTTTTTTTTTAAATGTTATGAATCCCAAAACCATAAAACTATGAAACACACACTAAAAGCAAAGAGGCTATTCATAACAATTAAGAATTGAAAGTAATTTCCTCTTTTTTAAAGCTGCCTGGTGCTTCTGATGGCGCTGACGGGTTGGGGAGACTAGCTAGTTTGGCACTGCGCCACCCGCTTAGCGCTGACAATGATGGTGTTATTACCAACCAATCAATGGCTTACAAGTAGGCCTGACAAAAATAGCACATAAAGCTGGGAGGGGGTGGTGGTGGTGGTGGGAGTGTCCCTAGGTGTTGCCGGTGGAGGGGGGGGGGGGTAGCGGTGCCGGGCAGGGGTGGGGGGGATTGGACAGGCGCGATCCGCACACATCAATAAAAACAACCACACCCACACCCACTAAAATACAGGCTGAGCAATTCAATTAAAGTGCGCGTGGTGGTTAGATTTTCTCTTCTTACCCACCCACCCTCTTTTTATTTTTTATTTTATTTTTTGTAACGATGGGTAATTTTCGATTATGCGTTTGTGATAACACGGAGAACACGTGTGACTATCTAGTGGTCTAATTAGTTGTGGCGGGGTGACCTTGTTTTTGTTATATGACTTAGTGTGTGTCTGATGGGGAGTTTGGGGTGTGGGGGGTGTTGAGACGTGTCTTCCGATTTACTGATAATCCTTGAGTGTACATTGTCACAACTTGGTACCCAGCCTGATGTGACCTTAGATATTGCTAGGATGCAAAACACAAACAAACAGTTGATGTTTGCTGGTTGCATAGTCCAGTGCCCGCTGGAACCGAATTCAGGCGTAGTTGACATGCACTTTACTCAATATTACACCTTTGTTCAAAATTGCTGGATCTGAATTATTTTGATAGCATGGTTGGTTGGTTGGTTGTTGGAGTTTTACATCCTGGTAACATCTATGGTCATATCAGGACGGGTACCGACTTGTGACAGTGTGCGCTCATGGTGACTTTATAGTGCTGCCCCATTGGGAAACCAGGCCACCAGCACCATGACCCAATATCCCACTCAGTCACATTATCCTGACACTGAGCCAACCAGTCTTTGCCCTATCCTAATAATACTGAGCGCTTGGCCAGGAAGCAAAAAGTATCAATTATTAAGTCATTGGTTTGACTCAAACAGAATTTGAATCCCATGATCTACCTAAACTGGAGACACGCTCTACTTATTCGATCATCCCGTCTGGTCTCTTCAGAGCACGTTGGTGAGGTCCACTGACTGACCTCCCGGGGAGAAATCTCACTTACACCAGTTACAGACATAGGCTGGTTTTGTTTTGGTTGCTGGAGGTTTACGACCTAGCACCACCAAAGGTCATATCAGGACAGGGACAGATAGGTTGATTTCATCAGGGAGCTGTGAGATAGCCGAACGGTTATGATGCTAGCCCTGGAATGGCAGAAGTTTGGGTTCACACCCGGTGCTCCCCCTTCCTTTGTAAAAAGATACCCCCATGAGATTGGTGTCATGGCCAGGACGCTGTACAGGGTGAACGCTACACAGACTGACCATGGTCTCTTGAGATTTGGAGACACATGGTTACAAATATAAGGCTTGCAAACGCTTTCGACCACTTTGCGATAAAAGATAAAACATTGGTCACAACCAGTCACAAAAACGCCTCTATTTGATTTTCACTGGTTGCACACCTCCTAACAACCATTTTGGTGGCAGGTGTTGCACCAACAACCTCCTGGCAACCAAAATGGTCACCAGAAGGTTGAACGGCTTTTCCTTAGGTTGGCAATCAGTCGAGGACCATCACCAACTAATCGCCTGCTGATCAATGAATGTGGCACTGCTGCCGACCACCTGTGACCACTCGGCGATCAGTCAGCAATCAGTCGGTGATCGGTTAAGCCCCAGTCACACTATACCTTGCGACTGGCTATGACCATTTTGTGGCCACTTTGGACCCAAGAACGCGCTGTCACCTGCGACCTCTTTGCGACCAAAGCAATGGTCGGAAACCTCTGGTCGACCATTTTGTTGGCAAGGATGTTTTTAGTGCAGTAGCTGCAACCTCCTTGCGACCGCAATGTTCACAGAAAGGTTGGCGACAACTGAGGACCACTTTGTGACGAATTGTGAACATTTTGCGACCACTTGCGACCTCTATGTGACCAACCCTTTTTTGTGGTCTCAAAGTGCTCGCCAGTGGTTGCAAGCAGTAGTGTGACTGGGGTATAAGTGAACGGTTGGTAAATGGTCGGGGATTGATTTTAAACTGATCTGCAATCGAACGCCGATCAGTTGCAAACCAGATACAAATCAGTCCCTAACCACTACCTGACCGATCGCCAACCTGTCTTCCGTGGGATTCAGTGGTAGTTGCCAACCCTTCCCCCACCACCCACCCCAGAGGCTAGCGACTGATGTGGTGTATTTGCCGCAAGTGGTCGCAAGCCTGGTGTGACTGTGGTTTAACACCCCTTATATTAGATAAAAGATTCACCCCGTACATCCAGTACAGGGGTGAAAACCAATATATTAGAAAAACGGGCGAAGAATTTTGACATGCTGGGGAAATTAACTGAGCAAATAAATTATTAATTTAAGAAGCAAAATATATTCTTTATATATGTCTTCATATTTCCCTGCTACCTTTGAGTTGAAACATATAATAAAACATCTAGCTTAATAAGATTTAAAAGTGAAATCGATGGCTGCCATCTTGTCTTTTTGCATTCTCTCCCATTTCACCAACTCTCTGCTGATATGGGTAGTCATTTGATACTGGAGCCAGAGTTTCTACTTCCTGTTCCATACTAAAGCTATTTTCGCCCGTATTTACACTGCGTTGTTGTTCACCCCTGTACTGTAAGTACTTGGTGAATCTTTTATCTACCCTTATCTAAGCACGCTCTCATATCAGATTGCGCAATCACAAACTAACTCCAAACAGGTTAACAGCCACAACGGCAAGCTGTCACATCAATGCACCAATTAACCCTAAAACAGCCACCATCCTATCAAACTTAAAGCCTGTCATTTTCTGAGATAACGATATTAGGATGCTCGTTATAATCTACTCTACTTTAATTTGAACCACCTTTCATCTTAAACGGCTAACTTCGGAGATATTTAGAGTAAATATGGGCCAAGTTAATTTTGGCAAGCACATCCAAATCCACACACTTTGGACTTTAGCAGTAACAGTTTCTATTAAACTGACTTAGTATTCCTTGTAAGTAGCAACACATTGTAAAATATTCCGATATGCTTCATAATTGTACCAGCATCTAAGTTTTGTTTGTTTGTTGTTGTTTTACGTCCTAGCAACATCTAAGGTCATATCAGGACGGGTACCGACTTGTGACAGTTCGCACTCATGGCGACGTTATAGTGCTGTCCCACTGGGAAACCAGGCCGCCGGCACCATGACCAGATATCCCACTCAGTCACATTATCCTGACACTGAGCACACCAGTCCTTGCCCTATCCTAATAATGCCGAGCGCCTGACTAGGAAGCGACAAGTATCAATTTTAAAGTCATTGGTTTGACTCGACCGGGACTCGAACCCACGACCTACCAGCACGGGAGACGGACGCTCCAACCCACTCGGCCACCCCGTCTGGTAGTTGAATATGTAGAATCAAATCTAGATAAGTTTCTTAATTTTGACAAATTGATGCTTTCGTCGGACTATGTAGCTTTAACCATACAAAACAGGCTCCTTCCCTGACCCCCCCCCCCCCCACCACCACCCCGAGCTGTGAGTGTGTTATAAGTATAACTTAAAGTTGCATAGTCCGCTGGTTTTGAATTTCTGTATTTTTCCTGAGATAAATATATTAGATTGATCACTAGTATCTACTTTACATTAGTTCAAAGTGACTTTTATTTTAAATGATAAACTTGTTAGATATTTTGAGTGCAAACATGGAAAATTAGTTTTGGCATGCTTGCCAAAACTCTGACACCATAGACTTCTGCAGTAACAGGTTCTGTGAAATTGACTCGGTATTGCCTTCTGCGCAAAAACAAATGCTTAATAAGTGCATCAGTATTTAAGTAAGATATGTCAAATCAAATCTCGATAATTGGTTTGGTTTTGAAAATCTGATATTTCATCGGACTATGCAGCTTTAAGAACGGCCGTTACCCTCCCCAGGACGCTAATCGATCTGTGATTCATTGAATGATATTTTACATAAGTTAGCTAACATTCGAGTTGTGATGATCGTAACGTAACCACCAGAAGGGTGCACCGAACCGTTACTAATAGTCGTGTACACAGTGTCCTCCATTAGGGTTAAAGGCTGCATTCCATATACGCGTAATGCGTAATGCGAATGCGAATGCGAATGCGACAAAAAATCGAAACGCCTTGAAACCTATGAGCTACATTCCATATACGCGTAATGCGAATGCGAATAAAATCCATTATCCCGATCGCTCCATGTAGCGATCGGTGCGTAATGCGTAATGCGTAAAGGTGCTGCGAATAGAAAAGCATCAGTCGCATTTGTCCATTGATATAAGGCTGGAGGAGGCGACTATCTTGTGTAATAATGCCTGTAGTGTCTTGCACCCCCCCCCCCTGTCCGGCTGGGGGGTGGGGTGGGGGGGACCCAATCATGCACCGCTCCGCTTCCTGCGCAGGGGGTGGGGGTGGGGGTGCGGGGGTGGGGGCCTAGACTCCACTCGCTCGAAGGAACTCATATCACATACTTGTCCTTCTGTACATAGTTACCGTAAGAATTATAATATATATATATATATATATATATATATATATATATAGAGAGAGAGAGAGAGAGAGAGAGAGAGAGAGAGAGAGAGAGAGAGTGTGATAAACCCGTTATCGCCTGTAAAAAGATCTGTAGTGGGTTTCACTGTGCCCTCCCTTTCTCTTCCACCCCTTTCTGTGCCCTCTCTTTCTCTTCCACCCCCCTTTATGTGCCCTCCGTTTCTCTTCCACCCCTTTCCGTGCCCTGTCTTTCTCTTCCACCCCTTTCTGTGCCCTCCCTTTCTCTTCCACCTCTTTCTGTGCCCTCTTTCTCTTCCACCCCTTTCTGTGCCCTCCCTTTCTGCGCCCTCCCTTTATGTGCCCTCTTTCTCTTCCACCCCTTTCTCTTCCACCCCTTTCTCTATCACCCCCTTCTCTCAGGGTGCCCAGACTAGCGCGTCCTGCCAATCTGTGTAGCTACGGAACCTGCGTAACACCGTTACAACGCGCTAATTGGTGGCCGGTACTGGGAGTGTGGATGGCCGACTTAGTGGGTTTACTGGGCAGTAATTATGTCGTCATTAGACAACATTAGAGCCGTCTGTGTGCAGTGCTGCCTATATCGGGTTGTGTATACCTGTGTGTACACAGTCATGCCTGCATATTTTGTTGTTGGTACATTAGTTGTTTAAGCAGGGGAAATTTCAGTCGCAGACGACTGGTCTTCCTCATTCCACTGCTCCTTGCCCTATCCTAGTAATGCCGAGCGTCTGGCTAGGAAGCAACAAGTATCGATTTTAAAGTCATTGGTTTGACTCGACCAGGATTCGAACCCACGACCCCACGATCTACCAGCACGGGAGACTGACACTCTAACTCATTCAGCCATCCCGTCTGGTTGTTATGTGTATGTTTGTGTATATAAATGCTTGTGTGTACGTGTGCATGTATGTATGGGTGAATGTATGTATGTATGTATATATGTATGTATGTATGTATGCATGCATGCATGCATGCATGTATGTATGTATGTATGTATGTATGTATGTATGTATGTACGTATGTATGTATCTATCTAGTATGTTTGTATGTGCATTCATATAGTTGTGTGCATGGGTGTTCATATATTGTTGTATGTATTTGTGCATGTGTGTCTAGTATAGGTACATGTAAGTATGTGTGTCTGTGTGTATATAAGTATGTGTATGTATATGTGTATATACCTGTGTATATATGTGTGTGTGCATACAGTTGTGTGTCTGTGTATATGTGTATATATAGTTATGTAGGCCCTACATGTGTGTGTGCCCCAGTGTGTACAACGGTGGGTATATATATATATATATATATATATATATATATATATATATATATAGCAGTGTGTATATATAGTGGTGTGTATGCATGTGTATGCCTGTTTGTATGGGTACACATAGTGAAGTGTATGTATGTGCATGCCTGTGTGTATGAGTACATATAGTTGTGTACCTAATAGTAAATGCGTCTCTACGATGGTGTGTACAATGTGGTTTGTGCATGCTCTGTAAGTGTATAAATAGTTCTGTGTAGGTGTGCGTGAACATAGTCTGTCAGTGCAGTGTCTATAAATAGCTGTGTACTTATGTGTGTATATATAGTGGTGTGCACATATGTGTGTAGATACTGGTGTGCATATATATGTATATATATAGTCAAAGACCCTATAATACTAAGACGGCTCACTCCCTATCTCTCCCATGGTAATGTAAATTTTGCCATGCCACCTTGTGGTGGGTTTGATCAGCCCCGCTGCTGGTTGGTGTTTCACATTTAAACACATACAATTATATTATACATGAGATAGGTAAGTATGAATACACATCAATATGAAATTGCTATGAACATCATCATCAGCATCGCCATCATCACACATCTTTCACATTCATATATACATTTATATATGTCCAAGAGAACAGCCAGCGCACCAAGTGGTGGGTTTGATCATTTTGATAACACAGTACAGGCTGAGTGAGCCGTCTTATGCCTAGTACACACCTCCCGTATACGATCTAAAACTGCCCGTTTCGCGCATAAAACTGAGTTTTAGTCGTTAGGTGTGCGACCTCCGCGCACACTAGACGCTTGCGATTCGCGTATAAAACTAAGTTTTAGGGCTTACAACTCGAATCGCAACCGATTCGAAAAACGAATCGGCCCGTTCGAGAATTTGAATATATTTAAATGTGAGCTCAGAGCAACGATATCGTGATCGGACAGGGAGACAAATATGTTGAAAATAAAGTTAAGTCCTTACCAGTTGCCAGGAATCGCAGCGTGACGGCCAACCTCTCCGCAGCCGATATCGACGCTCGATATCGGGTGTTTTGGCGCGCGATACGACCCTCTACCAGGTGCAACAACTCGTCGAACTGATCCGACGGCATACGGCTGAAGTTGGTGAAGGCCTGTGGCTCGTCCCTGCGGAGACCAACCATCAGGGCATTGAATGCTCCTAGCTCCGATCTTTGAGCGATGTGTGGCCGAACCCACACATTTCTAGCAATCTTCCGACGTCGTCGGCGACGGCGTACGACAAGCAAGGCAAGCGCAATAGCCACGGCTCTCTTTTGAGCAGTTGAACGCGGCGCCATGTTGCTGCTCAGTTTAAACGGCTCAAAGAGGTTCGCGGCCCCGACGCCAGTCGCAGCGATAAAAAACAACTTGGCGCCATCTAGCGTTGCTGACCGACGGCCGATCAACAACTGCTAGGAGGCGCTGATGCGAGTGTAGTTCGCGCTAAATACACCAGGTTCGTGGAACGCAGTCGCGAAGCGGACGGTATATGTGCGCACACCCGATCGGTATATGTGAGCACCCACTGCCATCAGTTTTAAGTCGCAAACGGGATGGACCGAGTCGTGACGGGTTGCGTCGGCCATCCAGTTTTAGTGCGCGAATCGTATACGGTAGGTGTGTACCGGGCATTAGTATTATAGGGTCTTTGATATAGTGTATATATGTACATATATATGTGTATACATTATAATGGTGTATATGTGTGAAAATAGTGGTGCATGTATATAGTGTGTATGTGTATGAATAGTTCAGTGTAGATACTTGTATATATGATGGTGTATATGTTTGTACATAGTGATGTGTGAATACATAGACATAGTGATGTGTGTATATAGCGGTGTGTATATAGTGTGTATGTGTATAAATACTTCTAGGTATCTTGTTGTGTGTATAATATAACGGTGTCTGTGCGTGTGGGGTGCGGTCGGTGCCTGGGCGGTGCGTGTGTGTGTGTGTGGAAGGGGGCCGGTTTTATTAAAGGGTGCACTAATGTAGTATATACTACTGACGGCCTGGTTGCGTCAGGGTGATCAGTGTGCATGCCCGAGGCTCTGGTTTAACTAGGCCGGTTACATAAGACGGGGCCCGGGTCGTGGGTGCTCGCCTGCACACACCCCTCCCCGCCCCCCCGCCCCCCACACACACACATACACGGGGGGGGGGGGGGCTGACTGTCAGCGGCAATGCTAACTTACGTTTGTTTGTTTGTTTGTTTGAGTTTATATGTCCTGGCTACTATCAGCACGGGCTAACTTATAGAATTATACACTATATATAGACTATATAGAGTCACAGCAGAGAGCTAAATGGAGAGCGACAGTCAAGTAATGAAAGCAGTCTTTGTCGCATTGCGACCGACAGCATGATGACGATATAGACTATATAATCACCCAATCACACACTCTATCTGTGTATGTATATATAGGATTACAATCATGACAAAGACAACAACAATTATATGTGACAAGGGCTTTCTTTGTCCCAGATAGATTAGTCATGTTGTAGTAGTGATAACTCGTAGATTTTGGTTATAGACTATATATATAGTTGGTTAGTTGTTGGAATTTTACATCCTGGCAACATCTAAGGTCATATCATGATGGGTACCGACTTGTGACAGTGCACACTCATGGTGACTTTATAGTGCTGCCCCACTGGGAAACCAGGCCGACAGCACTATGACCTGATATCCCATTCAGTCACATTGTCCTAACACTGAGCCAACCAGTCCTTGCCCTATCCTAATAATGCTGAATGTCTGGCTAGATAGCAACAAGTATCAATTTTTAAGTCATTGGTTTGATTCGACCAGGATTCGAACACACAAACTCATGGGTTTGGATCTCCCGATCTCCCAAAACAGGAGTCGGATGTTCGGCCACCCAGTCTGGTCTATATATAGACTATATATAGACTATATATAGACTATATATGGAATATATATATGTATAGGATATATATGAAAAGGATATGTATGAAAAGGATATGTATAGAATATATATGTATAGAATATATATGTATAGAATATATATGTATAGAATATATATGTATAGAATATATATGTATAGAATATATATGTATAGAATATATATGTATAGAATATATATGTATAGAATATATATGTATAGAATATATATGTATAGAATATATATGTATAGAATATATATGTATAGAATATATATGTATAGAATATATATGTATAGAATATATATGTATAGAATATATATATGTATAGAATATATATGTATAGAATATATATATGTATAGAATATATATGTATAGAATATATATGTATAGAATATATATGTATAGAATATATATGTATAGAATATATATGTATAGAATATATATGTATAGAATATATATGTATAGAATATATATGTATAGAATATATATGTATAGAATATATATGTATAGAATATATATGTATAGAATATATATGTATAGAATATATATGTATAGAATATATATGTATAGAATATATATGTATAGAATATATATGTATAGAATATATATGTATAGAATATATATGTATAGAATATATATGTATAGAATATATATGTATAGAATATATATGTATAGAATATATATGTATAGAATATATATGTATAGAATATATATGTATAGAATATATATGTATAGAATATATATGTATAGAATATATATGTATAGAATATATATGTATAGAATATATATGTATAGAATGTATATGCATATACATATTCAATCTATAGATTACATTATATATTTATAACAAAATACATACATCAAGCCCCTGCGTGTGGCAGGTCGTGGGATTAGAATGAAATGTGAGTAAAAATTTGGCTGAGTTAAACTAATGACATAAAAATGAATTCTATTCACCGCCTATCCTGGAAGGGGATATCACTGGGGTAGGATAACAACATGTGGAATGAAGAAGACCAAATGTTCATGACTGAAATTCCCCATGCATAATCAATGAATGAAATATATATATAGTATAGTTATATGAATCTTACCCATCACTATCCGAGGCACCTTGGGAAAACACCAGGTATCCATCACCTGTACCCAGGTAAGATTTGTATAATTGTATTATTTTACCTCAGTACTACCCTCTGGCTACTTGTAGTCAAGGGAGAATTTTACGTAATCTCATTTTTTATCCTTTTATACTTAATGTTGTAATCATACTTTTGTTTTTTAGTGCAAAATATTAATTTTGTTTCTCACCCGTCTTCAGTTAGTGAGTAGGTGAGTCACCAGGCTGCCTGGCTTTTCTAGTTGTTTATTGTAATGTTTTGCAAACGATCTAGCCGTCTTCCACCCCGCGTGCAAGGATTCTCTATACTGAGATTCCTAATTGTCTTGCCTTAGAGACCATGGCTCCACACATTGAGTGGGATGCTTAGCATCCAGTATTGACACCTGCCTGTTTAAACATCTTGATGGTCCATCTTGTGAGTGTTTCTCTCGAGATAGCTTTATGCGGTTTGATCAAGCTGATTAGTAGCTGTCTAGAATTCCTTATTCCGCATGACTTGGATATATATACCCTAATGGCTGAAACTACACATATCCGTTTATCTTCCGGAAAACTATTTACATGTACTGTGGACAGTGGGTTCCCTATGCGATTCGACTTTAGTAATGTCTCTAAACCGAATGTTGCCTCATCCTTATCTATCTCTAGTCCATCGAGTGAGAGAGCAACAATGGTTTGGCTTCTGTGTCCCGTCACTAGCAGTAATAGCACGGCTAACTTAAATCCTAGTTCCTTCATTGATAAATGTCTATTACTAGGTAATAACTTGAATAATTTAAATACTATAAACACATCCCAAAACCTACTATATTTGGGTTTGGGTGGGTTCCTTTCATACACCGATCTAATGAACCAACGTGCTATCTGATGCTTTCCAATCGTTTGTCCATCTATCCTTGGTAGAATAATTGAAAGTGCACATCTTGCTGCATTAATTGCACCAAATCCTAATCCACCATCTTCTAATATTCTTAGAAATCTTACTATCTGGGCTATTATAGGTTTTAATGGTTTGACTCCTTTAAGCAGACAATGAAGTCCCCATTTCTTTAAATAACTTCTGTATAATTTCACTGTTCCTGTCCTTCACATGTGTGAAATGAGTCTTTCTTGTGTAATTTTGTCTAAACCATATTGTTCTAAATGTTTTCTTAGAAAGGGAATGCCAAAAGGGGTGGTGTTGAAACGTCTCCGTGGACTGTTAGTGGTCCCTGATGTTGTAGGTTGTCCCTTTCTCGTGGGAACCTGAGTGCGTCTTTTGCTGCTAATGTTATTGCCGCTAGCCATGGTTGTGTGTCCCATGCTGGTACTATCAGTACTGTGTGTGATTGATCCATCTTGATATTTGTGTGTACTGATAATGCTGAATGGTGGGAATATGTAATAGAATTTATTATTCCAAATTAACGAAAATGCATCTACTCTCCAGGCTTCTGGCTCGGGATGCCAAGACACATGTTTGGGTAACTTGTTGTTGTTGCGTGATGCGAATAAGTCAATTTCTGGTTTGCCTCATTTATCCCAAATGTGTTAGAAAATACTTTGATTTAATGTCCATTCTAGATGTAGACTTTTACAGAGTATTTTGACTGCCTGGAATATGTGCTACTGTTAGCCATATCTCGTGTTTCTCTGCCCAGTCCCAAATTAGTTTGGCTAAATAGTTACATGGTTTGGAACGAGTCCCTCCCATATTACATATGTAAACCATAGCTGCCGTGTTATCTGTTAATACCATTACATGATTTGTAGGTGGTGAACTAGACCACGTAGCTCTGAGTTCTAGTACATTTATGTGATCGGAGATTTCATCATCCATCCACCGACCACCTGTTGCCTGTTGGTCTCTGTGAGCCCCCCCCCATCCTTCTAGTGAAGAATTTGTTGTGACTGTAGTGTTGGGCTCTCCCATTCTATTGGGTTGGGCGAATTGTTGATGTGTGACAGGCACCACATAATATCTTTTTGACCATCTGGCGAAATCGTCATGGGTCATTCAAAGTTTCCTTTTCTGCGAGCCAATGCCAAGTTCTTATCTATTTCTAGCAATTTAATATGAGCCTTGCCATACAGAATATCTGGCGCATATGCTATCATAATTCCTAACAGCATTGCGACTTGTCTTATCTTTGGTTTGTTCAATTGTAATAATTGGTTCTTACATAATTCAACCTTAATTAAGCTGTAAAACAGTAATAATTTATGGAAAAGTTTGAAACCTTTGTGTATGTGAATGCTAACATGAACTGAACCATCGTATCCAGTTAATAAGATACAAACTGTTTGGTTTTGTAGTTAATGTAGAAAACTGCCAGAGCTACTCACAAACGTCCTCCCGTTGTGAATTGATTATGTTAATTGCTAGACCAGGATGTGCTTCCTTCTCCCTTGACTATGAGTAGCCAGAGGGTAGTACCGAGGTAAAATAATAGATAATTGTTTCCTTTTTTAATTGGAAATGAGTTGGCGATATGAGAAGAGGAACGCATGAATATCAGGATCATAATTAGGGTACTCCCAAATCTATGGGCTATCACTACTGCCAGATGACTAATCTATCTGGGACAAAGAAAGCCCTTGTCACATATAATTGTTGTTGTCTTTGTCATGATTGTAATCCTATGTATACATACACAGATAGAGTGTGTGATTGGGTGTATGTTTCTTGGTATAAAAAAAAGGAGGGCATCGCATTAACACAGTTGTCGCGGTGTGACGTAATATGGGCTATAAATTTGCTTCTCGGTTAAATTAATGAGTGGACACCAGACTCATACTTAGATCATATCAGGACAGGTACACACTTGTGACTGTGCACATTCATGGAAACTTTATAGTGTTTCCCCACTGGGCGACCAGGGCAGCATGACCTGAACACCCACTTAGTCACATTATCCTGATACTGAGCTAACCAGAGATTGCCTTATCAATATCATAGTAGTGCGAAGCGTCAGGCTAGCTAGCGACAAGTATCAGTTGTCTGAGTCATTAGTTTGACTTTGGCAGTCATTCAAACTCCCAACCTTCCGGACAGGAACTAGTGCTGTTACCGATTGAGTCACCACGTCCAGTGCCAAGGATACTACTACTAGTACTAGTAGTAGTACCAGTAGTAGTAATAATAACCACGGTGTCACCTGTCAGTAACACAACGGATGTTGCCCACCTCCAGCCCTGCCTCACGACGTAGATCGTGGGATTCGAACCCACGGGTTCGAATCCCGGCCGAGTTAAACCAATGACATAAAAACTTATACTAGTCGCTTCCTAGCCAGGCGTTCGGCATTACTAGGATAGGGAAAGGACTGGATGGTTCAGTGTCAGGATAATGTGAGTTGTGACTGAGTGGGATTTCGGATAATGGTACTGGTGACCTGATTTCCCAGTGGGGCAGCACTATAGAGTCACCATAAGTGTGCGCTGTCACAAGTTGGTATATGTCCTGATATAACCTCAGATGTTGCCAGGACGTAAACTTCCAACAACCAACCAGCCCCGCCCACGACAGCCACCGACTACACGTGGATATACCTCCCAGTCCACGTCTAGGGCCAGTGGGTCAGGTCACACTGACCACCACCAGCCAAAGCCAGCCGCCCCCCTCCCCCAGGTCACCAGGTTACACTGACCACTTGGAGCCAAATACAGCCAAACCCACCACGACGCCGTCACCTCACACTTCACACTCACCCCCATCCCACACTCACCATGCACCCACTCACATCACACCTCCCTAAACTGACGTCATCCCACAGCTTACATCATCATCAACATCATCATCATACACACAGCCCAGGAGGAGGGGGGACAGAGGGGGGAGACGAGTGGAGGGGAGGACGGAGAGGGAGAGAGGGAGAGTGGGGGAGGGAGAGGATGAAGAGGGAGGAGTGGAGGATGGAGAGGACGGAGAGGGAGGAGTAGAGGAGGGAGAGCATGGGGGGAGGAGTGGAGGAGGGAGAGCATGGAGAGGGAGGAGTGGAGGAGAGAGAGCACGGAGAGGGAGGAGTGGAGGAGGGTGAGGATGGAGAGGGAGGAGTGGAGGAGGGAGAGGACTGAGGTGGAGGAGTGGAGAGGGGAGAGCACGGATAGGGAGGAGTGGAGGAGGGAGAGGGAGGAGGGAGAGGACGGAGTGAAGGAGGGAGAGGATGGAGAGTGAAAGTGGAGGATGGAGAGGGAGAAGTGGAGGAGGGAGAGGACGGAGAGGGAGGAGTGGAGGAGGGAGAGTGAAAGTGGGGGAGGGAGAGGACGGAGTGGAGGAGGGAGAGGAGGAGGGAGGAGGGAGAGGACGGAGTGGCGGAGGGAGAGATCGAGAGGGAGGAGGGAGGAGGGGAGGCGGAGAGGGAGGAGTGGGGAGGGAGAGATCGGAGAGGAGGAGTGGAGGAGGGAGAGGACGGAGAGTGAGAGTGGGGGAGGGAGAGGGACGGAGAGGAACGTGGGGGAGGGAGAGGAGGGAGAGTGAAGTGGAGGAGGGAGAGGATGGAGAGGGAGAGGGGGGGATGGAGAGGGAGGAGTGGAGGACGGAGAGGGAGGAGGTGGGAGGAGGGGGAGGAGGGAGAGGAAAGTGGGGAGGGAGAGGACGGAGTGGAGGAGGGAGAGGACGGAGAGTGAAAGTGGAGGAGGGAGAGGACGGAGAGTGAAAGTGGGGGAGGGAGAGGACGGAGAGTGAAAGTGGGGGATGGAGAGGGAGGAGTGGGGGAGGGAGAGGACGGAGAGGGAGGAGTGGAGGAGGGAGAGGACGGAGAGTGAAAGTGGGGGAGGGTGAGGAAGGAGTGGAGGAGGGAGAGCACGGAGAGGGAGGAGTGGAGGAGGGAGAGGGAGAGTGGACAGAAAAGATCATTGATTTGGGGAAAGAAAGCAAGAGGGGAAGAGGGGAAGAGCGGGGACGGGAATGAAGGGGAGGGGGTGGGAGGAGAGGGGAGGGGAAGCGGAAGGTGGGAGGGGGGAGATGATGCTTCTGGTATCAGATTCAACAAAATGGCGATCACGATTAAAAAATCCATGCCACAAAGCAATGGAAGATGGACCAGTTTGTGTGGATGCATTAAGTTGAATACTGTTGTATTGTTATTGTGTATTTAACTGTTGTCGCGGCGTAGTAGTTGTGTACTGCTTATATGTTAATTGTGTTGTAGTTGTGGCGTAATGGTGGTGGTGTAGTGGTGGCATAATGGTGGTGGAGTAGTGGTGATGTGGTGGTACTATAGCAGTTCCGCAACTCTCCGCACTCAGTGCCGAAACCTGAACACAGCCAGTCGGGTTGTTTACCTCCAACTGCTCGCCGCTCGGGCATGGCGCCGCCCGCACACACGCGCAGCCGGGTGGTCGCGGGAGGCGCAGTGTGTTTACTTCTCTAGGGCAGTTGGGGCCACGCCATGGCCTCAGCCTCCTTTACTAAAGATTCACCGACTGCAGAACAAAGCCTCCAATCTAAGTTACTAATGACCACACGCGCTACAAACTGGGTGTTAGACTATAATTAGAGCGTATATATACTATAGATATATATATACTCTCTACATATTATCTACGTGTGTGTTTGTTTGTTGCTGTGCTACGTCCTAGCAACATCTAAGGCCATACTGAACACTGCAACAGTTATAGTAAAATAGTTAACTAGTTTGGGTTCCGATCGGTGAAGTTTTACACATGCTGCCATCCATAGCCCAAATTGCCCCCCCCCCCCCACAACACACACACACCGACGTAGAGGCGGCCCGCTGGCCTACTCGCCCCCCCCCCCTCCCCCCTCACCCCCACCCCCGTCCCGCCGCCCGAAACACTGGGCCGGGACTGGGTGGCGGTGCAGGGTCGGGAGGCGGACGTGGCTGTGACCCAGTCCGCGGTCAAAGCAGCGTGTGGCGGGGTTGGGGGGGGTTGGGGGGGGGTCTGACCGGGCTGTACTAAGGAGAGGCGGGGGACAGTTATGTAAGGCGCTCTCAGCTGACCCGAGCTGGCCCTTGTGAGGTGGGCCACCACCAGGACACCCCAAACCCAGACCGACGCGCACTCAGTCTCAGCCTGCCTACACACGTGTGTGTGTCCATGTCTGTGTGTGTGTGTGTGTGTCCGTGTGTGTGTGATTCTGTGTGTGTGTGATTCTGTGTATATCTATATATACCGTGTCATACATATATGAGTCGTTCTCAGAAACTGTGAACCACATATTTGTTATCAGGATAGTAATATTTTGGTATTCGCACCAATCAATGGTAGTCAGGTGGTGTGATGCCATGTCAGAACCCTTCCAAGTCAGTAATGGTGTACGTCAAGGAGGGATATTGTTCCCCTATTTATTTAAAGTTGCATAGTCCAATGGTTTAGAATTTCTGGGTTTTTTTTTTAGATAAATATATTAGATCGATCACTAGTATCTACTTTACATTAGTTCAAAGTTACTTTTATTTTAAATGGTAAACTTTTGAGACATTTTGAGTGCAAACATGGAAAAATAGTTTTGGCAAGCTTGCCAAAACTCTGGCACCATAGACTTCTGCAGTAACATGTTCTGTTAAATTGCCTTATACACAGAAACAAATGCTTAATAAGTGCATTAGTATCTAAGTTAGATATGTCAAATCAAATCTAGATAATTAGTTTGGTTTTGAAAATTTGATATTTCATCGGACTATGCGGCTTTAATGTTTATATGGATGACTTGTCGAAAAGGTTAAATCAGTGTAAAACTGGATGTATTAATGGATCATTTCTTCTAAATCATCTTATGTATGTTGATGACTTGGTAATATTCTCACCATATAGTAGTGGACTGCAAATACTATTTAATATATGCTCTGAATATGGCATAGAAGCGGATATCAAATACAATGCTATTAAAAGTATGGTAATGATCATTCGATCAAAATATGACAAGGATACTGTATTTCCTGATTTTATTTTAACTGGTGCTCCCCTGTCAATCTCTATTGAAGTCAAGCACTTAGGTCACTTTATGACGGATGACTTTAGAGATGACAGGGATATTAATAGACAGTGTCACAAGTTATACGCTCAAGGAAATATACTCATTAGGAAATTTCATATGCGTACAGCTGATGTCAAGGTAAATTTAATTAGAACTGTCTGTACTCTCTTGAATACTGCCAAGATTTGGTGGAACTATAGAATGTATAGCATTAGAAAACTGAAAGTAGCATATAATGACATTATGAGGTTATTACTTTGTCTACCTAGGTATCACAGTGCTAGTCAGCTGTTTGCCAATATTGATGTGCCAGCCCTCCAGGCTGTTATCAGGAATCTAATATTCAAATTTATTACTAGACTTGACAAGTCAGAAAATCCTATAATACAGGGACTTGTGAAAATAGGAGAGAGTGATCTCAGATTTACGTCTGCCATATGGAGGCATTGGTACAAACTACTGTATGTAGACCAACATTTTGGTATTGGTTAGTATGGTAGTATTCATACTATTACTTATATCCTATTCATATATATTTTTATATCTACCTACTATGGACCACATAATGTAACTACCATAATCCTGAGTCTGAAAGAAAGAATTGAATTGTAAATAATTTTGCCTTTTTTGGGGTGGGGTATCAAGTCAAATTGTTATCATTTCTTCTGTATATTAAGCATGTTAGCAATATTACATTATTTAATCTACCCCACAAAATGTATCCAAAATATGCTTAAATAATGGTGGGCTAATGTGGAAATAGGAAAACTTGCATATTGACACTATGCATCTATGCACCCAAACTTGTTTTTCTTTTAAAACAATCATTTTTGCTTAACTGTGATCAATAAACTCTATTTGAATATGTTGTGTAGTCTATGTTAAAATGATGTTATGGATGTGTGTTAAGCTGATGTTATGGATGTGTGTTAAGCTAATGTTACAGATGGATATAATATGGTTAATTGTAACGTTTTTCTCAATTGTTCGTAGATCAAAATAAAAAGGGAAATGTTCTGTTAAACTCTTCGACATATGCACAACATCTAAAACTTCATAGCAACATGGGTTCGGCTATTATTTGGAATGTTTTCACTTTTGATTTCCATGTGACGAAGTGGCACATAGTTTGTGTGCTTGTGTGTTTATATATTGCACACAAGTATATATATATATATATGCGTGAGTGTGTTACATACTATATTATACTATTTTATGTCTACTATTTTATGCATGCCATATTATATGCTATATTATATATCAATCAATCAATAGTTCCGTCCTCTAGTCGAGGGTTGGATGCAATGGTTCTCCACTTGTCCTGATGGTGTGCTGTTCTGATAGACTGTGAATAATTCAAGCCTGTCCACTGTGAAATATTTGTAAACCATGATGTTCTTGGTCTCCCTCTCCCTCTGCTGCCATTCACCTTCCCTTCCAACAATGTACGGTATATTGAACTCTGACGAATGATATTATATATGCTACTCTATATATATATATAATTATGCTATATATATATTCTGTTATATATGCTATTTTATATATGCTATATTATATCAAATATATTTATATATAATGTATTTATATACAATTATTATATATATACTCCGCTATTAACGCTGACAACAATGCGGCCAATCGGCAATATGTTACAGTTTACATTTCTGGCATGAGGATAGTTAGCACCCATCTCCCCCCCCCCCAGTCCTGATATGACCTTAGATGTTGCTAGGACGTAAAACAACAACAAACATCTCCCCCCCCCACACACACACACTCATACACAAGTAACACAACCGCAACAGTGAACGCAAGTAATCGCCATGTTACATAACAATGAGATATGTGTGATGGCGGAAAGCGCGTGTGTGGAGCTGTGTGTGTGGGTGTGTGGGTGTGGGTGTGGGTGTATAGATTAGTTAGACGAATCTTACCTGGGTATAGATGATGGATAACTGTTGTTTTACCGAGGTAGAAGCCTCGGATAGACGTGGGCTAGGGAGAGGTAAGCACATCCGGTCCAGCAATCTTTACCTACTTAATCAGGAGAAATGAGCCAAATAATCTAAAAGTACATTAACGGTGATAATGGTACCAAACTGTGAAGTTTTGTTGGTAAAACCAAAGAATAGACGTGGAAGGGAGTGGCGGGAGGGCCCTAGCCCACGTCTATCCGAGGCTTCTACCTCGGTAAAACAACAGTTATCCATCATCTATACCCAGGTAAGATTCGTCTAACTAATCTATTTTACCTCGGTATAACAGCCTCAGGCTAGCCTCAGGCTAGGGAGAGGTTTACGTAAACTCATTTATCCTGTATTCTAATGTCAAAAATCAATAACAATTGTTAAACATGTATGAACATCAACCAGCAAAATTAAAGAGTTTTGGTGAAAACGAAGTGTATTCTCACCTACTGCTGATCTAGTCTTGTAGCAGCTGTCGGGCTACTGTGCTCGACTTTTCTAATCGTTTGTTGTAGTGGGTTGCAAACGACCGTGCTGTCTTCCATCCTGCATGGGCCAGGATCCGCTTAACAGAGATGCCCAGGAGTCGTGCCTTAGACACCATCGCACCCCTTGTTGAATGGGAGGCATATTTGTCCGTGTCTACGCCTGCCATTTTCAACATTCTAATTGTCCATCTCGCTAGAGTATCTCGCGAAATGCCTTTGTGTGGCTTAATAAAGCTCACCAAAAGCTGTCTTGACTGTCGTAAGTCTTTTGTCTTGGATATATATGCCCTAATGGCCGAGACAACACAAAGTTTTGAGTCTTTCTGTGAAACTACTAACACTAATCGTAGATAAAGGGTCACCTAATCTGTTAGATTTTAATAACTTTGACAAATCAAATGTGGCCTCCTTTCTATCTATCTCTAGGCCGTCTAACGATAACGCTACAATAGTTTGACCCCTGTGTCCTGTTACTAACAAAAAGGAGCAAAGCTACCTTAAAACCTAAATTGTTTAAGATCTAAATGCTTATTATGAGGCCACTGTTTGAGTAAATCAAACACTACCGACACATCCCAAAAGCGACTGTATTTCGGTTTTGGTGGATTTCTCTGATAAATCGACCTAATAATCCAATGAATGACATGGTGTTTTCCAAATGTCTCATTATTTATCCGTGGCAGGATAACCGATAAAGCACACAACGAGCAGCATTAATAGCTCCGAACCCTAATCCTTCCATCCTCCAACCCTCTGAGAAATTTACCAACTTGTGAAATAGTAGGATTCATGGGTTTTAACTTTGTTAACTATACAAAAAACACCCCATTTCCTCAAATATGTAGTATACATTTTAACCGTACCTTTACGCCAAGCATCTGCCACCAGTCTTTGTTGTGTAATTTTATCTAAACCAAATTGTTCTAAATATTTATTTAAAAAAGGAATGCCCACAACGGGGTTGTGGACACGTCCCCCTCGTCGTTTTAGAGGGCCTTGGTGTGTCAGATTGTCTGGCGATCTTCGGAATCGGAGGCAATCTTTGGGCGGCTGCCTGTATGCCCGGTAGCCAAGGCTGCGTGTGCCAGTCGGGAACGATTAATATTGCGTGTGCTTTGTCCATCCTTATTTTTCTGCTTACCCGGGCTGATCAAGCTGAATGGGGGGAAGATATAATAAAATTTATTCCCCCAGGTGAGAGAAAAAGCATCTATATGCCATGCATCCGGTTCTGGCTGCCATGAGACATATTTATCAATCTTACAATTGTTTCGTGAAGCAAATAAGTCCACTTCAGGTTGGCCCCACTTTTGGCACACTGTGGCGAAAATTTGTGGCTTAAGAGCCCATTCTAAGTGGTCATAAAATTGTCGACTTTTAATGATCCGCTAAAGTGTTCTGCTTTCCGGGAATATAAGCTACTGTTAACCAAACTTTCTTCATTTTGGGCCCAATCCCAAATTTTTCGGGCCATAGCATTACATGGTTTTGACATTTGTCCCCACCCATATTGCGTACATATGCCATTGCTGTGGTATTATCCGTTAAAATACGGACGTGTGTACGTGGTACTTTAACCAAACTAGCGAGGCCTAAGTAAATAGCTCGTAGCTCTAGGACATTAATATGATCAGAATCTTCCTCTTTTTAACCAACGTCCACCAGTTGCTACGGACTCGCAATGTGCACCCCAACCTTCTAGTGAAGCGTCAGTAGTAACTACTGTGTTGGGTTCATTCATACCGTATGGGGTTGGGGGAATTTTCAATATTATCGAACCACCAATTAATATCATTCAGTCCTTCCTCGGAAATAAACATTTTCCTTTCAAAATTGCCTTTAGTACGAGCCAACCCTAAGTTCTTATCTATCTCCAAAGATTTGATATGGGCTTTGCCATATAGAATAGCCGGGGCGTAGGCAATAAGTATGCCAACTAGCACCGCGACCTGTCTAATCTTTGGCCTACTTAAGGCGACCAAGTGAGACGCCGTATCATGAAACTTAAGCAGCTTGTTATCTGGAGTGAAACAGTCATACAGCGCGTGTTAATAATAAATCCTAAACATTTCAGTTCAGTTGTTGGGACAAAAACAGATTTGTTATAATTTAAATAAAATCCTAACGTAGTCAGGAGGGAACATAAATCTTCCACCGCTTGTTTGACAGTCATCATAGGATTGTGACACAATGAAGGAATCATCTATGTAGGGAAACATAGTATGTCCCTTATTCGCCATCACCGAGAAAACGGGTTTCAACAGTTTAGTAAACAAACGGGGAGCACAGGCTAAGCCATTCGGCATACAAGTAAATTGAAAAAGTGTACCTTTCCAAATAAACCGTAAGAATTTCCGGTGTAGTTCAAATATCGGGACTGTATAATATGCATCCTGTAAGTCAACACTAGCCATCCATGCATTTTGTGTTACCAAGTCTCTGGCTGTGTCAAGTGAAAACATTTTGAAATGTTGATACTCTACTAGTTCGTTTAACTTAGTTAAATCTAAAAATCATACGGATATCGCCATTTGGCTTTGGCCTTGGAAATATATTAGAGATAAACTCCCCTGGAGTGTGTAACACCTGTTCAATAATACCCTTAGACTCAAAGAGCGTAACCTGTTCAGATAATGCTCGTTCTTCAATCTCATTAAACTTGTACGGAAAAGGTAATCCGTTTTTGTAAAGGGATTTCCGTAAAGGGAATCTTAACACCGGTAACAATATTCAAAATGTTAACGTCAGAAGTAATGTCATACCAAGAAGAAAAATACAATTAACAATATTTCCTGCACAAAATTCCCTTACGTCTGTTTGTGTAGACTCCGCCACCCGCTTAGGTAGTTGGGTCTGCGTAGCCATGTCTATTTGTTGACTGGTCGTGGGAAGGATTGTTTCGGGGCAAACTCCTTCCTGAACGGGCGGTTGCCGTCGTTCCACCCTTGCCGGTCTCCTCGACCTCTGCCCCTGGGCTGATAGCCGTAGGATGGGCCGGACCTGCCAGCCCTGGCTCCTCGACGAGGACGAAAATCCCCTCGGGGTCGACGGAATCTGGAAGAGTCGGTTTTCTTGGCCTCCAGGTTACGACCACTCTTGGCCTCCGTTTCTACCTCTTTAAAGAGTATGGCAGTTGGCCCCCAAACATTTTCCCCTTATCCAGAGGTTTGCCTTTGATTGGCTTGGGGGCAAGAAGAGTGTATACTCCTTGCCATCGTTGTCCATAACCTTTTTAGACCTGGCGACTTCCTTTCCTGCTTGGGTACTGACCGCCTTGAAAACATTTTCATAGCGACGATAACTCAGAAAATTACTGGCGGCTGTAAGGAGGGCCATGCCCTTGTCCATACCTCTAGCCAGTGAGGAGAACTTGTTCTCTGTCTGCATCCGGTTCGCGACCGGAACGACTGAAGCGAGTACGCCCAAAACTGCTTTGTGGACGGTAAACAGTGCTGTTTCAAATCGCTTCTTCTCTTCGTTAAGATGGATGCCAGCATCCATCTCCTTAACGACACTAGCTGGGATACCTTTGATGCCGGAAATTTGTTCTGTGATCTTATTGATCACCTCGGCTGGCTTAAAGGTATTGAAGTGTCCTTTGATAGTCTCACGCATCATGGTCGTTGTTCTGACCTTCTTACCCTTTTGAATAGGGCAGCGCTTGCGAATCTTTCCGCCCAGCTTGGCATAAACGCCATCTCTTTCTGTATCTGAGTCGGATTCAGTAGTCGACGAGTCAGACGATGAATCGGAAGAAGAATCCTTCTTTTTCTTCTTACTCTTCTTCTTTTGCTTCTTCACTTTCTTACTTTTGGTGGCTTTCGTGTAGTCATCACCTGAGGAACTAGCGGGTCTTTTTCCGCTTTTTTGCCCTTAACGTGCGTGGGCTCAGCCGCCGAATCAGTCTCAAAATCCGTGACATCCTGCCAACCAGAGTCATCTGGGTCAAACTGTTGGTCTTTGCTTTGGAGCTCTTTCATACGTTGCTCCACTAGCCGATTGACCTGCAAGGTCAAGTCCGCTGGGAACACCTCGTCGTCATCACTGTCTCTATCCGAAAGCACGTGGGCTCCCTGAAGCGGAGACGGCGGAGCTGTCCTATCGGGAGACGTATCGTAGCCGGTAGGCACGCGTCCCTCCGCCGCTGCAGGCGGCGGCTTGTTTCGTTTCGTAGCCATCGGTTCTGTAACCCAAAAAAGGAAACTTAATAACCGGAATCAACTCAACTGAACACCGAAGTGACGCCAGAAACTGGGTTGAGGATATCTTGGTAACGAGTAACGTATTTACACCGTTCTCGAAACAGGCGTGGTAAGCTAAATTTTTCCGTAGGTTTTAGGTATCGAAACCAACCGTACGTGGGGTAGGCTTCTAGAACCTCCCATCTCTCTGTTCCATACACTTCTCTCACCCACGGCTACTGCGCCAGCAAGTGAGAGAAAATGCTACGAAACTCGGAGAAACGCCTCATCAAAAGGGGAGTCCATAAAAGAAACCCAGGATCTTCCCCAACATCACCCTCTATTAGGGTCCGAAGGAATGTCCACAGGAGATGTGACGGTGTCACCATCTCTACCCGTACAAAGCGGGTTAAATCGAACCACTGGCCAAGACAAAGGAATCCTTTGTTCTATCCGATTCAAATTTTTAAACGTCAATCTTGTCCAAACTGGACGTACGAAAGTTCTGAACTTTCCAATCTAGATGCTATAACGCATCATAAACAAGCTCAACCAAAATAATCATGATTACTTACAGTTGTTAGCTTGTTTGTAGATAAATCCAACTGGAGCAGCTCACGAGCGTCCTCCGGTCGTGAGCTTTTTATGCTAATTGCTGGACCGGATGTGCTTACCTCTCCCTAGCCTGAGGCTAGCCTGAGGCTGTATACCGAGGTAAAATATATATATATATGTATGTGTGTGAAGTGTTTGGTTGTTTTTATCACAGTTAGCGTGGGTCAATCTAATTAAGTAATATTAGTTTCGGTGGCGCTAATGTTGATGTTTGGCTGCAGAGACAGTGGTGAGACCGCATTAACACAAACACACAGTTTATTTATATTCGCATAATTAATTACACAACACATACTCTACATTAATGCATTATTAAAGTGAGTCCATCTCCCATGTGTTGCGAACTGAACATTATAACCTATGTAATTATAATTCACTTGTAAAAATGGAAACAGCCATAAAAAAAAAGTATGTTATAATGTCTCTCGCTATTGAGAAGACAATGGCACACATGCCATTAATTTTGTCTAAGTTAATATTTTTAATATTATTTCTGTACATTAGTTGAGGGAAAATTTCAAATGCGGATATTTGCTCTTCCTCTTTCTACTGGTCCTTGCCTTATTCTATTGATGCAGAATACCAGGCTATGTAGCGAAAAGTATAATTTGTTTATTCATTGGATTAATTAGATTAACTATATTTTTTACAATTAGTTTATAATTATTTGTACTGTTTTGTTATTTTTACAATTATTTTAACTAATATTCTTGCAATTTCTTTTCTCACAATTACTTGTTTTGGTATTATTGACATTATTGTTGCCACAGTACGGCGTGATAGAGTTGCGGTGCTGCGTACACGGTAGCATAATTAGTGCAGGCTTCCGCTGCGGAAGGTTGGAAGTTTGAATCAGTACCGAGTCAAAGGAATGGCATACCAAATTTATACTCGTCGCTACCTAGCATGGCACTCGACATTACTAGGATAGGACCTGGGCCGCGTTCAGGGTCTGTCTCGGAGGCGTCTCGGTGATGCTTTTTGGCTTGAATCTGTTCAGTGTGCATCTCGGCGACGTCTCGGCGATGCCTCCCTTTTCAATCAGGAGACAAAAAGTGCCTCGAAAATGGCCGCCGTATCCAGTAGTTTCAGCCTATCACAGCGCAGCATTTCTATTGCAAATGGCCGCCGCCTAAAGGGGCGGCCATTTTCGAGGCGACAAACTGCTTGTGCAGTTCAGACTAGCGTGACGTCTGTGCCATCTCCGAGGCGCCTCTGAGACGGACCCTGAACGCGGCCCTGATCTCCCAATAGGGCAGCACTATAAAGCCACCATAAGTGAACACTGTCCAAGTCGGTACCGATCCTGATATGACCTTAGATGTTGCCAGGACGTAAAACAACAAACAAATAGCTGTCTAGTGGTCCCGCCCGTCGTCGTTCCCGGGTCTCCTATGTCAGGTCGGGGACCCGTAAACAAAGCAAAAGGCGGTCCATTGTTCCGGCACCAGGTTGGGCAGAACGCGGTGGGCGGGAGACCAGGTTAGCATCCACTGCACGGCCTCTCGAGCAGGGGGACCACATGTTGTGACTGCTTACCTGGATTCTAAACTCCTGACCTTCCACATGGGAAGCCTGCACTCTACCGATTCTGCCACCGCGTCCGGTGACTTATTATAATTGATTCAGATTGGAGATATTTGAAGTGAAAAGATGGAAAATTATTTGTGTGGTTCACACAGAACTGCTGTACACCACAGACTTCAGCTGTGACAAGTTCTGTTAAATTAAGTCAGCATTCCCTTTTATGAAGAAAACATATTTACTAAGTGCACCGATATCTAACTTCTAAGTTTGATATGTATGATGAAATGTAGATAACTTCTAAGTTGGATATGTATGATGAAATCTAGATAATGTCTAACTTGGATACATATGATGAAATCTAGATAACGTCTAAGTTGGATACATACGATGAAATCTAGATAACGTCTAAGTTGGATACATACGATGAAATCTAGATAACGTCTAAGTTGGATACATACGATGAAATCTAGATAACTTCTAAGTTGGATACATACGATGAAATCTAGATAACTTCTAAGTTGGATATGTATAATGAAATCGAGATAACATCTAAGTTGGATATGTATGATGAATTCAAGATAACTTCTAAGTTGGATACATATGATGAAATCTAGATAACTTCTAAGTTGGATATGTATGATGAAGTCTAGATAACGTCTAAGTTGGATACATATGATGAAATCTAGATAATGTCTAAGTTGGATACATACGATGAAATCTAGATAACGTCTAAGTTGGATACATACGATGAAATCTAGATAACTTCTAAGTCAGATATGTATGATGAAATCTAGATAACTTCTAAGTTGGATACGTATGATGAAGTCTAGATAACTTCTAAGTTGGATATGTATGATAAAATCTAGATAACTTCTAAGTTGGATACGTATGATGAAATCGAGATAACTTCTAAGTTGGATACGTATGATGAAATCGAGATAACTTCTAAGTTGGATACGTATGATGAAATCGAGATAACTTCTAATGCCCGGTACACACCTAGATTATACAGAAAGGTGCCCAGCTGCACCAAACCCATTGTCAGCGTGTGCACCGATATGCGCTTTGTGGTCTGGTCAGCGGGTACGGGGTGGCAGGGGGTGTCGTGTGTGTGCAGTGGGGGGGGGGGGGGGGAAGAGACACACAACCCCTTCCCTTAAGGCCCTGTCACATTACGGCATATGGCGGGAGCGTATTGAAAACCTACGTAGGTCCTGCGCGTGCCGGCCTATGATGACATTTGGTGATCTTTTGGCTGGTTTTGAGCATATGTGGAACCTATGAGGAGCGTACGAGGAGCGTGTGGGAGTGTGCTGTGACATTTTTTGACAGTTTTGATTGGCATGTGGAGCGTACGAGTAGCGTACGCATAGTGTATGTGCGTATGAGTAGCGTGCATACGCTGTGCATACGCTAGGAGTACGCTCCCATACGTAACTCGTAGGTTATGCGTACGCTACATACGCTAGAGATACGCCGGTGACACAAGTTGAGCGTATGCAAAACCTATGCCGGCGTACCCCTAGCGTACGAGGAGCATATGCCGGTGTATGAGGAGCGTATGTCGGCGTATGAGTAGGGTATGGGCCATACGCTCTCATAGGTCGAGATTTTTTGAGCATGCACAAAAAAATGTGGACGGACGGATTTATGAAAGCGTATGGCGGCGTATGCCTCATAAGCCGGCATCTGGTGGCGTATGAGTAGTGTATGAGTAGCGTATGAGTAGCGTATACAGCATATGCCGACGTATATGACGTAACGCGCCTACGCCGCCATACGCTCCCGCAAAAAACCCTAATGTGACAGCCCCTTTACCACGGTGCAGGCCAGGTATTGTTCCCCGTTCTTTGTTTGGGGTTGGTATCTGCAGTCGGCCGCATGGCGCAGGAGGAGGTGGTGGTGGTGGGAGGTGGGTGGGGGTGTAGCAGGAGGGCGCGAATCTAATCTGCCACCGCTTTCTCTTCTTCCCCCCCCCCCTTTTTGTTTTGTTTTGCTAACTCCTTTTTTTTTTTGTCAAGCTGCCTGCTCCTCACACTGCGACTAATCGGGTCGATGCACTCCAGACCAGCCCAGCCTTGACATGGTTTCGTCTGGCGCTAAACACCAACCCAGGGTGTGGTATGATGTGGGGTAGTGGTGGTGGGTAGTGATGGTGGTGTGATGTGGAGTAGTGGTGGTGGGTAGTGATGGTTTAGTGGTAGTGATAGTGTGGTGTGGGGTCGTGGTCTGGTGGTTATGATGGTGGTGTGGTGATGGTGATGGCTACGCTGATGGTTGTGGTGTGTGGTGATAGTGGTAATGGTTGTGATGGTGTGTGGTGATGGCTACGCTGATGGTTGTGGTGCGTGGTGATAATGGTACTGGCAATAGTGATGGCTACGCTGATGGTTGTGGTGTGTGCTGATAGTGGTAGTGGCAATAGTGATGGCTACGCTGATGGTTGTGGTGTGTGGTGATAATGGTAGTGGCAATAGTGATGGTTGTGATGGTGTGTGGTGATTACTATGCTGATGGTTGTGGTGTGTGGTGATAGTGGAAATGGTGATGGTGTGTGGTGAAGGATATGCTGATGGTTGTGGTGTGTGGTCATAGTGGCAGTGTCAATAGTGATGGTTGTGATGGTGTGTGGTGATAGTGGTAGTGGCAATAATGATGATTTTGATGGTGTGTGGTGATTACTATGCTGATGGTTGTGGTGTGTGGTGATAGTGGAAATGGTGATGGTGTGTGGCGATAGTGGTAGTGACAATAGTGATGGTGTGTGGTGATGGCTATGCTGATGGTTGTGGTGCGTGGTGATAGTGGCAATAGTGATGGTTGTGATGGTGATGGCTATGGTGATGGTTGTGTGGTGTGTGGTGATAGTGGTAGTGGCAATAGTGATGGTTGTGATGGTGTGTGGTGATGGCTATGCTGATGGTTGTGGGGTGGTGATAGTGGTAGTGGCAATAGTGATGGTTGTGATGGTGTGTGGTGATAGTGGTAGTGGCAATAATGATGATTTTGATGGTGTGTGGTGATTACTATGCTGATGGTTGTGGTGTGTGGTGATGGTGTGTGGCGATAGTGGTAGTGACAATAGTGATGGTGTGTGGTGATGGCTATGCTGATGGTTGTGGTGCGTGGTGATAGTGGCAATAGTGATGGTGTGTGGTGATGGCTATGCTGATGGTTGTGTGGTGTGTGGTGATAGTGGTAGTGGCAATAGTGATGGTTGTGATGGTGTGTGGTGATGGCTATGCTGATGCTTGTGGGGTGGTGATAGTGGTAGTGGCAATAGTGATGGTTGTGATGGTGTGTGGTGATGGCTATGCTGATGGTTGTGTGGTGTGTGGTGATAGTGGTAGTGGCAATAGTGATGGTTGTGATGGTGTGTGGTGATGGCTATGCTGATGGTTGTGGGGTGGTGATAGTGGTAGTGGCAATAGTGATGGTTGTGATGGTGTGTGGTGATCGCTACGCTGATGGTTGTGGTGTGTGGTGATAGTGGTAGTGGCAATAGTGATGGCTGTGGTGATAGTGGTAGTGGCAATGCCAATGGTGATGGTGTGTGTTGATGGCTACGCTGATGCAGTGATGGTTGTGGTGTGTGGTGATAGTGGCAATGGCGATATAGTGGCACTACTATTATTGCTTTGTACACCCGCACCTCCACTCTACACACACACACACCTCTCCCCCCTCGTTTACTACGGCACCATTCATGATCATATCCAGCCTGGCGTTACCACTGAGTGCATGCTATGCTACCCACGCCACATCGCGCGTGTGTGTGTATGCGTGTGTGAGAGAGAGGGTGGGTGACGCATACATGACATAGCCTACATCCCCCTCCACCCCTACCCCTACCACTACCACCCAACCCCACCGCCGCCCTGGACCCGGGCTGCGTTGGGTGTTGAAAACCTGGGTTTGGCCGCATGTACTGCATGTACCGTCGCAGCAGCAGAGGGTGAGCAGGGCAGGGCAGGCAGGCAGGCATGCGTAGCCCCAACCCTCAGCGCTGGCTATACGCTGCTGCTACTCCTGTCATCTAGCTAGCAGTAGACACCAGTAACACCCCCCCCCCCCCACACACACACGCAGGCAGGAAGGCAGGGACTAGCATCTAGAGCGTATAATCTACAACTGGCAGCCTGCCGCTCATGGCGGACTCACTCACACATCCTGCACACCTGTCAACAGAAACACACGCGTGCGTGCGTGTGTGTTTGTGTGGAGTGGGGTCGGTCGTCAACCAACCACACCTAGTTGTTACCCCACCCCCCCAACACACACACCTCCTTCCACGCCGAGCAGCAAACCCTACTATTGTTCTAGCCCCTACCGTTATCTAGTTAGCGTTGTTTCACAATCACTAACACAGTGCTAACTGAAAACCGTTGAACCTGCCTATGCCTATGGGTCTGACTTGTGTTGTTGTGTAGTGTGTGTTGTCGGCGTGTACACGCACGCACGCGCGCGTAATGCGCAAATGTGTGTGGTTAGATATTCAGATGTGGCTCACCAAGTCCAACACCTCCCCTCCCCCTCCTCGCCTGTCAGTCATAAGCTGAGGCTGGGTTTAGCTTATAGCTTAGACCAGAGCCCGACCAACCAAACCTTGGCCTCGACACAACATGCTACCCCCCCCCCCCCCCCGCTCCGCTCACATACCTGCCCCACCCAGCACTACCACGAGCCCCTCTTCACCAAACGCCCCCCCCCCACCCCACCCCCCAACCAATCTCCCCCTGCCCCACCTCGACCCGACTCCATGATGGGGTGGTGGGTGCGACCTGGCCGACTGTGGCTTACAATACAACGGGCGATCATGCCCGACACCCACGGAACACACGCAAATGACGACACACCACCACTATCACCACCAACCAAAGGCAGTGTTCCCTCCTATAAATAAGGCACATATACAGGTCGGGCGGTGCGTGAAGGGAGGCCGTGTGTAGGGAGGTGAGAGTGGAGTGTGTGTGTGGGGGGGAGGGGGGATCTCCCTAATATCGCTCCCCTGGCCGTACGTAGATGCTTGTGTTTGTGGTAAACAAAAACGGAATCAACTCAGCCTGGGGAACCCTACAGTGACAGTAGGACGTTGTGCTTGACACCCACCCCACATTCACCCCCCTCCCCTCCCCTCTGAGGCTGCTATGGGCTATGGGGATCCCCGTGTTGTCGGAGGGAGGGAGGGAGGGAGGAGGCGAGGGGGAGGACGAGAGCCTCAGTCAGAGAGACAGAGATTGAGAGAATCAGTCCATGCCTTCCTTTTTTGCTTCGCTTCTCTATACGCACGTGTCCCCGAGTCACAACGGCCACGATCCGGCCACGGGCACCGGGCAAACCGTCCCGGCCCCCGGGCCCCCCTTGTAGGGCGGGGGGCGGCGGCAACGAGACGGAGCAAGGAGAGCTAGAGGTAGAATATTCGCAGTCCACTCACCGTATGTTGTGTAGTCGTCCGACAGGGGGGACCCGATCTAGACCTATATTCTAGAGCCCGGGCGGTACGCGCGGGGAGCGGGCCGGAGCGCACGGCGCCATGTAAACACAACGCCGGCCCACATTCCCTCACCCAGCAGCCGCCGCGCCGCGGTGGCGCCACCGCGCGGCGAGCGGCCGAACCACACAACTGGGGTTCGGGTGTGCGCCGTGGGGGGGCGGGGTTGAAATGGTGGCATAGCGTGTCGTACGTACCTAGAGAGCGGAAGGTGGAGGGGTGTGCGTGTGTGCGTGTGTGTGTGTGTGTGTGTGTGTGTGTGTGTGTGTGTGTGTGTGTGTGTGCATGCTGGCACCCTAGCATTTGCTTGGCTGCCTGCTCGCTTGCTACCCGAGCTCTATAGATTATGATAATTCGCCCGGAGGTGCCTGTAGGGGTGTGCGGGGTGGGGGTGACGTCGGGTTGTCGGGGAGCGCGGGGCGGGCAGCTTCTCACGGCAGCCTTGAGACCGAGCCGCTCAAGGCTGCTCCGTCAAGACCACCAGTCACTCACTGGTAGCCATGCGCGCCCTGTGTGTGTGCGGTGGGGCGCGGGGGGGGGGGGGGTATATGGAGGGGAGGGGGGGGGGGCTTACTGACAATGGGCCAGCCCCACGTTTTTTTAAATTATTTTGGATTTTTAATATTTTTGTATAGGCCACTCCCGACTTCCTTGTTTCATTGTCGCCCTCCCTCTCACCTTTAACATCTGTTCCGCCCTCTTCCCTCTACTGCACACTTCCACCCTTCCCTTCCCCTACATTTCCCACCTCTTCTCTCCCCTTGCTAACCCGTCCTTCCTTCTATGCTTCACCCATTCCCTCCTCCCAGTTCCCCCCCACATCTTCTCTCTCCTTCGTGACCAAACGGGATGGCCGAATGAGTTAGAGCGTCCGTCTCCTGTGTTGGTAGATCGTGGGGTCGAACCCTGGTTGAGTCAAACCAATGACTTAAAAATTGATACTTGTTGCTTCCTAGCCTGGCGCTCGGCATTATTAGGATAGGGCAAGGACTGGTTTGCTCAGTGTCAGGATAATGTGACTGAGTGGGATATCAGGTCATGGTGCTGGTAGCCTGGTCTTCCAGTGGGGCAACACTATAAAGTTGCCATGAGGGCACACTGTCACAAGTCGGTACCTGTCCTGATATTACCTTAGATGTTACTAGGACATAAAACAACAAACAAATCTCTCTCATTCGTTCTACTCCCCCACATCATTCCCCTCTCAGATTCCGAGCTTTTCCACCTCTTCCTCTAACAACCTCCTCTTCCCTTCCAAACTCCCCTTTCCCCTCTCCCCTTCCACTCCTATGCCTCCCCCTGTCGCTCTCCCCTCCCCTCTTCCCTTCCACTCCTACACCCCCTCTCCTTCCTCTCCCCTCCCCCTTCCCTTCCACTCCTATACCCCTTCACGCTCCCCTCCCTATCCTCCCCCTCTTCCCTTCCACTCCTACACCCCCTCCCCTCTTCCCTTCCTCTCCTACACCCCTGCACTCCCTCTCCCCTCCCCTCTTCCATTCCACCGCTCCCACCCTCGCACCGCCCTTCCGCCAACTCCCTACACCTGATCACCAATCTGGTGTCTGGTAGCTTTGGTTAAGCTGCATAGTCCGATGAAAATATAAAATTTTCAAAACCAAAACAATTATCTAAATTTGATTCTACATATCTAACTTAGATATTGGTGCACTTAGTAAACATTTGTCACCATACAGAAAGGAATACTGAGGCAATTGAATATAACCTGTTACTGCAGAAGCCTATGGGGTCAGAGTTTTGACAAGCTTGCCAAAATTAATTTTGCATGGTTCCACTTCAAATATCTCCAAAGTTAGCCACTTAAAATAAAAGTTACTTCAAGCTAAAGTAAGCTACACACTACCGATCAACCTAATGTATTTATCTCAGAAAATGTCAGAAATTCAAAAGCTTTAGACTATGGCCCATTGCTGTTTGTTTGTCCATGTAATGGCAAGGTCCGAGTACAGTGTTGTTGTTGTCAGTGACTTCGCTTCCACACACTAGTAGATGCAGTACTACCCCATTGTCACCGAGTCCTTTTTTAAACACGCTGGGCCGTAATCGATTAACACGACCCGAGCGAATCGGGTCACCCGAGTCATCAGAATTTCAAATCGAACACTGCGAGTAGAGTCGACAAATACACGTGCCGTGTGAAAAACGATCCGACCCAAGTAACCCACCTCCTAGCTGGGGTTGGCTACGAGCGATGATGTCACATTTGCACTGGTACTGTCCTGCAGGATAACAGCTACCAGTACCAGTCATGCATGGTTTTTTAAAAAGAATAACGTAGATTAATGAAATGGAAATATAGCTAAACTAGGCCGTCATAAAATACTTTAAATCCTATTTTGCTGTAGTTTTATCGGTTATTTAAAAAAAAAAAAATGTCCACCCGAGCACGGAGAAGCGTATTCGATTATTCGACCCGAGTCTGTAGGATGTGCGCATGCGCCAAAAAGTGGCTCGGGTGACCCGAGTTCATTAATCGATTACGCCCCTAGTGATAACTAGCGCTTCTATCAATGGCGACCACGTGACATGACGTTATTCCAGCGGGCCACAGGAGGATGCGTGCTATTCATAGCCCGGCGTGTGTGCCTATACGGAGCCCGCACTGCCTGCCACCTGGGACCTGCTCCAGTAACCCACGTGACGTGACACGTGACGACAAAGCCTCAAGGTGTGTGTGTGTGGGGGGGGGGGGGGGGCAACATCCCAACATCCTGACCTACAGATCACATGTTGTTGTGTGTTGGGGCGTTACGTCTTAGCAACATTTAAGGTTAGATGAGGATGGGTTCCGATTTGTGGCAGTGTACACTCATGGCGATTATATAGTGCTGCACCTCGGGGAGTCCGGGCTGCTAGCACCATGACCAGATGCCCCACTCAGTCATATTATCCTGGTATTGAACAAGCCTGTCCTTGTCCTACCCTTGTAATGCTGAATGCCAGGGTAGGTAGTGAAAAGTATGAATTTTGTAAGTTATTGATTTGACTCGATCGGGGTTCAAGCTCTGGAAGTCTGGTCACATATATATGCAAACACATATATACACATGAAGTGGGCGAGACTGCTCGCCTTGGGCATTTGCGCGCTTGTGCCGAGTGACTCGCATCTGGAGATGCAGGCTACTCGGTTCCACGGGCGCGCAAATCGCCACCATTTGCGCGGCCACGGGTTCTCGGCCGTAAATCATTGCTTGAATACATCAATTGCGACTATCCAAGCAACGGGAAGGAGGTCGGGCGTTTGGACCCAGACCCATCGGACGTATTTTTGCACGCTCCGATGTTTTAGCCGAGATTTAGGCCTTATTTATTGAAATTCTAAACTTATTTAACGTAAATAAGCATGGGAGGGGATTTATCTATAATAATATAACCTGCTACTATGCCATCTTGTTAGTTTCGGTAAGAATAAAGTCGTGAGCTCTTGGAAAGGAGGATTGGAATGTTCCTTGCATTCTTTACTATCCTCCAGTCTTATTGTAGATTAACCGCTATGGAAAAACCTGATATTCGATTGCTTTATATGTAATTAAGGGCCTTATGCCTAAATAGGCCTTATGCAGTTAATTAACCCATCTGCGGGAATATAATAACAGACATATTAACGGAATTAACGTAGGGTTACTTTTGGCTAAAATAACGACATGCACTTAGGCAGATTAACCGTGACAGCAGCAGCAACACTAGCTTGACTGCTTAGTTCTGGATTAATTTAGTAACATTAATATACCCTGAACGGCGAGGGGACAGCCAGTTAGTTGAAATAACATAATATATATACTTTAGGTCGATAAATGCGCGTGAAAGCAAATTCCAGTATTTAGACGAAACTCTGGCTGGCCGCCTTTAGTACGGGATGGACACCGACGGAGACGGACTACCTGCAGGCGACACAAGAGGCTGCGGCGGCCCGCGGCAGGCCCAGGAAATTCACAAGGAAATAATTACATAAATTACCATGAAGGCTCGCCTTAAGCGGGGGTGGAATAGCCCAACGGTTAAACACATATACACTTATATATGTAAATATATAAAAATATATATATAATCTTACTTGTCGCTACCCAGGCTGGTGCTTGACATTACTTGGATAGGGCAAGGGGCCGTGGAATGAGGAAACCCCATTCTCTGTGAGTGAAATGTCCCCTGCCTAATCAAGAAAAGTTAAAACATATAACTTCCCATGTTGCTAGGATGTAAAACCCCAATAAATCAAGGACGTCATTAATCTCGACCACTACACCCACCCACCCACCATCTGTTATAAACTCTAACTTCCACAACAGATTTTTTTTTTTAATCTACATAACGGGGTACCATTCACTCCTGCGAGCACATGTTTAAAAAATATTTTGTTCTAACATTTAAAAAATATTTAAAGATATTGGATTATTTCAGCACACGCACACCCTTATCAGCTTGTTTTCTTATTCGCTGCCGCATTTTCCACTTTGAATCTGTAATATTATTTAGTTAATTAGTCTCGTATTATTTCATCGCGCTTATTTATTAGAGCAGGGGCTACGCGTTGTTTTATCTAACCCTCTGCACCCCCCCCCCCCCCCCCCACCATACCACCCCATAAATACCCTCCCACACACCATTAGCTTCTTTTCATCTTCTGCCTCAGCAGTTACTTCTTCAACATCACCATCTTCCTATTACAAACTCCCCTACCCCTCCCCTAACTCCCCTTTCTCCGCCCACTTCCACGCAGTGGCCGAATCGGCAGAGCGGAAGCCTCCCGTTCGGAAGGTCAGGAGACCGGGTCCCAGCCGAGTGAAACCAATGACTTATAAAATTGATACTTGTCGCTACCTATTTTTTGTTGCAAAAATTGTTTTATTTGCCTATCACAATAAGTCACACTGATTTTTCTTCCATTGCTAAGCAAAGTTGGTCCATTTTTTTTCTGATTGATAAGATATGGTTGCAGAATTGCACCAAGGCCTCAGTCACACTATGTCTTGCAACCACATTGCAACCACTTTGCGACCACTTGGTGACCAAAAGCTGGTCACCTCCTTGCCACCAAAGTAAACAAAAATCCAGAAAAACAATGATCGATGATCAGTTGGCGACTGACTGCTGACCAATCAGCGATGTCTGAGTGACCATTTTGGTCACAAGGAGGTTGCAGGTTCTGCACCAAAAACCTTCTTGCAACCAAAAATGGTCGCAAAGAGGTCGGCGACCACTTTCAGTACTTGCAACTAATCACTGACTGGTTGGCGACCAATTGGCCTTGTGGTCGCAAAGTGGTCGCCCGTGGTCGCAAGCGGCAGTGTGACTGGGGCTTAAGCCGGTTGAAGGCCTATGAAGGTAGTTCTCAGTGGTGTAAAAGTAGGTTTTTCCCCCAATTGATATTCATTTCTGGAAACTATGAAAAATATATATAAAGGCTCTTATTCAAGGGAGTTATTGAAAACCAGAAAGCAGTCGGCTTCTAGAACGTGTTGCTTAGTGTGGGGCAGGGGAGGATCTAACATGTATACAACACAGCGATAAAGGTTTATCATGACAGCACAAAATGAGGATGACTGGGCGAATTGGAAGGTGACAGCCCTTTAACCCTCAGGGGGGGGGGGGGGGTGCAGATGTGGTAGCGTAGATAAATGTGTTATTTATTTACAATTTACGTTTAATGTACTATTTAAATTATTCAATATTTTAGCCAGTTTTCATTTAGATATATATGTATATATATCTACAAAAATATAGTAGAAACTAAAAATCACTCGACCAGGCAAATTGACTTAAATGGTGATATGGGGGGGGGGGCGGAAGAAAGGAAATACGACAGCCGAATACGGCATATAATAATCGTATCCATTTTTATTATTTTATTTGATAAATTAGTTGATTAGACAGGGGAAATTTCAATAGCGGCCAATTGGTCTTCCTCACTCCAATGCTTCTTGCGCTATCCTAGTAATGTTTAGCACTAGGCTAGGTAGTGACAAGTATAATATTTTCTCAAGTCATTGGTTTGAGACTTGACCAGGGTTTGAACTCACAAATAACATGACCTACCAAAACGGGAGACGGACGCATCCCATCCTGATGGTTTTTAGTTCATGACCAGACGGGACGGCCGAATGAGTTACATCGTCCGTCTCCCGTGTTGGTAGATCGTGGGGTCGTGGGTTCGAACCCTGGTCTAGTCAAACCAATGTCTTAAAAATTGATACTTGTCGCTTCCTAGCCTGGCACTGGGCATTATTAGGATATGGTACGGACTGGTGTGCTCAGTGTCAGGATAATGTGACTGAGTGGGATATCATCAGGTCATGGTGCTGGCGGCCTGGTCTCCCAGTGGGGAGCACTATCAAGTCACCATGAGTGCGCACTGTCACAAGTCGGTACTCGTCCTGATATGACCTTAGATGTTGCTAGGATGTAAAACAACAACAAAGAAACAAACTTTTAGTTCATGACAATTTTTCCCAAGACAAATATATTAGGTTGATCATTATTATTTATTTTACTTTACCTTCTAAGTATCTTATATCTTAAAGGTTTATTTTGCGAATAGATGTGAAGTGAAACTGACAACCCAGAAAGTTCATTTCCATGTACACTCGCAAATGCACTGATAGCCTAGCTTCGGGTCAACAGTGACAGTCTAAATTTGTTCTAATTTACCTAGTATTCCTTTAATGCAGAAAATAAATTGGTGTTCTCTGTGGCGGAGTGGTTAGAGTGTCTGACTTTCTTCTAGGTCGGACTCCTAATCTGAAGGTCAGTGGTTCGATTCCCTGTGCCCCCCACCTCTGCCAATTTGGATTTCCACCGCTGTGTATAACTTACAGCGTCATCAAAGGCCAGTTGCTCTCATACCATGTCTATGTGGTGTGGGAGGTTAATAATCCCTTGGGTCGGTAAAAGTGTAGGCTCGGGCTTTCTATCGACAAACTGTCTAATGGTGAAAACAAGCCTATTCAGGCTTATCCATGATAGGCAGTATAAATCTTCAACAACAACCACAACAAATTCCTAATAAGTGCATCAGTATCTCAGATGAATATGTAGGATCAAAATCTGCAAAAGTGTTGGATTTTTTAAAATGTGATGCTTTTGTCTGACTTTGCAGCTTTATGTTAAATTTGTGTTAAACCTAGACATTGACATAGATTTGATCCCGCATACATAGCGCAGATACTGCTGAGCTTAGTCATCATTTCACCTGGACTTCTCCCCCCCCCCCCCCCGCCCCACAATAAGAAGTGCTAAATATGCTGGTGTCGACATGACCTAGTTAAAAATAGCAATAGCCTATTTCAGTTATGTGTTTGCAGAAATGATGTTCCATAGTTAGCCAGTTGTCATACAATTTACCCGGAATTAACACTCGGCAGGTTATTTATAGTCAACCTGATATATTTATCGAAAAGAAAATTTCCTAAATTCTTAATCAACTAATTATGCAATATTACCCTCCCCCCGCCCCCACCGTCCCACCTATATCACAGTTGATCACTTGGTAGTTTGGGAAATACTGATGTATGCTTGAGTTGAGTTTTATTTATTCACATACATGTAGTAAGGTAACCTGTTTGGCTTCCCAAAGGAGTGATCTTCCAGCCAAGGAAGCAATGGTACATTAAATTAAAGATCACATTTATGCGATATAGCGAATGGTAGACAGGAAGTGTGAACACTTATTTGTCTCTCATTTTGTTTGTTTGTTTGGTACATTAGTTGTCCCAAGCAGGGGAAATCCCAGTCACAGACGACTGGTCTTCCCCACTCCACTGCTGGTCGATAGAAAGCCCGAGCCTACACATTTACCGACCCAAGGGATTTTTAACCTCCCACACCACATAGACATGGTATGAGAGCAACCGGCCTTTGATGATGCTGTAAGTTATACACAGTGGTGGAAATCCAAATTGGCAGAGCTGGGGGCATGGGGAATCGAACCACCGACCCTCGGATTAGGAGTCTGACCTAGAAAAAAGTTGGACACTCTAACCACTCCGCCACAGAGAACACATTGTTACAACAAATCTGCAAGTGAAATCTTTACCTAGAATCAGATACATCACTGTATGTATACTACTCATATATGTAAGCATTTCACATGCATATACTATACATATGGCTGCAGGACAAGTGATGTCAAGGTTAGTGGTAACTTTGTACCTGGGCCTATATGTATGTGCCAATTTTTAACCAGACCGGGGTTAAAGGAGGGTGCCGGGTTAGCTAACCCCAGAGTTCCAAATGTGTCACGGGGGATGTATGTGACCAAAACGCGCCCGAGTTAGCTAACGTTTCAGTTATTTATAGATTTGGGGAACCCCTGTGTGGGTATTTACATTCGTCAATTCGACACTATTAATATCTGCGCCAATGCGGCGGCAGCCTTAATAACGGTTCGAATTTAGGGTTAAATTGATCAAATTTCACTATTTGGCTATGTAACTTTGTTAAATATGATCGCATTGAATAGATTTGGGCCTAATATATTGCCGTCGATTCGGCGGCGATGGGGGCGGCCATTTTTATTTGACGTTGGACAGTATGGATATCAACGTCGCTGCGGCGGCGGCGATTTGTTTACTTTACATTCGTCGATTCGAAAATATTAATATCGCCGCCGTTACGGCATCAGCGTTAATCTCGCTTCGATTTTAGGGTTAATGTAATGAAATTTCATGATTTGCCTATGTAATTCTGTTAAATATAATCGCATTGAATAGATTTGGCCATAATTGGTGCCTAACCCCACGTTTAACCCTGGTTTCGCTTGGGGTTAGTGCAGGCGACTTTACGCTCGCCGAGTTAGTTTAACCCTGACACATACATACGCAGTTTTCGCCGCTAACCCGGGAAATCCGCACGACGCAGGGTTACGACCGCTAACCCGGGCTCATACATATAGGCCCTGGTCTTTTGTGTTCAGAGAAATGTCGGGATATGAAGGTGGTTAGTGGGGGTGGGTGGATTGGTGTGGGTGGGTGGAGAGGTGGGTTGGGGAATTACCCATGTTCACCATGCTGCGAGTGCAAGACACCTTATTGTTCACTATGTAGTGAAACATCAGTAAACTAACATTACAGCAGACATCGTACATTAAACCGTGCCATCAACAATGCACTCAGTCTATAGACGGGATCACTGTTCCGAGTGCGCATGCGCTGAAAACGGCGTTGGCAGCAAAGCAAGGGGATACGGCCCATTGAGTTTGCCGATACGCATAGGGCAAAACTTCGATTTTATTCAAAATTAATTAAAAAAATAGATAACAATTTGGCACAAACATGGATGGATGGATGCAATATAATAATATAATGAATATGTTTAAGACACAACTCTCCATAATTAAGCATTTTAAGCTAAGAAACATCCAATTTCAGTCACTTTACAGGCTGATGTTTACATCACCATTGATTAGACATAAGTAATTCTTGTTCTAAATATTAAAATGTCAAATGTGTCAACAAAAACTTGTTTCAAAGAAATATATAACCAATGTCTGATTAACCCTACCCATTTCCTAGCCCAACAAATTTGATTAACCATAGGATATAAATAAAAACATGAATAAAATGAGTATACCTGACTCTGGCTATGGCTCTAACACTAGTCTGAGTGCCCAGATTTTTCTCAATCTAAATGCAGATGGTATAAGATGTGCTGATTGGATTGATCTAAATGCAATGCTAGATAAAAGATTAACATCTTAATTTATTATATATATTTCTTTAGTTGGTATTCTATGTTTGAAACAAGAGCTCAGATGAGCTGAAACTAGCACATTTCATAGCTGCACCCAGTGTCTTAGCATTAGCATGTGCTTTTCGGGGGTTTGTTTATCTTCCATGAATCCCACAATGCACCACGCGGCTGGAATGGTGATGGAGTCTATTGACAAAATGTCAACCCATGGCGTAACTGAGAAAAACATACCTTAAATTAATTTTTTTTTTAAATACCACCACCCCCCTCACAAAATAAAGCAACGCAAACAAACTCACAACACTGAAGGGCGTCTAGGGTTCAATATACGTGTGACGAGTTAGCGTGAAGCACGATGCCTACGTCACAATGGCGCAGGTGGCGGAATTTCTGACGGGCGGACATGCGCAAAGCGCGCGGCCGCCGTGAAGACTTTCTTCCCGCCCTGCAAGAAGATTCGGTTACGCCACCACGCGCTGCTTGTTGTACGTATGTATGCGGGTGAAGCAGTGGCGTTGATGTGGGTGTGGAGGTGTGGGCATGGAGGTGTGGGTGTGGAGTGTGGGTGTTGTGTGTGTAGGGGGGGGGGGTACAACGGAATAATGTCCGCATCCCAGTGCACATTTTATGTTCCATTTATGGTTGATCTAATTACCAATAAAACCTGCGCACTAAGACCCAGGTTATACAGCACTCCCTGCTCCCCGCCCCGCTCCCCGCCCCGCCCGCCCCGCCCCGCCGCGCCCCCGCCCCCATCCCACCCCGCCTCGCCCCACCCCATTCACACCCGCCCCGTCCCCACCAACCCACTCACCAACGGCTCTTCGTCTAGCTGCCCCAGGATAAATGTCGTCTGCTGCGAATCTAAATGTCGTCCACCCGGAGAATATGTCGTCAGATTCAACAAAATGTGTACCCACTCACTGAAAAATAATGTTGTCTGCTTCTCTGACTTAATTTTAAATAAATGTCATCTGCTCTCCAAGTGCATTTAACTGAATGACCTTGTTCGATTAACTGAGTACACTCAGGTTGTGTCGCGTCACATCCGGTGATTGTTTGTTGTTGTTTTACGTCCTAGCAACATCTAAGGTCATATCAGGACGGGTACCGACTTGTGACAGTGCGCACTCATGGCGACTTTATAGTGCTGCCCCACTGGACGACCAGGCCGCCAGCACCATGACCTGATATCCCACTCAGTCACATTATCCTGACACTAAGCAAACCAGTCCTTGTCCTATCCTAATAATGGTGAGCGCCAGGCTAGGAAGCAACAAGTATAAATTTTACAGTGACACTGCAAACTTAACGGCAGTGAGCAATCTTTATACAGAAAAAGTGAAATATCTCTAAAACCCGCACAACTTAAAAACAAGCCGCTTAGCACACAAACAGATCAAATGTTTAACAAACAGATTATATTAAAGTTATATGCTTAGTCTTCTGTATTTCTATTAATTTTGAATAAAACTGAGTTTTGCACTGCATGTACTGGCAAACTCAATGCATTGTCAATGGACGTGCCGTCGTGATATGACCTTAGATGTTGCTAGGAAGTAAAACAACAACAAACAAACATCAATGGTCGTATCCAATCTTCATTCAGAAAAAGTGAAATATCTCTAAAACCGCACAACTTATGCTAGGTACACACCTACCGTTTTTCCGCACCCACCTACTGTATACGATCTAAAACTGCCCCAAAGTCGTGAGGTGTGCACTGCCCTAGCACACCTACCGATTGCGATTCGCGACTTTTTAGGGCTAAAAGTGCTTCCTTGCGATTGCGATTCGCGATTCGAAAAATGAATTGGCCCGTTTTCAGTTTTAAGCGCGTCGGGTCGGGTCGCGAATTTTAGTGCGCGAATCGTAAACGGTAGGTGTGTACCTAGCATTAGAAACAAACCTGTTGGCACAGAAACAGATAACATGTTTAACAAACAGATTGTATTAAATTTATATGCTCTTCTGCATTTCTATTAATTTTGAATAAAACTGACGTTTTGCACTGCGCGTATTGGCAAACTCAATGGCAGGCAAACTCAATGGCAGTGTGCCCTGGTTCTGCAGCCAAGCTGCGCGCGCATACACGATGTTTATAAACATTGAAAGGGGTATATAGTTCCTGGTGCTGTATTAATGACCTCGCCCCCTGGCCTTATCCCTCCTCCCTCGTCCCCCTCCCCACTGGTCCCCGAACCGCTCATTAGAAGTTAGGAGGTCTAGTTCACTACATTTCCGGTTGCGGGGGTGGCGCTGACTTAAGCCTGGTACACACCTACCGTTTGTGCGCACACACCTCCCGTATACGATCGAAAACTGCCCGTTTCGCGCACAAAACTCGCTAGGTGTGCGCTCCCCGCGCACACCTAGCGATTGCGATTCGCATATAGAACTCAGTTTTTAGGGCTAAAAGGGCCGATAAATACGATTGCGATTCGCGATTCGAAAAATGAATCGGCCCCATTTTCAGTATTTAAAAAAGACGGGTCGGGTCGAGTCGCGGAGTTTTTAGTGCGCGAATCGTAAACGGGAGGTGTGTACTAGGCATTACTCTCCAACTCCAAGCACATATCGCCCTATATGTCTACACCATATATATTGTATATATATATATGTATAATGAATTATGCAGATATAAAAACAGGCGGATTTTCATTATTATTTATTATTTCATATACTTTGTTAGTTATATTATTGTCCAATCGGTGACCTGCCCGGGATTTGCCCCGGCTAGCCAGGTGCGAGCGCCACCACCGGGCGATCTCTGCACCGGGCAGTCACTCTGCCTTCGGATTTCAAACTATAGCATATATATTTATATATCGCATTTATATGGCATACATATCGTATATATACATCGCATATATATTTTATTTGTTGGAGTTTTATGTCCAGGCAACATCTAAGTTCATGTTAAGATGGGTATATGGGGACAGTAGAGAGGGAATGAGGTAAGGGAGGGAGGAGATAAGGAGTGGATGGGAGGGAGGGAGAGGGTTAGGGAGGAAAGGCAGAGGAAAGGGAGAGAAAGTGAGGAAAGAGGGAGAGTGGAGAGGGAATATAACTTATAATATATATATATAATATATATAATATATATATAACATATAACTTTATAAGCAAAGGGAGGCGCCAACATGATTTTATATATGCATACCCATATATATATATACACATATACAGATTTGGCCTGGCACCAGTGTATATATATATATATATATATATGTATATGAATTATGAGCATAATATGATGGTATATATAGAAGTGTATTATGGTGAGTGATGACCAAATCTACCATACCATATCACACAGGAGTTCGAAACTCAGCCGAGTCAAACCAATGACTTATACAATTTATACTTGTCGCTACCTAGCCTGTTGCTCAGCACTAATAGGATAGGACAAGGACTGGTTAGCACAGTATCGAGATAATGTGACTGTGGGATATTGGGTCATGGTACCGGCGGTCTGGTCAAAGTTTAGCCAAATTTCTACATGCATGCTTTTATATATGTTGTTGTTTTGGGGAGTTTTCAGTCGCATTGGTGCGCTGAAGGCTGCAAATCTGCAGCACTGAATGGGCACCGCTGAAAGCAGTCCCATGTGGTCGGGAGTTGGGTTCCGGTGTGTAGTGATCAGAGGAATTGAGGGGCAGGGGGGAGGGGGCTGAGGAAGAACAAGGCAGCCTAAGAGTCCAACCACAGTCCTCTGAGAGGGCCCGGGGAGGCTGGGTGGTTGGTGTAGTTTTACACCCCCGTAAGACCCTAGGCCATACAAGGATGTGCACCGACTTGTAACAGCGCGCACTCATGGCGATATATATATGTATATATATATATGTATATATATATCTATATATATATATATATATATATATATATATATATCGCAGGATTCCAGGATTAAGCAGGAGTACAAACATATATATATATATATATATCTATATCTGTGTCTATATATGGGTATATGTGGTTATAACTTAGTATAAGGTTGTCGGTAGATGGTTGCGGGTACACGTGGTGCTGTATGGGTGGTGTGGCTATATATATATGGTTGTAAGTACATGGTTGCGGGTACATGTGGTGCTGTGTAGTGGTGTGGCTATATGGTTGCGGGTACACATGGTGCTATGTGGGTGGTGTGACTATATGGTTGCGGGTACACATGGTGCTGTGTGGATGGTGTGGCTATATGTATATGCTTGTAAGTACATGGTTGCGGGTACATGTGGTGCTGTGTAGTGGTGTGGCTATATGGTTGCAGGTAGACATGGTGCTGTGTGGATGGTGTGGCTATATATATGGTTGTAAGTACATGGTTGCTGGTACATGTGGTGCCGTGTAGTGGTGTGGCTATATGGTTGCAGGTACGCATGGTGCTGTGTGGATGGTGTGGCTATATATATATGGTTGTAAGTACATGGTTGCTGGTACATGTGGTGCCATGTAGTGGTGTGGCTATATGGTTGCAGGTACGCATGGTGCTGTGTGGGTGGTGTGGCTATATATATGGTTGTAAGTACATGGTTGCTGGTACATGTGGTGCTGTGTTGTGGTGTGGCTATATGGTTGCAGGTACACGTGGTGCTGTGTGGGTGGTGTGGCTATATATATATGGTTGTAAGTACATGGTTGCGGGTACATGTGGTGATGTGTAGTGGTGTGGCTATATGGTTGCAGGTACACATGGTGCTGTGTGGATGGTGTGGCTATATATATGGTTGTAAGTACATGGTTGATGGTACATGTGGTGCCATGTAGTGGTGTGGCTATATGGTTGCAGGTACACATGGTGCTGTGTGGATGGTGTGGCTATATATATATGGTTGTAAGTACATGGTTGCTGGTACATGTGGTGCTGTGTAGTGGTGTGGCTATATGGTTGCAGGTACACGTGGTGCTGTGTGGGTGGTGTGGCTATATATATATGGTTGTAAGTACATGGTTGCAGGTACATGTGGTGCCGTGTAGTGGTGTGGCTATATGGTTGCGGGTACACGTGGTGCTGTGTGGGTGGTGTGGCTATATGATGGTACTTGTAGGCACATTCTTAATGGTACATGGTTGCGGGTACACGTGGTGCTGTGTGGGGTGACCGGCTTACTGAGGTGGACTCCCGCCCCTTCCACGCCCCCTCACCTCAGCCTCCCCACATTGCCGTCAGGATTACTCACCGCGGTGAAAACACGCCGGCAGGGTCGGCCTGCCCGAGGGTGGGGGTGCCGGCTTGTGTGTGCATGTGTGTGCGTGTGCGTGTGTCTGCGTGTGCATGTGTGTGTGTGTGTGTGTATGACGCAGTGCCGAGTGGTAGTGGAGTGGTGGGGCGCGTGCGTGCGCGTCTGCGTGCGCAGTGCGCAGCAGGCGGTGTGCAGTACACTGAGACGCTCACTAGGTGGCGTCGCGACCCGGGCCTGGTGCCTCCTGGTGCCTCCTGGTGCCTCCTGGTGCTGCCTGGTGCCGCATGGTGCCGCATGGTGCCGCTGGGTGCCGCTGGGTGCCGCTGGGTGCCGGCGGCGTTCCGTGAGCCGACGGCACGAGGCAGCCAAGTGGACCCCGAGCACAGGTAGAGGCATTGATCCGCCCGGTAGAGGGGGCAGGGAGGGTGTGTGTGAGTGTGTGTTTGTTTGTTTGTTGTTGTTTTACGTCCTAGCAACATCTAAGGTCATATCAGGACGTGTGTGAGTGTGTGTGAGTGTGTGTGAGTGTGTGTGAGTGTGTTTGAGTGTGTGTGTGAGTGTGTGTAAGTGTGAATGTGTGTGAATGTGTGCAGGCAGCAGTGTCATTGCTAACCACCAGCGAGCGTTCAAGCATGAACCTTCCTTCCAACCAGTCGGGATGGCCAGATGAGTTAGAGAGTCCGTCTCCCGTGTTGGTAGACCATGGGATCATGGGTTCGAAACCTGGATGACTTAAAAATTGATACTTGTTGCTTCCTAGCCAGGCGCTCAGCATTATTAGGATAGGGCAAGGACTGGTTAGCTCAGTGTCAGGATAATGTGACTGAGTGGGATATCAGGTCATGGTGCTGGTGGCCTGGTCTCCCAGTGGAGCAGCACTGTAAAGTCACCATGAGTGCACACTGTCACAAGTCGGTACCCATCCTGATATGACCTTAGATGTTGATAGGACGTAAAACAACAACAACATCTTTCCTTTCTCCCTCCCTCCATTACCCTCTCCACTCTCCCTCTTTCCTCACTTTCTCTCCCTCTCCCCTGCCCTTCCCCCCTAACCCTCTCTCTCTCCCTCCCGCCTGGCCACCCCTTATCTTATTCCCTCTGTACTGTCCCCTACCTCCGACTTAGTGCCCCCGCGCCCCCCGCGCCCCGTTGTCCTGACTCCCCGCCCCCTATCTCTGTCTCTCTCTGTCTGTCTTTCTGTCTCTCTCTGTCTCTGTCTCTGTCTGTCTCTCTAGCTCTATCTCAAATCCCCTCTTTCTCTCTCTTGCTTCGCCCCCACTTCTGCCTGGCCATGCCGGCATACAAGGAAAGGAACAAGCTGATCGGGCTGCGAAGAAGGCCCTGAACTGTGATCTTGAACCGTGTCTGATCCCTCACTCTGATCTGAAACCACTAATAGCCACCCACATAAAGTCCAAATGGCAACATGAGTGGGATGAAAACATTAATAAACTTACAGAAATTGAACCATCTGTGGGAAAACCACCACAGACTCATGCGGGAGGTCGGCGGGACCAAGTGGTCCTTAGCCGCTGCCGTATTGGCCACTCGTGGCTTACACATGCTTTTCTGCTCAAGGGGGAACCTCCCCCTGAATGTATTGGGTGTCAGTCCCTGCTGACACTCAAACACATTTGACTAAGTTGTGTTGATTTTTTGGCTCTGCACCAACAGTTCTACACTGCAGACAGTATGCATGACGTTTTTACTAAAGTAAAACAAGAAAACTTTTAGCCTTTTTGAAGGCAGCTGGACTGTACCACCTCATATAGGTTACTAAATAAATTCTATCAATTATTAATCAAACTTTTCTTTTTCTATGGGAATTTGTTTCCCTTGACCACAAATATATGATTGTGAGCTTTCTAATTTAATGAGTGTCTATCGGCACATAATTGATTGTCTGCTTTTACATGTAAAGGCGATGGTTTGAACAAAAAACAAACATTTCTCGCCATGAATATGGCCTATGCTGCTGACACGGCGTAAAGCAACCACCAATCAATCAATCAACCCCCACTTTTCGTCCTTTCCCTCCTTCCAACATAAATTTGTGGCTAAAATATCTGCGGCTCATAATTTAAATGACAGTTTGGAGTAGCTGAATGTGTTGAGCACACATCTCCTGTTTGTAGTAGGTCGTGGGATTAGAACCCATGGGTTCAAACCCTGGTTGAGTCAAAACCAATGACATAAAAATTGATACGTGTCACTACCTAGCCTGGCGTTCGGCATTACTAGGATAGGACATGAATCAGTGCAATGAGGAAAACCAAGTGTCGCTGATTGAAATTTCACATGTTCAATCAACTAATGAACCCCCCCAAAAAACACCAAAAAAACCTAAATAAAATAAAACCGTGGCACCTCTCATAGAGTGAACATTTTGAAGGAACCTGCCGCGGGTGCGCGCCCTCTATCGTGCTGGGAACGTACCTCCCTAATTAAAGTTGCATAGTCCGATAAATATTAAAAGCATCACATGTTCAAAAGCAAATAACTTATTTAGATTTGATTCTATATATGCAACTTAAATAATAGTGCATGTATTATAATTTGTTTGCTACCTAGAACTGTAGTAGAAGGCATACTAAGTAAAAGTAATAGAACTTGTTACTGCTGAAGCCTGTGGAGTGGGAGTTTTGACAAGCATGCCAACATTAATTTGGCATGTTTATACTTCAAATATCCCCTAACTCAGCCATGTTTAAGCGAAATTACCTGAAACTAAAATGACAGAAACTCAAAACTATGCAACATTATCACCCCCACCCCACCCCCTCGTCGCCCCGAACTATTGGCCTGGTGCCAATCTACACAATGCGACTCACACAATCAGCTTGACGTAATCTAATTTGATTAATTGAAGTTTTACGCCACAACAACACTTGAGGTCACATCAGGACGAGTAGCGACTTAATACACTACGTCCTCATTGGCGGCGGTTTTATAGTGCTGCTTAAAGTTGCATAGTCCGATGCTTTTGAGCTTCGGCCATTTTTCTGAGGTGAATATATTAAGTTGATTGTTATAATCTACCTTACTTTAGTTTGCAGTAACTTTTATTTTAAATGGCTAACCTTCGAGATATTTGAGGTGGAAGCATGCAAGATTAATTTCGGCAAGCATGCCAAAACTCTGACACCATAGGCTTATGCAGAAACAGGTTCTATTAAATTGACTCAGCATGCCTAAGTTCTATGTGGCAACAAATGCTTAATAAGTCCACCAGTATCTAAGTTGGATATGTAGAATCAAATATAGGTGAGTGCTTTGGTTTTGAAAATTTGATGTTTTCATCTGACTATGCAACTTTAACTGGGATACCGCGCCACTGGCACCATAGCCCGCTATCCTACTCAAGGGCAGTGAGCCATTAGGAGAGGGGGGAGGGGAGAGGAACGTTCAGGAAGCAGAGAGCAAGGGTGTGAGGGAAGTGGGACAGGATGGAATATGAAGAGAGGAGAGGGGAACGGAGAACAGGGCAGGGTGGAAGGGGAGAGGAGGGTGGAGGAGAGAGGGAGGGGAAAGAGGAGGAGATGGGAGAAGGGAGGAGGAGGGAGGAGGAGGAGGAGAGGGGAGGGGAGAGGAAAGGGTGGGGGGGTGGAGGGGAGGGGAGGAGGGGATAGGTCAGGCGAGCGGTTTGATGGGAGGGGGTGCATAATCGATTGGAAATCGATGAAAATCACTTTTCGTGGAGAGGGATAGAGGTTGGTTTTAAAAACAGATCCAAGAATGCAGTGACTTTTGATGTGGGAGGGGGTGATGAGGGAGGGGGGCTGGTAGAAGAAATCACATTGAGTCTCTCGAGGCCCAATCAAACACAGGTTCGCGCTTGACTGTTGTTGAGTATCCGCTAGACATTAGGGACCGTGCTTGTCACGACTTGCACCGGCCGCCTGCACCAGGTGGCGCCACCGGCGTGCCGTGTGTCTATCTATATATAGCACGGGCAGGCGCCCAAGTGGCGTTGTCTAGAGCCCCAAAGTAACTTAGAGGCCAGGGACTCAGTCAGCAGGGTCCACTGGGCTATACAAAAGTCTACATCGCCACACTGGTTAGGAGCCCACCAAATAATAAAAAGGATGACCAAATTTTAAAAAGATTTTTTTGTTTAAAGAACACCATTAAATTAATTCTCATTTGAGATCTGTATATAGACTTTTCTAGAACTAAATTCCGATGGTAAATATGTTTTGAGGAACTTGCTATGCAGTGATGGAATTAATTAAAGCTGCATAGTCCGATGAAATATCAAATTTTCAAAACCAAATCAATTATCTAGATTTGATTTTACATATCTAACTTAGATACCGATGCACTTATTAAGCATTTGTTTCTGCGTAGAAGGCAATACTGAGTCAATTTAACAGAACCTGCTACTGCAGAAGTCTATGGTGTCAGATTTTGGCAAGCTTGCCAAAACTAATTTTCCATGTTTGCACTTAAAATATCTCAAAAGTTTACTATTTAAAATAAAAGTAACTTCGAACTAATGTAAAGTAGATACTAGTGATCGATCTAAAATATTTATCTCAGAAAAAATACAGAAATTCAAAACCATCAGACTGCAACTTAAGTTTAAGGTGGCATGGTGTGGTCGGCCTTTGTAAAATGTGTTATTTTATTTGGTATGTCTAGTCTATTTTCCTGTCTTTCTGGTGTTGTCTTACTTGGTTTTGATCTTTGGGTGCTATCCATTTCAAACACCGAATCGAAAGGCCCTGTCACACCTCGCCGGATTGAGGAAACGGAACGAAACTGAACATAGTCCGTTGATATCCGGCAAAGTCCGGTTTGTGTCCGTTGCATATCCATTGCATATTCATTGATATCCATTGATATCCGTTGATATCCAGCCCGATCCGTTACCAGTTTTGAACATGCACAAAACTTGGAACGGATGCCACCGGATTGATGTCTACGGTTCTTGTCCAGTTTGAGTTTGTTTCGTCTGTTGGCTATCTGTTCATGTCCGTATCATGTCTATTTCATGTCTGTTTCATGTCCGTTCGTCCGGCGGCCTTTGACCCAATATCGCCACATTTTGACACATTTTAATATATTTTGATACTTATCACGCACGAACACCACCGGACTAGACAATTCTGTCCGTTGCTTAATCCGGCGAGGTGTGACAGGGGCTGAATGAACACCAAGATGGCGGATTTGATAAACATTAGAGGATTTACAAGGCGATGTCATAGAATATATCAATGGAATAAGCAACTCAGATGCAATGACCACAATGGCAAAATGAGTTGAGCGTCTGCTTTCCATGTCGCACATCGTAGAATTCGAGACCAGCGACATTAAACCGATGGCTTAAAAAATACCTGTCACTACCTAGCCTGCTGCTGGACATTACAAAAGCTGTGTTCACACGGGCAAAATCTAAAGCGATTCAGCCAAGGCGAATCATATGAATCGATTTAGATGCGCGTTCACACGGGCAGTACTTGGGCCGGAAATCGATATCAGCGCATGAGCAAGGCGATACTAACCAGCGCCAGTTTCGGTTAGTCGACGTCGCCACAAGAGAGCGTGGGTTCGACCTAGATATGTATGGACTGAATCATATTGGTTTGGAACGGTCAAAACTTCTGCTGGGTAGTGAAACCCTAAAAATAAATGATGAAAAAAATATCTGTGCACCTCTAGCAGGTTCATAGACCAACTTATATAATATGCGCTTTTGATCGACCGGAAAGTGAACAAACTAAGGTCTCGACTGCGCATGCGTGTGACATCCTTAATCCGCCTCAGTGCATTCACACGGGCAAAATAAATCGATTCACAGAAATCGACTCACGTAATCGATCTCCACAGATGGTTTACAGTATCCAGATCACAGAAATCGATTCAGCCCTAAACCGCCTCAGCCGCGCGTTCACACGCCAAATGTGAGCCGAACTAGGCAAGTCGATTTCTACGAATCGATTTACATTGCCCGTGTGAACACGGCTTAGGATACATAAAGGAGTAGTTGAATGAGAAAGACCAATTGTCAGTGACTGGAATTTCCGTTGTTTAAAGTTGTATGGCCCGATGGTTTTGAGTTTTTGTCATTTTCTGAGATAAATATATTAGGGTGAAAGCTATAATCTACCTTACTGTTGTCTGAAATAACTTTGATTTAAAATGGCAAACTTTTTTTTAGATATTTGGAGTGCAAATATAGACGATTATTTGTGGGAAGCATGCCAAAATTCTGAGACGATAGGCTTCTGCAGTAACATATAGGGTGGTGGAACGAGGGTGGGTGGAACGAGGGTGGGTGGAACGAGGGTGGGCGGAACGAGGGTGGGTGGAACGAGGGTGGGCGGAACGAGGGTGGGTGGAACGAGGGTGGGCGGAACGAGGGTGGGTGGAACGAGAGTGGGTGGAACGAGGGTGGGTGGAACGAGGGTGGGTGGAACGAGGGTTGGTGGAACGAGGGTGGGTGGAACGAGGGTGGGTGGACCGAGGGTGGGTGGAACGAGGGTGGGCGGAATGAGGGTGGGTGGAACGAGGGTGGGTGGAACGAGGGTGGGTGGAACTAGGGTGGGTGGAACGAGGGTCGGCGGAACGAGGGTGGGTGGAACGAGGGTGGGTGGAACGAGGGTGGGTGGAACGAGGGTGGGTGGAACTAGGGTGGGTGGAATGAGGGCTGGTGGAACGAGGGTGGGTGGAACGAGGGTGGGTGGACCGAGGGTGGGTGGAACGAGGGTGGGTGGAACGAGGGTGGGTGGAACGAGGGTTGGTGGAACGAGGGTTGGTGGAACGAGGGTGGGTGGAACGAGGGTGGGTGGAACGAGGGTGGGTGGAACGAGGGTTGGCGGAACGAGGGTGGGTAGAACGAGGGTGGGTGGAACGAGGGTGGGCGGAACGAGGGTTGGTGGAACGAGGGTTGGTGGAACGAGGGTGGGTGGAACGAGGGTGGGCAGAACGAGGGTGGGTGGAACGAGGGGCCGCTGCTCGCTTAAGAGTGACACGTGACGGCGGGCAGACGCGGTGAATAATTCAAATTTAATCACGTCTCGTTCTAAAGGCTCTGCCTCGATGCGCACCATTGCGCATGCTAGCCTCACAGTATAGTGTTGCACATGCGCACGGTGGTCTGCATAGGAAAATCCAGAGAGAGAGAGAGATGGGAGATTTAAAGAAATATTTAGGGTTAGATCTAGACAGATGTAGAGCAAGATCTAGAAAAGGTAGAAACGAATTCAGAGAGGGATTTAAATAAGGATTTAGGCATAGACATCTGGATGTAGAGATCTAGGTAGAGAGATTTGGATAAGGATCTGGATAGAGATATCTAGATAGAGAGATCTATATAAAGATCTAGACACATGGATCTAAAAAGAGAGATCTAGAAAGAGAGATCTAGACAGAGAACTAGACAGGCATATAGGCTGAGAGCTAGACAATGATAGCTAGATAAATATACAAAGAGATCGAGACAGAGGGCTAGCCAAATATAGTTAGATATATCCCAAAGATTTTCACTCTTACCCACTCTAATGCATTGTGTCTTCTGTATTATGTAGGGCAACTATTATATACATCCCCACGAGCACAGTATTTATCACCCCCGGTGTTACCATTCTTATGGTTACCCTCATCACCATCGTTTTCATCCCTATAAATCTTATCATTATCGTCGTCATCATCATCATCATCATCATCATCATCAACCATGACAATTTGAGTACCATATAAATAGTTATTGTAATTGCAGTAATCATTTATATGTAGATCTACACGTTTTCATCATTACCATGCTTGTTTCATTATTAAATGAATTTGTTCAAAGCAATTAGCACACATATTACTATATCATATAAACAGGGCGTTATTGTTGATTTAATAATTCATATATATAATAGAATAATATACGGATCGGAGAAAAATAGATGTAATTAAAGCCAATGACCAGCATTAACCTCATCAACAGGAAGCTAATAAGTGCACAGGACCCTTATTCACAAAGAGTTTACCCATCAGAACATTGCCTAAGAACCCGTCACCGCGACTAGCTTTCCGCCAGCCTGCCGGACAGACCTGACACGAGCCTGCCACCGGTCTGCCACCAGCCTTCCGCCAGCCAACCACCAGCCAGCCACCAGCCTGCCATAAATCTGCCACCAGCCTTTCACCAGCCAGCTACCAGCCAGCCACCAGCCAGCCACCAGCTTGCCACGAGCCAGTCACGAGCCTGCCACGAGCCTGCCACCAGTCAGCTACCACCCTGCCACCAGCCTGCCACCAGCCTACCACCAGCCTGTCACCACCCTGCCACAAGCCTGCCTTAAAATCTGCCATCAGTCTTTCACCAGCCAGCCACCAGCCTGCCACCAGTCAGCTACCAGCCTGCCACCAGTCAGCCACCAGCCTGCGACCAGTCAGCCACTAGTCTGCCACCAGTCAGCCTTCCGCCAGTCAGCCTGCCACCAGTCAGCCACCAGTCAGCCTGCCACCAGTCAGCCTGCCACCAGTCAGCCACCAGTCTGCCACCAGGCTGCTACCAGCCACTAACCAGCCTGCCACCAGCCTGCAACCAGTCAGCCACTAGTCTGCCACCAGTCAGCCTTCCGCCAGTCAGCCTGCCACCAGTCAGCCACCAGTCAGCCTGCCACCAGTCAGCCTGCCACCAGTCAGCCACCAGTCTGCCACCAGGCTGCTACCAGCCACTAACCAGCCTGCCACCAGCCTGCAACCAGCCTTCCACCTTCCTGTGAATGGCCTGCTCCAGGGGTTCAGTGCTGTGTGGGGGAGCTAATTACCGACGTCACACTACCAGATCTAGGTGGCCATCTGACTCCCTCTCCCCAAGTCGAGCCCCCCCCCCCCCCCCCCACACACACACACACACTTCACGGCTCGATCTCTCCGCGACCCTGGTGGTGGGTGCAGCACACTAGACGTAGCCGAAAATACAGCAAAAAAAGAACACCCTCCCAGCCCACCCCCACATCCCGATCCCCACCCCAAGCTGCACCTCACACACGGCGCGCCCCCTGGTGGGCTCACACACACATACACACACACATACACACACGCTGTGTTGTGCACTGCGCGCCATCTATAATTCATGTATATTCTAAATATGTGTACTTGTATGCGCATATATGTGGTATGTGTGGTGCGGTGTGTGGAGTAGATTATATATGTGCGCGCCGGGTGTGGTGAGTATGCATGGTGTATGGGTGTCATATATTTGTATGGCGTATGTGTGTGGTGTTTGCATGGTGTGTGGTGCGCATGTGGTGTGTCTGGCGTATGTGTAGGATGTGCATAGTGTCTGGAGAGGTGTGTGGTGTGTGCGGTGTGTGGTGGGCATAGTGTCTGTATGAAGAGAGGTGTGGTGTATGGTGTGTGTGCGGTGTGCGGTGTGCGGTGTGCGGTGTGTGGTGTGTGGTGTGTGGTGTGTGGTGTGTGGTGTGTGGTGTGGTGTGTGGTGTGTGGTGTGTGGTGGGTGGTATGTGGTGTGTGGTGTGTGGTGTGTGGTGTGTGGTGTGTGGTGTGTGGTGTGTGGTGTGTGGTGTGTGGTGTGTGGTGTGTGGTGTGTGGTGTGTATGGGGTCTGTGTGGTGGGCATATTGTCTGAATGGAGAGGAATGTGGTGTGTGGTGTGTGTGCGGTGTGTGGTGGGCATAGTGTCTGTATGAAGAGATGTGTGGTGTATGGTGTGTGTGCGGTGTGTGGTGTGCGGTGTGTGGTGTGTATGGTGTCTGTTTGGTGGACATAGTGTCTGAATGGAGATGTGTGTGGTGTGTGGTGTGTGGTGTGCGGTGTCCGTATGAAGAGGTGTGGGTTTGTTTGTTTGTTTGTTGTTGTTTTACGTCCTAACAACATCTAAGGTAATATCATGACAGGTACCGACTTCTGACAATGGTGACTTTATAGTGCTGCCCCACTGGGACACCAGGCCACCAGCACCACGACCTGATATCCCACTTAGTCACATTATCCTGACACTGAGCCAACCCTGTCCTAATAATGCCGAGCACCTGACTAGGAAGCAATACGTATACATTTTTAAGTCATCGGTTTGACTCGACCAGGGTTCGTACCCACGAACCCATGGGTTCGGATTCTCCGATCTCCCAAAACAGGAGACGGACGCTCAACTCATTTGGCCATCGCGTCTGGTTGAGATGTGGGGTGTGTTGTATGTTACTATGTATGGTGTATATAGGGAGGTGTGTGGCATGTGATGTGGTGTGCATGGTGTATATGAAGAGGTGTGTGGTGTGTATGGTGTATATGGAGAGGTGTGTGGTCTGTGATGTGGTTTGTATGGTGTATATGGAGAGGTTTGTGTTGTGTGATGTGGTGTGTATGGTGTATATGGAGATGTGTGTTATATGGTGTATATGGTGTATATGGAGAGGTGTGTGGCTGCCCCCTTCAATATTCCTAATCAGGTTGTGAATATTTCATCTGCTTTTCATTAAGCAGCGTCTTGGGGTTTTTACTTTGTTCGTTATTTGTGTGTGGGTGAGTGGGTGTGAGTGCAGTGTGTGGGTGTGAGGGTGGTGTGTGGGTGTGAGCGTAGTGTGTGGGTGTGAGGGTGGTGTGTGGGTGTGAGTGCAGTGTGTGGGTGTGAGGGTGGTGTGTGGGTGTGAGGGTGGTGTGTGGGTGTGAGGGTGGTGTGTGGGTGTGAGTGCAGTGTGTGGGTGTGAGGGTGGTGTGTGGGTGTGAGTGCAGTGTGTGGGTGTGAGGGTGGTGTGTGGGTGTGAGGGTGGTGTGTGGGTGTGAGGGTGGTGTGTGGGTGTGAGTGCAGTGTGTGGGTGTGAGGGAAGTGTGTGGGTGTGAGGGTAGTGTGTGGGTGTGAGTACAGAGTGTGGGTGTGAGGGCAGTGTGTGGGTGTGAGGGAAGTGTGTGGGTGTGAGGGAGGTGTGTGGGTGTGAGGGGAGTGTGTGGGTGTGAAGATGGTGTGTGGGTGTGAGGGTGGTGTGTGGGTGTGAGTGTAGTGTGTGGGTGTGAGGGTGGTGTGTGGGTGTGAGTGTAGTGTGTGGGTGTGAGGGTGGTGTGTGGGTGTGAGTGCAGTGTGTGGGTGTGAGGGTGGTGTGTGGGTGTGAGGGTGGTGTGTGGGTGTGAGGGCAGTGTGTGGGTGTGAGGGTGGTGTGTGGGTGTGAGGGTGGTGTGTGGGTGTGAGGGTGGTGTGGGTGTGAGAGCAGTGTGTGGGTGTGAGGGTGGTATGGGGGTGTGAGCGTGATATGTGGGTGTGAGGTGGTGTGTGGGTGTGAGTGCAGAGTGTGGGTGTGAGGGTTGTGTGTGGGTGTGAGGGTGGTGTGTGGGTGTGAGGGCAGTGTGTGGGTGTGAGAGCAGTGTGTGGGCGGGAGGGCAGTGTGTGGGTGTGAGGGTGTGAGGGCAGAGTGTGAGGGTGATGTGTGGGTGTGAGGGTGGTCTGTGGGTGTCAGGGCAGTGTGTGTGAGAGCAGGTAGTGGGTGTGAGGGTCTGTGGGTTTTTAGAGTGGTGTGTGGGTGTGAGGGTGGTGTGTTGGTGTGAAAGTGATGTGTGCGTGTAAGGGTGGTGTGTGGGGTGTGGGTGTGAGGGTGGTGTGTGGGTGTGAAGGAGGTGTGAGGGACGTGTGTGGGTGTGAGGGTGGTGTGTGGGTGTGAGAGCAGTGGGTGTGAGAGTGGGTGTGAGTGTGGTGTGTCGGTGTGAGGGTGGTGTGTCGGTGTGTCGGTGTGAAAGTGATGTGTGGGTGTGAGGATGGTGGGTGGGGTGTGAAGGAGGTGTGAGGGTGGTCTGTTGGTGTGAAAGTGATGTGCGTGAGGGTGGTGTGTGGGGTGTGAGGGTGGTGTGTGGGTGTGAGGGCAGTGCACGGGTGTGAGGGTGGTGTGTGGGTGTGAGAGTGGTGTGTGGGTGTGAGAGCAGTGGGTGTGAGAGTGGTGTGTCGATGTGAGGGTGGTGTGTCGGTGTGTGGGTGTGAAAGTGATGGGTTGTGGGTGTGAGGGAGGTGTGTGGGTGTGAGGGTGGTGTGCGGCAAGTATCTGCCACCTCCGTCGCGCCACACATATATATGTACATACCTGCACATATACATATACATAATACATGCACACATATACACATCCCTGTCTAACTGTAGTCATATATACCTACGTACATGCATACACACATACACATGTGTACATACATATACACATGTGTACATAAATACACCCATCTGTACATTCATAAATACATGCATACAGACAACTACATGTATACACTTATACATATACCTCACTGGATGAACATATATATATATATATATATATATATATATATATATATACACTCATACACATACATAACTGAATGAGCACATATATATAGCATAGTGATAGTGATAAGATTATATGAATATGCTCCTCTTCCCCCGCCCCCTCCTCGGGATGGGGGAGAGGAGCATGTATATATGCACACACTCATACACATACATCACTGAATGAACACATATATATTATATATATACACACACTCATACACATACATCACTGAATGAACACACATATATTATATATACACACACTCATACACATCCATCACTGAATGAACACACATATATTATATACACACACTCATACACATCCATCACTGAATGAACACATATATATTATATATACACACACTCATACACATCCATCACTGAATGAACACATATATATTATATACGCACACACTCATACACATCCATCACTGAATGAACACATATATATATTATATACACACACACTCATACACATCCATCACTGAATGGACCCCACACTCCCCGCCAGCCCGTGGTCGCCCCCTGGTGGCGTGGGTGCGGATCTAGGTGGGCGCCTGCTACAGTGCTAGCCGTGACCCAGTTGTCCCCGGCGGCCCGCGGCCCGGCCTCCCGGCCACCCCTGGCGGCGGGCCGGCGGGTCGGAGAGACTCTAATAAAAGATTCTGCTATTAACATGCAGCAGAATAGAGATTATTATGGTAAGAAGGGCCACGAGGGACCAGCGGCTACTAGATGTCGCCTTGGTAGAGCTTTGGTTATTTTGTGTAGTATTTGATCACTGCCATGTAGTTGTTTATTGGGTGGGTTATACATACACACATATGTGGGTTAGGGGGGTCCTGTCCCGGCTCCACCGCCAGGCGGGGCCCATCCCCATCTCGCTGCCCACCAGGTGGTGGGAGCTCCTCCTGTAGACGTTTTGCTCTGTCGATAGCTTTTGTTGTTGAGGATTTATACTGCCTATCATGGATAAGCCTGAATAGGCTTGTTTTCACCATTAGACAGTTTGTCGATAGAAAGCCCGAGCCTACACTTTTACCGACCCAAGGGATTTTTAACCTCCCACACCACATAGACATGGTATAAGAGCAACTGGCCTTTGATGACGCTGTAAGTTATACACAGCGGTGGAAATCCAAATTGGCAGAGATGGGGACATGGGGAATCGAACCACCAACCTTCAGATTAGGAGTTCGACCTAGAAAAAAGTCAGACACTCTAACCACTCCGCCACAGAGAACACCACAGTGACGAAAGCGCTACCGAGGCGACATCTATTAGTAGCGGCTGGCCCTAGTGGCCACTTAACACAATAATCTAGATAGCCCTGACCTGTTGTTGAGTGTTGCCACTCACCAGCGCTGCACCACCGCGTCAATATCACACGGACGCCGCACACGCAGCGCCACCGGGCGGCCGGTGTAGGACGTTCAAAACACTACCCATACATACGTTCAAAACACTACCCAAGTTCAAAACACTATCATGACACGGCATCACCACATAATAGTATATGCTGATAGTGCTGCGGTGTCTGCACTATGTATTAGTATACGCTGATAGTTTGTTTGTTTGTTGTTGTTTTATGTCCTAGCAACATCTAAGGCCACAATACCAGAACGGGTGGCCGAATGAGTAGAGCGTCCTTCTCCTGTTTTGTGAGATCTGGAGATCCGAACCTATGAGTTTGTGTGTTCTAATTCCATGAGTGTGCCATGAGTGCGCACTGTCACAAGTCAGTACCCGTCCTGATATGACATTAGATGTTACATAATAATATATATATTAGATATATCAAATATGTTACGTATATCGCATTTACGTGTATTTACCGATATATGTACACATATGAATATATTCATATATTTCTAAATATAAACATAGATCTATATATATACAGTTATATACAAATATGTATATATATATATATATTTGTAATGCAATATACATTACGTATTTGATGTATCTAACATACATAATGTAATGTGTGTATTTATTTAATACAGCAACTACATTGTATGTATATATTATATATATATATATATATATATATATATATATATATATATATATATGGATTAAGGACAAATGGGATGTGGTCAGATAGTATATGTAGTATATATTGCATTTGATCTTTACTTCTGGTGTCAATGAGTCTCCAATTCTTACAGCAGCATACTGGGAACAGTATGCTGCTGTAAGAATTGGAGACTCATTGACTCCAGAAGTAAAGATCAAATGTGGAGTGCGACAAGGATGTGTTCTATCACCTAGTCTTTTCAACATTTATACGGAAATGATTCTCAGAGAAATAGATGACATCATAGGAATAAATGTTGGAGGTGGAAATATCAATAACACAAGATACGCAGATGATACAGCACTGCTAGCCTTAACGGCAAATCGACTACAAGATATAGTGGATGAAGTAAAAGAAAAAAGTGAGAGATGTGGCCTCAAAATGAATGTAAAGAAGACAAAATCCATGGTTGTCAGCAGAAAGGAATACAAACCAAGAGCAGAGATAAAAGGCAATGGTGTAATCTTGGAACAGGTAGAGTCATTTGTGTATCTGGGCCATTTAATAACTAGTGATGGCAGATGTGAGAGAGAGATTAAACGGAGAATAAACATTGCCAAAACAACATTTCTAAAGATGCAGAAAGTACTAACATCTAGAGACATAAATATAAAAACAAGACTCCGACTGCTAAAATGCTATGTGTGGTCTACACTTTTATATTGCTGCGAGACATGGACTTTGAAGAAAGCAATAACAACAAAGCTCCAGGCATTTGAAATGTGGCAATACAGAAGAATGTTAAAAATTCTATGGACAGCAATGATAAGCAACGTGGAGGTCCTAACAAGAATGAAAATAAAGAGACAGATAATACAAACGATCAAAAACAGAAACATTAAATACTTTGGCCACATGATACGACACCAGGAATCACAGAGAAGAATACTGGAAGGGAAGATAGAAGGGAAAAGACCAAGAGGGAGAAGGAGAACAACATGGATGGACAACATCACTGAGTGGACAGCAATGAGCTATGCGGAATGCGTGAGAGGAACGAATGACAGGAAGAGATGGAGGTCCATTGCAGCCAACCTTCTTCGAGAAGACGGCACCCATTGATTGATTGATTGCATAGTTATATATATATATATATATATATATATATATATATATATATAGATATATATATATACATATTAGAGAGATATATATATATAGGTATATATATATATATATATATGTTTGTATCAATCAGCAAGGAGCACACTAACTCACACACACACTCATACACTCACACATATATAGCCTGTAGAATCTAGGTTTGCCTTGTGGGGCAGCACCAGTAGGTCGCCGTGGCCTCTAGATGTAGGTTAAACATGTATGTAGAACTCGTGACGTAACAGCGGAGGAGCTGCGGCCGCACCCACTCTCCGAACAGATGCTTAGCAACATGCTGTATACTGGATATACCAGCGGAGTAGAGTAGAGGCTCCAGTCGTCCCAGGCCGGGCTACGCTTGAAGAGTGAGGTTTAGATCCTATCGCTGGTGCTTTGTGTGTGTTTTGTGTGTGCTGATGGTCGAATAGGATGTGTGGCATGTGTGTGTGTGTGGGGGGGGGGGTAATGGTGGAAGGAGGTGTGTAGATGTGTGTGAGGCCGAGCAGGGTGTGTGGGTATGTACATATGTGTGGAGATGGGGGAGGCAGGGTGTGTGTGTGTGTGTGTGTGTGGTGAGGGCGGGCAGGGTGTGTGGGTATGTATGTATGTGTGTGGAGATGTGTGTGTGGGCAGGGGTGGGTAGGATGGGTAGGAGGCAAGGTGTGTGTGTTGATAGGTGTAGCCTGGTTCCATCTGGACTATACAGACAGGCAGCTACCTACCAAAGCACGGTTGACCTTCACCTTGGTACCAGGCTGGTTTGAGATGAGCTACCAACACGGCGCAACAAGCCGCTAAATGGACGTGGTACACAGCTCATGTAAAAGTTGCATGGTCCGATGAAATATAATTTTGTCAAAATTAAAACAACTACTTACATTTGATCCGATATATCCAACTTAGATACTGGTGTATTAGCTAATGATTTGGGACATCATACATACAGAATAATGAGTGCATTTATAACCTCACCCCTTTGGACACTCACTTTGAAACACTCATTATGCAGGGAGGCCATTAAAATAATTAGGCCTTCTGATCAAGTAGGCCGACACTGCAGGGCCATAGAGGGGAACGGTAAATGAGGTGGATGTTGCCCCTCCCCTCCATGATGGATATTCAATGCTGTTTGTTCAATTCTATAAATATAATTAATCAATTTGGGTAATTTAAATTTTGAAATTTTTACATTTGTCAATTAAAATTGCATCTGCCACCGGGACTATGTATGGTATGAGGGAGGATGAGACATATGGATGACATAACAGTAAATAGTAACAGAGCAATAATAATTATGTACATGAGACATGCAAATTCATAGCACGGGCTGGCCGGGGGGGGGGGGGGGCTGCAGGGTGGGTGCGTAAACATGGTTATGTAGGTGTGGGCGAGGGGCCGTGTGTAGGTGTGTGTAGGTGTGAGTGTGTGTGTAGGTTTGTATGTATGTAGGTGTGTGCATGGGTGTAAGTATGCGTAGCTGTGTGCATGTTTGTAGGTTTGTATGCATGCAGGTATATGTGTAGATGTGTGCATGTGTGTACATGTGTGTGTGCTTGTGCAGGTTTGTGTAAGTGTGTGTAGATGTGTGTATGTGTGTGTGTTAGTATGAGTACGTGTGTAGGCCTATGTGTGGAGGTGAATGTACGTGTCAGTATGTGTGAGTATGCGTGAGTATGTGTGGAGGTTTGAGTATGTATAGATGTGTATGTGTGTAGGTGTGTAAGTGTGGATGTGTGTGTAAGTGTGGGTGGGCGTATATGTGAAGGTGTGTGTAGGTGGTTATGTGTGTTGGTGTGAGTATGTGTATATGTCTGTATGTGTGTGTATGCATAGGTATGTGTATGGGTGTTGGTGTGTGTATGTATGAGTATGTGTGTATGTGTGTGCAGGTGTGTGGATGTATTGTAACTGTGTGTAGGTGTCGGTCGGTGTGTAGATATGTCTAGGTGTGTCTAGGTGTGAGTATGTGTGTAAAGGGCGCATTCCATATATGCGTAAAGGGCGCATTCCATATACGCGTAATGCGTAATGCGAATGCGAATGCGAATGCGAATGCGACAAAAAATCGAAACGCCTTGAAACCTATGAGCTACATTCCATACACGCGTAATGCGTAATGCGTAATGCGAATGCGAATGCGTCAGAAATCCATTATCCCGATCGCTCCATGTAGCGATCGGTGTGTAATGCGTAATGCGTAATGCGTAATGCGTAAAGGCGGTGCGAATAGAAAATCATCAGTCGCATTTGTCCATTGATATAAGGTTGGAGGAGGCGACTGATAATTACGGACAGCCGGGACAAGGTGGTGCGAACAGAAAAGCATCAGTCGCATTTGTCCATTGATATAAGGCTGGAGGAGGCGACTGATAATTACGGACAGCCGGTGCAAACATGTAGGTGTATGCGACGGACCTGTTAGGAAGCAGTCTTCATATTTGGGACGGTCCTAACATCCCTCTAAGCAAGCTAAACTGAGCCATGTTTGGACCGTCCCATTCTCTGTGTGTGTGTGTCTCTGTGTGGGTATCTGTGTCTGTGTGTGTGTGTCTCTGTGTCTGTGTGTGTCTGTGTGTGTGTGTGTCTGTGTGTGTGTCTCTGTGTGTGTGTCTCTGGGTGTGTCTCTGCGTTGTGTCTCTGTGTCTGTGTGTGTATATGTGTGTGTGTATCTGTGTCTGTGTGTGCCTCTGTGTGTGTCTCTGTGTGTGTCTCTGTGTGTGTCTCTGTGTGTGTCTCTGTGTTGTGTGTCTGTGTGTGTCTGTGTGTCTGTGTCTTTGTGTCTCTGTTGATGTGTGTGTGTCTGTGTGTCTGTGTGTCTGTGTGTGTATCTCTGTGTCTCTATGTGTGTCTCTGTGTTTCTGTGTGTGTCTGTGTGTGTGTCTCTGTGTTTCTGTGTGTGTGTCTGTGTGTGTGTCTCTGTGTCTGTGTGTGTTTCTCTGTGTGTGTCTCTGTGTTGTGTCTCTGGGTCTCTGTGTGTGTCTCTGTGTGTGTCTCTGTGTGTGTCTCTGTGTGTGTATCTGTGTCTCTGTGTGTGTCTCTGTGTCTGTGTGTGTCTGTGTGTGTCTGTGTGTGTCTGTGTGGGTGTGTCTCTGTGTGTGTCTCTGTGTTGTGTCTCTGTGTCTCTGTGTGTGTCTCTGTGTGTGTCTCTGTGTGTGTCTCTGTGTGTGTATCTGTGTCTCTGTGTGTGTGTCTCTGTGTCTGTGTGTGTCTGTGTGTGTCTGTGTGTGTCTGTGTGTGTCTGTGTGTGTCTCTGTGTGTGTCTGTGTGTGTCTGTGTGTGTCTGTGTGTGTCTGTGTGTGTGTGTGTCTCTGTGTTGTGTCTCTGTGTCTCTGTGTGTGTCTCTGTGTGTGTATCTGTGTCTGTGTGTGTCTGTGTGTGTGTCTCTGTGTGTGTCTCTGTGTGTGTCTCTGTGTGTGTCTGTGTGTGTATATGTGTCTGTGTGTGTCTCTTTGTCAGAGACACAGAGACACAGACACACACATATAGACACACACAGAGACACAGAGTAACACACACACATACACAGACAGAGACACACACAGAGACACGGAGACACAGACACACACATAGAGACACACACAGAGACACAGAGTCACACACACTTTTATATACTTTTTATATACTTCACTGCATAACGCATAACGCATAACGCAATATGCATTACGCGTATATGGAATGCTGGCGTATATGGAATGCATAATGCATTACGCATTACGCGTATATGGAATGCAGCCTTTATTGTTTCTAGGTGTGTGTAGGTGTATGGCTCTAGGTAAGTGTGTGTGGATGTGTTTCGGTGTCTAGATATGTCGAGGTGTGTAGGTGCGTCGGTGTGTGTAGGTGTATGTAGGTATGTTGGTGGGTGTGTTGTTGAGGTTGGTGATATGTTTATGTATGATATCAGTTTACGTGCCCATTACCTAACAGTGTAACACTAACAGTAACACCGAGTTAACATTAACAACTGATATGACACAAATTTTAATTTCAACAAACCCACACAAAATATCCATCCTTCTTATTCCAATTTCAAATTAATTGACACAATTGGATTCCTAACAAAGAGCTTTAATTTACCGACCAGTGAAATATTTAGTAATCTAGGGGTTGTCCTTGAGTCTCGTGTAGTCTATATCATTATCAGTATATGCATCCCCCCTCCCTTCCCCCTCCCCCACCCTCTTTTACTCCCTCCCCTCTCCCCCGTTCTCCCCCACCCTACCTGTTCACACACGCCTGCAGGTCCCTGATTGGTCACAGATAAGCGGTGATGACAACAGATAAGGCTGAATTCTCACTAATATATTGAGTTCTAGATGATTGACCCAACCCCCGCCCCTACTGCCATACTCCCCTTCTAAAAAAAAGAGAAAGAAAACTACCCAACTGTGTCAATTTATACTCAGTGGGCGCTCTGTCTTGACTTTAAAGATTTTGGTTAATGCACTTAGCATAAGATTCCTTATACGCGGTGTGCGGCATGCGCATGCGGCATGCGAATGTGTTAGCTATATGCCAACCCCCAACATTTGTTGGGGTTTTTCCTCCAAATTTGTGAAGGAACAGTATTGTTTTCTATGGCAAATGCAGCAGTATTCGCATTCGCATGCCGCACCGATCGGTCCATGGGTCGATCCATTTGCCGCATTCGCATTCACATTGTGCACATTCGGACGTATGGAACCACCACTATTCATTTACATGCTTTTCGATTTTTATTCTCATTCGCATTCGCATTCGCATTCGCATGCCGCATACCGTGGATAAGGAATCTTAGCTTTAAGAACATCGGCCAGACTTCGTGCTTTCTGACTGAATTTGAGCCTCATCTGCCCAGAACGCGCTGTCATTTTAGCGACCCTTTGGCTGGTGGCGCCGCCGTGACAGGATAGGGAACTAGTCTTGATATAGTGGGACTAACATGCGATATAATCAGTGAGATATAGCATAGCATGTTTGTGTTGTATATATTTACATAATGCATTCATATAATGCATTCACATCCATATAATGCATTACATAGCTTGTTTGTTTGTTTGTTGAGTTTTACCACCTTGCAATATTTAAGATCATCTCAGGATAGGTACCGACTTGGGACAGGGCACACTCATGTTGACTTTATAATGCTGCCCCACTGGGAGACCAGGCTGCCGGCACCATGACCCGATTTCCCACTCAGTCACATTATCCTGACACTGAGCTAACCAGTCCTTGTCCTGTCTTAGTAATGCCGAGCGCTAGGCTAGGAAGTGACAAGTATCAAGTTGTGCACCATGTCAACAGCAAAGGCCATAGTAACAGGGAGAAGTGATCAACCTTTATTCTATCATATTATTACTATTATTATTATTATTCAACCATCGCATTCACACAGAATGTAATAATTACCATCAATTATCAAATGTGTGAAATGACACTTACAAAGAATGTAAAAGCTCACAATTGTAATAATTGTGGTACAGAAAAATAAAACCCTAGTTAAGATTCAATGGTATTGTAGTAGTCTGTACATGAGCCCTACTACCATGTGGTAGCGGCGGAGACTACGCCACACACCTACGCAGATACACTGAACTGCGCTAGGTGGTGGCAGGCTAGCCACCGGGCAGACCCCGACTGGGCTGCCCTCTACTGCGTGTGGCTAGCTCCTCACCCCCACCCCCACCCCACACCCCACACCTATAGAGTCGATGTGGGATCTGGGGAGTGAGGGGGCGGGTCAGTTGACTGTGGACGCCAGGGAGAGCAGATAGGTTTAATAAACCAAGTTCAAGCGTACATACATTGGATCTTGGCGTTCTTCCGTGTGTGTGCGTGGCAGTGTGTGGAAGGAGGCCATGGACCATTACAATATCATTTAAATTTAATTTAATTAAAAGAAGAAATTACATCACATATCCCAGAAACACCAAGCTAAAAAATATATATTTAATGAGTGCACTGGTATTTAAATCGGATATGTAGGATCAAATCGAAGGAGGTGCTTTGGTTGAGGTTTGATTCTTTCATCGGATTTTGTGGTCTTAATGAGTGGACATTGCACTGAAGGCAGTGACGTCACTCATGTCATGACGCTAATGCCTGCCTCTAACCAAACCGATCTGCTGACATCACTGTCGGCCGACAACAACATATTATGGTATTGATTCAAGGATGCATCTAGTATCCTGTATCCGAATCTATATAGCACCTCATAGTCTCAGTTGGTCACCGGGCCATCGATTAACTAACTTAACACTACACAGTCCAATAGAAGCACGCCATTTTCTTAACCCAAACTGTTATCTAGATTTTTATTACATATTTGAGTTCGATACCGATGCACTTATTAAGCATTTGTTGCAACATAGAAGGGAATACTATGTTAATTTAACAGAACCTGTTATTGCTGAAACATATGGTGACTAAAATTTTGACGCGCAGGCCAAAATTAATTTGGCGTGTTTTCACTTCAAATATATCGAAAGTTAGCTATTACCAATAAAAGTTACTTCAAACTAAGCCAGGTAGATACGAATAATCAACCTAATATATTTATCAAAAGAAATATGCAGAAATTAAATGTCATCGGACTATGCAAATTTAAATGATCAGAGGAGAACTGATGTTTCCAAAGTGACAGTTAGCCTTGGTCAAGTCTACTGTCCTAGTCCAAACAGTTTCATCGGATCAAGAGGAAACCAATATATATATATATATATATATATATATATATATATATACATGCATGCATATATGTATAGATAGATAGATAGATAGATAGATAGATCAGTAAGAGCATTGGCTCGCTTCCCATGTGGGAGGGCATAAGTAAAACCAAAATATACTTATCGCGACCTAGCCTGATAGGGCAACGACTGATTGGGATATCATACACGATGCCACCAGCCTGGTCTCCCAGCTGGGAAGCGCTATAAAATCATCATGCATGCGCACTGTTAATACCCAGCCTTATATGACGCTAGCTGTTGTTAGAATGTGAAACCCCAATAAAGAAAGCATATATATATATATAAGATAGCAAGTCGTGAGTAGTTGTGTGTCTATATTCGCATAATTCATTATATAGCATATAAAATAATCGGATCTGGGACCGACTCGACATATACTTGAGTAAAGCATCACAGTCTGGCCAGATTGCGCATCAAAGTTAGGCCGACAATTAATTTAGCTGTAGGGAAAATCATTTAGTTAATTTAGGTGTAAGAAAAAAGCAGCTTCAAAATAACATTTTGAAGCAACAAATACGAGGTGAAATCTTTAGCGAACATTTTCTGCTGCATATCAACGAAGGCAGGTCACTCAAAGATGATAAATGGTGTCAAATTGTTTCAATAACTCCTTTCCGCAGACCCAAAAGATTAGTTCTTGCTAGTGCCACCAGGGCCGGTTGGGGTCGAAATTCTCAGTAAGACCTTTTCTCACAGTGAGCTGCTACCCATACCATTAGTTCTTTCACTTCCACCAGAGGGTGGGTTGGTGGTGGAAATCCCCTAGGGTTCAGACCTTTCAACGCAATAGTTTCCATTTGATGTGCGCATACACGGACAGTCAGCGCAAGAAAGATGTGTGATCCACCGTGTTCTAATTCAGGCCAGTTTCAGCACAATTTGTTCTTGCTACATTAATTGATTAAGCAAAAGAAAATTCAATCGCAAGCAGTTGGTCTTCCTCATTCCACTGCTCCTAATAGTAATAATGCCCAGCACCAGGCTAGGTAGCGACAAGTATAACATTGAGAATCATTAGCTTGATTCGGCTGGGGTTCAAAACAAGCGACCTGCCACATGAGCAGTGGACGATCAACTCAATTCAATTCAATTCAATTCTTTCATTTTAACTCTCTGCAAGGTATGTTTACAATAAACTGAGGTGATACAATAAATAAATGCATACAAATTCCTTACAGACAGAAAGGATCCCAGAAAAGCGATGCTTATCTAGCTGGTCTCCATGATGTGAATGAACAAGTGATGACAATAACAAATGATTAAACTTAAGCTACAACCCCGTATGGCAATCGGCTGAGTTAAAGCCGAGCATCACACAACCAAGATGTCGTGTGAGCGTAGCTTAAGATGTTGAACAAAAGAAAGCTCCCAGGCACCTTTACCTAGCTCACCTTCACCACCCCTCGGACCCACCCGGGCACCCCCAAATGTGGGCATGGGCGATAATATGTGTTAACTAGACCACATCAGTGAAGCCAGCACTAGAGAGACAGACGCCGGCCCTTCTGTTGGTCAGCTACTTCCGGTTTAAACAATGCTATCAGGATGCTTTTAAAGAATAATTACCGGAGCCTAGTCACGGTGTTTGCTGTGGAGTGGTGAGCAGAAATACCGATAGGATTTATTAGAGAATTTGGAAAATAAATCAAAAGAACAACTACAACTGACACTGTCAGAAGTTGATTTCCCGTTTTTGGGGGCTGTGTGCTAAGGATGTCAAAGGAAGCCAGCAGCGTTCAGCTCAGCTTCAGTAGCCAGAGCAAGCTTTGTTTTTTTAAATTATTAGTTTTTAAATTGGAACGTAGAATTTGGATTTTGAACGCGATTAGAAGAAAATGAGGAGGAAATGGAAGGGGGTTAAAAAAGAAGGTAAAAAAAAAAGCGCCTTAGATGAGTCGACTGAAAAGGTGGATGTGTGTGTGTGTGTCGACTAGAAGAATGTGGTAATGGGTGGGTGGTGGGTGTGATGGGTTGTTGTGGAAAGAGAGGGGGAGGGGGGGAGGTGAGGGGAGGGAAGGCGCACGGGTAGAGGGTGGAAAGGATAGGGGAGATTGGAGGGGAGAGTGGAGAGGGCAGAAGGAAGAGGGGAGAGGGGAGAGGGGAGAGGATAGATGTGGTAGAGGGGAGAGGATATACGGTAGAGGGGAGAGGAGAGAGAGGGAGGGGAGAAGGGAGGGGAGGGGAGAGGGGAGAGGGGAGAGGGAGAGGAGAAAGGGGAGAGGGGAGACGGGAGAGGGGAGAGGGGAGCGGGCAGAGGGTATAGGATGGAGGCTAGATTTAGACGATAGAGGGTAGAGGGGGGGGGGGGTGCGGGCCGTGCGAGTATGAGAGTGAGTGTGTGAGGGGTGTGTGAGGAGTGTCACGGTGTGAGGCGTGTGTGAGGGTTGTATGAGGGGTGTGTGAGGAGTGTGTGAGGGATGTGTGACGGGTGTGTGACGGTGTGTGACGGGTGTGTGAGGAGTCTGTGAGGAGTGTGTGAGGGGTGCATGAGGGGGGTGTGAGGGGTGTATGAGGAATGTGTAACGGGTGTGACGGGTGTGTGTGGTGTGGTGGTGTGAGTGGATGTGATGGGTGTGTGGTGTAGCTGTGTGAGGGTGTGTGAGGAGTGTGTGAGGTGTGTGTGTGAGGGGTGTGTGTGGTGTGGCGGTGTGAAGGGGTGTGAGGAGTGTGTGAGGAGTGTGTGAGGAGTGTGTGAGGAGTGTGTGAGGAGTGTGTGAGGAGTGTGTGAGGAGTGTGTGAGGTGTGTGTGAGGTGTGTGTGAGGTGTGTGTGGTGTGGCGGTGTGGCGGTGTGGCAGTGTGGCGGTGTGAGGGGATGTGAGGAGTGTGTGAGGAGTTTGTGAGGAGTGTGTGAGGTGTGTGTGAGGTGTGTGTGGTGTGGCGGTGTGGCGGTGTGAGGGGGTGTGAGGAGTGTGTGAGGAGTTTGTGAGGAGTGTGTGAGGTGTTTGTGAGGTGTGTGTGGTGTGGCGGTGTGGTGGTGTGAGGGGTGGGGGTGAGGAGTGTGTGAGGAGTGTGTGACGAGCGTGTGAGGTGTGTGTGAGGTGTGTGTGGTGTGGCGGTGCAGTGCTGGGTGGGGTGCAACAATAGACACACTTGAACTAACCGCAGAGACTCACAGATCAAATGGCCGACCTCGGCTCCCCGCTACCGAGTCGAAATAACTCCGCCTTTTATGTTTTAGGTGATTTTTTTCATCTCACCCCGGTTTGCTCGCTTCTAACTTGGAGCTGGCTGTGTGTTTGTGTGTATGGGTGTGTATGGGTGTGTGTGGGGTAGGTGTGTGTAGTAGGTGTGTGTGTTGACCTGTGTACATTTCTGTGGGTATGTATGTGGGACTGGTATGGGGTGTTGGTGTGTGTTTGGGGTGTTGGTAAGTGTGTGTATCGCGTGTGTGGGCGTGTGTTGGTTGGTGTGTGTATGTGTGTGGGTGTTTTTTTTTGTTTTTTTTTGTAAATATGTTTATTCTGCTGAATAATTCTTTTGTCAGTGCCGAAGCACTGGTCTTCCAGCCATTTTTCAATTCAGGTGTTGGTCGGGGTGTGTATCGTATGTATGTGTGTGGGTGTGGTGGTAGGGGTGTGTATCGTGTGTATGTGTGTGGGTGTGGTTGTGTTGGTAGGGGTGTGTATCATGTGTATGTCTGTGGGTGTGGGTGTGTTGATAGGGGTGTGTATCATGTGTATGTGTGTGGGTGTGGGGTGTTAATAGGGGTGTGTATCATGTGTATGTGTGTGGGTGTGGGTGTTGGGAGGGGTGTGTATCGTATGGGGGTGTGTTGATAGGGGTGTGTATTGGGTGTATGTGTGTGGGTGTGTTGGTAGGGGTGTGTATCGTGTGTATGTCTGTGGGTGTGGTTGTGTTGGTAGGGGTGTGTATTGTGTGTATGTGTGTGGGTGTGGGGTGTTGATAGGCATGTGTATCATGTGTAGGTGTGTGGGTGTTGGTAGGGGTGTGTATCGTATGTATGTGTGTGGGTGTGGGTGTGTTGGTAGGGGTGTGTATTGTGTGTATGTGTGTGGGTGTGTTGGTAGGGGTGTGTATTGTGTGTATGTCTGTGGGTGTGGGTGTGTTGATAGGGGTGTGTATTGTGTGTATGTGTGTGGGTGTGGGGGTGTTGATAGGGGTGTGTATCATGTGTATGTGTGTGGGTGTGTTGATAGGGGTGTGTATTGTATGTATGTGTGTGGGTGTGGTGTGTTGATAGGGGTGTGTATCGTGTGTATGTGTGTGGGTGTGTTGATAGGGGTGTGTATTGTATTATCTGTGTGGGTGTGGGTGTGTTGGTAGGGGTGTGTATCATATGTATGTGTGTGGGTGTGGGTGTGTTGGTAGGGGTGTGTATTGTGTGTATGTGTGTGGGTGTGGGGGTGTTGATAGGGGTGTGTCTCGTATGTATGTCAAAATGCTGACCATCGCCGGCTTCAGCAGTGCTGGGATCTATTAAACGGACTCAATACGTCTTCCCTACAGCAATATGTTTAATGGATGCACTGTTATCTAATTCCATATCTAGGGTCATATCTAGGAAAGTGTCTTAGTTTTGAAAATCTGATGCTGTCAATGGATTATACAGATTTCCTTTTATGGAAAAAGAAGGAAAAACACTCCCTTTTCTCAACGCCAAAAAAACATTGCTTCTCTGCTTGTGGAGTCGCGGGGAAATAGCTTCAGACCCAACTCGCAATTAGGGTTTGTGCGCCATTTTGTTAGTGGGAATTGGAGGGGAGTTTGTCTGTGTGGGGAAGGTGATGGGGAGGTGATGGGGAGGGAGGAGGGCAGGGGGGGGGGGGCAGAAGTAGAATGACCCGCGACCAAAAAAAGGGCGCTGACCTCTGGCGGATGACTCATGACCAAGGGTCTCCAAGACTGAGCAGGGCGGGGCGGGGCGGGGCGGGGCGGGGCGGGGCGGGGCGGGGCGGGGCGGGGCGGGGCGGGGCGGGGCGGGGCGGGGCGGGGCGGGGGCGGGGCGGGGCGGGGCGGGGCGGGGCGGGGCGGGGCGGCGGCGGGGCGGGGCGGGGCGGGGCGGGGCGGGGCGGGGCGGGGCGGGGCGGGGCGGGGCGGGGCGGGGCGGGGCGTGTCATCGGGTGTGACAAAGAAGGTGTGACATGTGGCGCGCTTTGCGTCAAATCACTTTTCCAAGTTTCCAAAATCGCGCAGCTGACCACACTGCGGTTTGCACCCCCCCCCCCCTCTCCCCACTGCCACGACCGGGGGGCGGGGCGGGGGCAGGATGGAGCGGCCGGCTGGGGGGGGGGGGGGCGGTACACGTGGAGGAAAGGCGGGGCCCCTCCTTTAACTCCCGGTGTGAGGTAATATTCTGACTCCCATAATAAAGTGACTTCTCAGCCTGGTCTTCCAGTGGGACAGCACTATAAAATCATCACGAGTGCACACCGTCACAAGTCAGTATCCATCCTGATATAACCACAGATGTTACTAGGACGTACACGCCCAAGAAACATACTTCATAATTGTTCAAATTTCATTCCAGTAACCCTTGCATATTTCACTTAACTCTTGTATTGTACACATGCTTCTATATGTACATAGTCATATGCATGAACATATATATGTATGCATTTAGATATATTTATATATATATATATAATATAATATATATATAATATATATATATAATATATATATAGTATATATATAATATATATGCGCATGGATACACACACATATACAATGTTGGCACCCATATATTCTTATATAGATAGATAACGAAACAAGCACAAGTGCGCACGAGTTGTAAGTACACTGGCACCTACATACACACCTGTATATATGCACACATGCATAATTATGTACAAACAAACAAACATGTAGGCACATACACACACATGCATAGACGCACACATTCACACACATATCCATAAGGCCGACATAACTCCAAACACACACAACGCCGGCTGGTCGCCCAAACCGCCCCCGTACACGCGCGCTTTCTTGGCGCCCTCTATGTATACGCGGGTAAACTACAACATCGTAGTACCGCCAGTCGCCACCACAGCGCTGTTAAACCAACAGGCGCTGCGGCGTAAAGAGGAACCAGTTTTTTAATATCCTCCCCACACACTCCTCCCACTTGCTATCCGGACCGCAGTTCGTCCACACCTCTCTCTATATCCTCTCTGCTTGCCTTGCTCCTCCTTGATAATGTCTGAAAAGAGTTCCAGGATTTCACTTTCTACTCTTACTCTGTCCGTGTCTTTGGCTCGCCGGCTGGTCACCATAGAGCAAATAGACTTGACCTTTGACTCAACTCTCCTCATTTCTCTTTCCTATATTTTACCCTTTTTTTTTTCTCCCGGGCTTACTTCTCCCCCTGATCGAGCGAATTGTTTGCTTGGGTGGGGGTCCTTTACCTTATCGTTTCTCTAGCTTTGTTCTTGTTGCTAGAACTGCTGGACCCACCTTTACCCTTCCCTTCCTCCTGGGCCCTTGCTGCTGTCGACTGGATACGAGTGCTCTGCTACCGCCAGACCGGAGTGATTACGGGCTGCCCCAATGATTCATCGTTTTGAATATTGTAAAGACATCCCCAGCTTCTACAATCGTCCCACCTGAAGATTAATCTTCAACCAAAGATTTGACCGATTTATCGGGGCCTCTCTATATTGCTGCAGTTTTGCAGCCGGTAACCATCATAAGGTTACGAACCCCCCAAAAGCAAGCAAGCACTCCTCCCACACACTGCTTGCCCTTTTCACTGATGGCAGCTGGGTGACATGAACTGCGTGGATTGCACGATAACTAGCATGAAATGAAGAAGAATGAGTAGCCATGGTAACCAGCCCTAGCTCTCAAGTCATCACACCAAATGACAGGAAAACTGTCCGACATACATGCCCACATACATATACACAGCCCACTGGAAAATCAGCAAGTCTTCCTATATCAGCCCAGCCACGCAAAGGCTTACAGGGCTTCACCTAGATAAAGGATTCACCCAGTACTCGCAGTACATGGGTGAAGACCAGCCTTATATAAAAACGGTTGAAAAATCGGACTAATGAAATGAGTCTTTATGAGAGCCTAATTTCACAATCTAAGAAGCAACATTTATTCTTTGTGTATGTCTTCATATTTCCCCGCTACCTTTGAGTTGAAAAAAATATAATAAAACATCTGGTTTAATAAGATTTAAAAGTGAAATCGACGGCGTTCTATGGCCGACATCTTGTCTGTTTTGCATTCTCTCCCATTTCACCAATTCTTTACCGATATAAGTAACAATTTGACACTGGAGCCAGGCATTGTACTTCCTTTTCTATACTAAAGCTATTTTCGCCCGTATATACAGTACATTGTCCTTCACCCATGTACTTACTACAAGTACTGGGTGAATCTTTTATCTAGGCTTCACCAAGCTCTCTCTCTCTCTCCAAACTATCTTTTCCCACAGAGCATGCGCAGTGAGCTGCTACCAACAACATTACTTCTTGTCACTGCCATCAGAGGGTGGTGAAAATCCGCTATAAGATCTCCCACAGAGTGTCCTGCACTGTGACTAGGTGAGCTGCTACCCACAACGTTTGTTTTTCCAACTGCCATCATAGGGCGGACTGGTGGTGGAAATCCTTTACAAGACCTTTTTCACAAACCATGCTGCACAGTCACCTGTTATCACACATTAACTATTTATTTCCCAACTGCAATCTTCAGCCGATGTTCCTCCACCCCCTCATTCTTCCTTTCCATTCCGTAATCTTTATACCGATATTATGTTTGTTTGTTGGAGTTTCACATCCTGGCAACATCTAAGGTCATATCAGGACAAGTACCGACTTGTGACAGTATACACTCGTAGCAACTTCATAGTGTTACTCCACTGGCACACCAGACCACCGGTACAGTGACCCGATTTCCCACTCAGTCACACTATCCTGATAGTGAGCTAACCAGTCTTTGTCCTATTCTAGTGTAATGCCAAGTGGCATGCTAGGTAGCAACAAGTATCAATTGAGTAAGTCATTGGTTTGACTCAACCGGTAATCGAGCTTTCGACCTTCTGTACGGGAAGTTTAAGCACCTGTCACACCTTACCGGATTGAGCAACGGACATGAACCGGACAAAGAATGTCCTAGTCCGGTGGTGTCCGATAACAAAATGTATCGAAATGTACCGAAATGGAGTGTAATTGGGTCAATTGCCACCAGGCCACCGGACAAGTACCGTACATGTACTGTACATGTACTGGATGAGAACCGGACACATAACAGATGGGTACCGGACATGAACTGGACAAAACGGACAAACCGGACACCAACCGGACACCAACGGATGGGTACCGGACACGTACGGATGGGTACCGGACATGAACCGGACAAACCGACACCAACCGGACACGTCAGTCCGGCGGTGTCCGGTAGAAGTTTTGTGCATGTTCAAAACTTGTACTGGACACCACCGGACACCGCCGGATGGGTACCGGACATGTACCGGACATTGCCGTATTTCACCGGACAGTGTCCGGTTCCCCAGTCCGATAAGGTGTGACTGGGCCTTTATGCTCTACAGATTCGGTCACCGCGTCTGGTCGAAAATTTAGGGAAAATATCAGGAAGGAGGTGAGGACACTGGATCTCAGAGGTCAAGAGGCACGACTTGCTCCTTAAATGGGAATTATAGCGAGTCTCCTTATCATGGGTATTCTTAGCGAGTCTAAGTTTAATATGGCTGGCCTTTCTAGCATCTCAATATGACGGGTGCGATATAATCAATCCTTGTGTTGGGAATGCTTGTTAAAATCAGTTCAATGTCCGGAATAGTTAAATGACATTTACCTCTAAGGACAAGTCTAACTATCATCACACACATCCATCTCACCACCACCACACCCCACCCCTACCTCACCTTACCCCACCTCAACCACCCCACATCACCCCACCCCCACCTTACCCGCACCTCACCTCACCCACCTCACCCCACCCCCACCTTACTCATACCATCTCACCACCACCACACTCCACCCGGACCTCACCTTACCCCACCTCAACCACCCCACACCACCCCACCTCACTCATACCATCTCACCACCACCACATCCCACCCCCACCTCACCTTACCCCACCTCAACTACCCCACATCACCCCACCTTACTCATACCATCTCACCACCACCACACCCCACCCGTACCTCACCTTACCCCACCTCAACCACCCCACACCACCCCACCTCACTCATACCATCTCACCGCCACCACACCCCACCCCTACCTCACTTTACCCCACCTCAACCACCCCACATCACCCCAGCTTACTCATACCATCTCACAACTACCACAGCCCATGTCCATCTCACTGTACCTCACCTCACCCACCCCACATCACCCCAGCTTACTCATACCATCTCACCACTTGCACCGTGTTTATTGTACATTTTCCACCACCAACTCGCCCTCAGGTGGGAAAGGACGGGATGGCCAAATGAGTTAGAGCGTCCGTCTCCCGTGTTGGTAGATCGTGGGATCGTGGGATCGTGGGATCGTGGGATCGTGGGATCGTGGGATCGTGGGATCGTGGGATCGTGGGATCGTGGGATCGTGGGATCGTGGGATCGTGGGTTCGAATCCTGGTCGATTCAAACCTATGACGTAAAAATTGATACTTTTCGCTTCCTAGCCAGGCGCTTTGCATTACTAGGATAGGGCAAGGAGCAGTGGAATGAGGAAGACCAGTTGTCTGCGACTGAAATTTCCCCTGCTTAAACAACAAATGTGCCAACAAAATTTAGAAAAAAGGGAAGAACTAAGGTTAACCCTCGACAATGAAAGTCACTCCAAACTCATATAAAACAGACTATACCGATGTTAAAACCTATCACAAATAGACCAAATGAATACAGAGGATAACTTCTGCTTACATCCTAAATACCATGAAAAGACTTTGATCAATCGAGTGTCGATGTAGTCATCTAATATGACCATTGCCGTATTGTTGTGGAACTTGTTTTTAACTATCAGAAATCCACATATGAGACTATCTCAAAAGGTGCTAAGCAATATGTGACAAAACCTTTGTCCATAGTAGTGATCAATGCACTATCTACTTATGCATTTGCTTAGGATAAACTGATTTGTATTTTACATGGTGTTTCATAATCCCAATAGAATACATATTGATTTGAAGCAAATGTCCTTGTGTTTTCAGTGTAACCATTTCTGTGCTGTTTTGTGTCAATCGTTACTATGGACAAACAAACGAAGAGTTAGCACCCTTTGAGACAGCCTCATATACATAGATGTATTCAACAGCTATCGTTAGCACTCTTTATATATCTCACTCTATATTACCATTCTTTTGTAAATAATCCAGAGTTGAAAAATGGATGGAAGACCAGTGCTTCGCCATTGACAAAGACATTATTGAGCAGAATAAACATTATCTACCCACACAAACCAAAACGACCAACCTAATATATTTATCTAGAACAAAAAAACCGCAGGAACTCAAAACCACCATGTTAAGTTTAATAAAGGAAGAATGGGACCAGTCAGAGAGGGAGTTGGGGGACCAGTCAGAGAGGTGATCTCAACTATTTATATATGTGTCATCCAAACAAGAAGCTAATCAGATAATACTAGTGGTAAAAAAAAACCGTAGCCATATCAGGCAATGGCTGGTGAGTGTATGGCCGGCCGGCGCCGCGTGGTGGCGCTGCTCACTAGACGGCGACAGAACGAGGCTGGCTATATTTGGTGGGCGGCTCGGTGGTGGAGAGGGCACCCTAAAGGAAGCCGGACTCCTCTGCGACTTGACATTTTCACAGTTTATTTTCGATCCATGTGTTGTTATCCACTAGCGCATGCGCGCTACTAATTATCAGTGCGCGGGCTGGCGGGCAGCTAGCCTCCCCAAAGTCGTCTGCTCTGTGTTTTAGCAACAGGAACAACCAAAAGTCGTCTGCCCTGACCTAACAACGAAAAGAGCCGTAAGTGAACCTACTGGTCATTTCACTGGAAGTGATCTAATTTGCCATATATAACAAAATAGAGCACTAGTTATATATTATATCACCTGGAGTTATTTAAGTTGTTATATATATGAGCCTGTCTCAAAAGGTGATAACTCTTCTTTTTTTTGTCCATTGTAACAATTGACACAAATCAGCACAGAAACGGTTTCACTGAAAACACAAGGACATTTGCTTCAAATCAATATGTATTCTATTGGGATTATGAAACACCATTTAAAAAACAAATCAATTTATCCTGAGCAAATGCATAAGCAGATAATATGTTGATTGTTACAATGGACAAAGTTTTGTCCCATATTGCTTAGCACCTTTTGAGACAGTCTCATATGTATATATAACAAAATAGAGCACTAAATATATATTAGTTGACTGGAAGTGATATAGTTTGCCATATCTATATATATATCTATAACAACATGGAACATTAAATATATACTATTATCTGGAAGAGATTTAATTTGCTATGTATAACAATATCGAACACTAAATATACATAATTTCACCGGAAGTGATCTAGTTTGCTATATATAAATATAACAAAATAGAGCACTAAATGAATATGATTTCACCAGAAGTGATCTATTTTGCTATATATAGAACACAATAGCACATTAAAATATATTATTTCACCGGAAGTGATCTAGTTTGCTATATATATATATTATTGCACCGAAAGTAACCTATGTTGATATATATATATATATATATATATATATATATATATCAAAATAGAGCATTAACTATATATTATTGCAGTGGAAGTGATCTAGTTTTATATATATACCAAAATATAGTGCTAAATATATATTATTTCATCGAAGTGATCTAGTTATATATATAGTATATATATAGGATATATATACATATATGTATATACATATAATGTGTATCTATCGCTAGATACATACCAACATAGAGCGATAGATACACATTATTTTGCCGAAAGTGGTCTGGTTTACTATACAGTAAAATCTCTCTAATCGATCACATCCACAAATCGACCACTCCCCTATATCGATTGCTTTATTTGGGTCCCAAACGATCATCCATACAGTACCATTGTAACAATACAAATAAACTCCCTAAATGGACCAGTTATAGTCGGTCCCATGGTCGGTTAACTTAGAGAGATTTTACTATATATATATATATATATATTTATATATATATATATAACAGAATAGAGGACTAAATAAATATATATATATTATTTTAGACATTTTACAGAAGTCTAGTCTGAGAATTACACCATCTCTCCACCTGACCTAGAGCAACACACACTGACCGGAAGTAGACCTTGCAGCATTTCCGGTGCGCAATCAAGGGAAAGCACTGCCCCCGTAGGGTGCCGCTTGATTAGTCCCAGGCAGACTAGAGGGGCAAGCACTCGCCTCTCAAGACGTGCTTCTGTGACAGGCGGCTAGTTGGTCTAAAATTACTCCGGTCCTTCTCCGCAACTTGCACAATTGACGCTGGACACGAGTTATTTCTGTTTAGCACCATAAAATAGCAGACGTGTTTTTCCCCCGTTTTAATTTAAAAAATAAAATAAAACTAATGAAAATAAACAGGATCCCCACGCCCACATTGGTTATTACAGCAGTGAAGTTAGCGCATTGTTTTAGTGATCAAATCTTTTGTGTGTGTTTTTGTTGTTAAAAAAGAAAATATTGTAGCCAGTATGGATATCCCAAAGCGAATATGAATGTTAGCATAGCCATTACATTAATTTACATTTAATTTCTTTTTAAAGCTAGTGTCGTTGGGGTGATGAAAATGGGAAATATTGCGCCTAGAGCGGGACTCGGAACCCACATCTCTCTGCATTCCGGGCCAGTGTGCTAACCATTACACCACCTAGGCTCCCTGGTGTCTGAGAATTATCTCCCACCGGAAGTTGTGGTTGACGGACACGGCCAATGGGGGACGCCCGTGTGTTGATACTAATATAAAGTGCTATTATAATATTAGTTGGTTGGTTGTTGGAGTTTTATGTCCTGACAACATCTAAGGTCATATCAGGACGGGTTCCGACCTTTTACAACATGCATTCATGGTGACTTTATAGGGCTGCCCCACTGGGGAATCAGGTTGCCAGCATCATGACCCGATATCCCACCCAGTCACATTATCCTGACACTGAGCTAACCAGTCCTTGCCCTATCCTAATAAGGCAGAGCGCCTGGCTAGGAAGCGATAAGTATCAATTGTGTAAGTCATTGGTTTGACTCGACCTGGAATTGAACTCCGAATCTTCCGCACGGGTGGCCTAAACTCTACCCATTCGGCCACCACGTCCAGTTTATAATATTGGTCGATTATTGTGTTATTGTGCTCCCCATCTTTGTCAGAATTTTGACGTGCTTGTCAAAATTAAGTTGCCATGTTTTCATATCAAATATCAAATTTCTCGGAAGTTAGCCATTTAAACCGAAGCAAAGTAGAATATAGTGATTACTCTAATGCACCCATCTAAGAAAATGGCGGAAACTCGAAACCTCCTGACCACGCAACTTTAAGTGAGGGCCAATCACTCTCAATAGATGTCAATGCAAATTAATCAGACGAAGAGAATCATTTTTTAATTAAAAAGAATTAACATACATACATTCACACACACACAAAAGACTAATCTTGCGGCCTAAAAGAGTTTTGTCCCTAAAGATATGCCCACGCAGTCGGCTGGGTGGGCGGGGTTGGCTTGAAGTGGACTGATATTATAAACCAAGCGGTCTCTGTCCATTTTGACGACACCGGGCGCGAACATAGCGCAAGTCTGTGTTACGTGGTCACTCACGACATCCCACGTCGAGGCATCTATCTATCTGAATACACGTCTTTAGCCATATCAGTACATCATAGACAAGTCTGTTATAGACAAGTATATCATAAAGAAATGTGGTCATATACCAGTGTATCGTAGACAAATGTGTCATAAACAAGTATGTCATAGACCATTATATCTTAGACATGTACCATAGACAAGAATATCATAGACACGTATAATAAAGACACGAGTGCCATATACAGATATATCATAAAGATGTATATCATAGACAAGGCGTCAAAAGCCTAGCCAGCTAACCAGTCACCTGTATGTATCTCTCTCTACCTGTCTGTATCTGTATGTTTCTCTATCTGTCTCTGTCGCTTTGTTATATCGTCGATCTCTCTATTTCTCTATCTCTAGTTATCTCTCTATTTACTTCTCTATCGCGCTATCGTTTTATCGTTGTATAATGTTATCTATATCGCTATAACCTTCTACCTCTCTATCATTTTATCTATATCTCTCAATTCCCCAACCACTCCATTTATATCTATATCCATTTATATATATATTCTCACTCCTTTTATATATATTACTTTATTAATATATCTCCCAATCCCTCTAATTATATTTATCTATGTCCATATCTCGATCTGCCGCTGTCTCTCTCTCTGTCGCTGTCACTTTGTTGCTTTGTTACTTTGTCTATCTCTCTACTGATCTACCTCACCATCTCTATATCGTTCCATATATATTGCCGGGTGTCTATCTGTAACTTTATCTGTCTGTCACTTTCGCTATCTGTACATCTGTTTATCTCTCTATCTCTCTATTTGACACAAAACTGATAAATAATTGTGAACGATATTCTGTGTAAAGGCGACGTTTACATAACATTACAGTATACAAAAAACAACGTCCCATCGTGACTAGGACCTTTGCTGACCACACGAAAAAAAAAACACCACAATCTTTCTGTTTCTCTGTGTCTATCTCTATCTTTTCTATGTCTGTCCGTCCACCTGTCTATCTCAACCTTTACTGCCCACTGTCTCGCATCACTGCCTTCATCGTACATACCTTACCTGACTAGCAGTAGTGCACCCTGGTGGCTGTCGGGGTAACTACTTACATATGCCGCGCCCTGCCCTGCCACCTAGCGGCACACACCGGAACTACACCCCGAGCGTCCACACAGACTTCGCCTGGCACCCCGCACGCCGGATGGAAAGCAATGCAGCCGGCCGGGGTCTCTGATCTAGCAACACGAGTAGTGTGCCATACGGGACGGAGTAGCGCAGTGGACACAGCTCTGGATCAAACCAAACCCTTACACAATTGATACTTTGTTGTTACCTTGTTCTCTCGGTTAATAATAATAGCCCGGACAAGGTGGGTGGGATCGGCGAAGACTAAGACGTAAGAACGCGAGTTGGCTTCCCGTGTGGGAGGTCATGGGTTCGAACCCAGGTTGAGTCAAACCAATGACTTACAAAGTTGATACTTGTCGCTATGTTGCCTGGCGATCGCCATTAATATGATATGGCAAGAAAGGGTTTGTCACTGAGTGGAGTATCAGGTAATGGTTATGATAGTATGGTATGCCAGTGGGTGCAGTCCTGTAAAGTCGCTATGAGTACGTACTGTCACAAGTCCATAACTAGTAGTCATGTTGTGACCGCAGATGTCGCAAGGATATAAAACCCCAAACAACCAATCAGTCCGTGGGATATTGCAGTGTAATAATAACAACATTTTAATAGACGTAGTGATTTCAAAATACATCGAGGGCTTACCCTCACAACGCCAATTATTTAATATCAATACGGCGTCCTTTTTTGGACATAAAACCAGCAAAACTCCATTTTCAATTTCGCCCAATTTCACATTTCGCAGAAAATTAGTCTTCATCATTCCACTTGCTCGAGTTCCTTGTCATATCCTAATAATACAGAACGCCAGGGTAAATAATAAAGTGTCAATGTTTAAGTCATTGGTTTGACTGAGTCAGTTCGAACCCGCGGGTTCGAATCCAACAACCCACCAAAATGGGAGGTGGCCACTCAACTCATTCGCCGATCCTGTTAAAATAAGCGTTATTTAAAACTAAAGCAAAGTAGACTACAGCGATCAACTTAATACATTTATCTAAAAAAAGAATATTGCAGAGGCTCAAAACCATCAGATTGTGCATTGTGGATTGAACCCTTATTACATCGGTTTAATCAGTAGGTGTATCGGAGCTATACTGCCGGTAAAAAAAACCATACACAAACAGAATTAATGAAAGAAAATCTCAAAATATCGCTGGGTTTTGAATAGTGCATACAAATGTGGCAATTTCTAATTAATTCGCAAACACACGTGATGGTGGTAGTAGAATAACCAATGGTGTTGTCATAGAAACCAGCTAGATTATGTCTAAAGCCGTGTTCACCCGGGGAAAAAGTAAAGCGTTTCAGCCAAGGCGAATACTAGGAGTCGAATTAGCGGCCTGTTCACACGGGCAGTACTTGGGCCGGAAATTGATATCTGCGCATGAGCAAGTCCAGTCTGACCAGTGCCAGTTTTCGGTTAGGCGACGTCACCACCAGAGAGTGGGTTTGACCTAGATATTTATGTACTGAATCGTATTGGTTTGGAACGGTCAAAACTTCTGCTGGGCAGTGAAACCCTAAAAATAAATGATGAAAAATATATCTGTGCCCAGCTAGCGGTTTCATAGACTAAATTATATAATATGCGCTTTTGATCGACCGGAAAGTATGACCTCCTTAATCCGCCTCAGTGCATCCACACGGGCAAAATAAATCGATTCACAGAAATTGACTCACGTAATCGACCTCCACAAGTGGTTTACAGTACTGGGATCACAGAAATCGATTCAGCCCTAATTCGACTCAGACGCCCATTCACACGCGAAATGTGAGCCGAACTAGGCAAGTCGAATCCTAGGAATCGATTTACATTCCCCATGTGAACACGGCTTAAAAGGTGGCTCGACTGAGGGTCATATTTATGACGTACTTAACGTGTGTAGTAGCAGCTCACTCACCCACTGACTTACCCTCTCATTGACTCATTTACTTACTCACACATTCACACACTTACCTACTCAAATTCTGACCTCTCAATCTGTCCATGCCAATAACACCCGGTATATATATATATCGCTGAAGTTACCCTCAGACAAAATTCTCAAACTTAAAAAACATTTGGAAAGATTCTTGGTGATGCGTAAGGCAACTAGGAAGCAACTGGAGAGGCTTGGAGGTCACCTTTCACACTGCGCCAAAGTCATCTGGGACGGACGCTCTTTTTATACTCAGGTCTTCGACGCAATCCACACACTAAGGAAGCCATATCACCATTTTCACATTATTGCTGCCTTTCTGAGTGAAATTAAGTGGTGGTTGAATTTTGTTGACCGCTTTAACGGGTTGGGCAAACTCCAGGGCAGGCACACTGATATGGTTTCTGTGTATTCGGATGCTTCGGAGGTCAGATTTGGAGCTGCTCACATGGACAACTGGTGCGTAGGTGCCTTTGACGAAAAATCTCATTTGATAACTTCCCACCATGTGGCGTCCCCGGACCATGCATGCATCCCATGACATATAAACGAAAAAGAGATGTGGGCTGTTATTGCTGCTGCTCGTCGCTGGGAATATCTTTGGAGAGATCGAAATGTTATTTTCGTAACTGATAACTTGACTGTTGAGTCGGCCTGGTCACAGGACGCTGTAAGAATTCCAATATTATGTCGTGAGTGAAAGAGTTGTTCTGGATCTCAGCTAACTTTAATTTTAATATTTTTTCGGCAATATAATACAATGCTAATAATACAATTTGTGATGCTTTAAGCAGATGGTCAGAGGCCGACTCTCTGGCCTGGGTATGGACAGCTGACCCATTGCGATGATTATGTTGTGCGGATATTTTCTACAATTAGGGTAACGTATTTTTTCTGGACTTTTGTAGGTCTGAGGAAGCTACAGACGGAGGTAGATACTCTGTGCGCGGCTTATTATGCACCAAGCAGGGCTATGAGATCTATGCAAATTAAGCGTTACTTCTACTTCATTGACGAGTTTGGTGGATTGTTAGCCCTTCCCCTTGTCCCTCTACCCAGGTTGCCTTATATATCACCTGGTTCGTAACGTTCTCCTACCTACTCGTCCATAACAAATTATGTGAGAGCTTTACATTTTTTCTTAAAGTCAGAAGGCACACCGCGCATAGATTACAATGAGCATATAATTAAAACAGTCCTAGGAGTGGTGAAGAGAGTCCTGGGTTGTGCTGTGAAGCGTGCTATGCCGCTGCTTCCCAAAGAGCTGTTGGCCATGTTCTCCTTTATGTCAGATACTGTGTACAAATATATATCTAAACTATCTGTGAACGTATCCTCTTCGATATGCGGGTAGCTACCGCCCTTTCGGATTTGTCTTAGTTGGTTGGCTGGTTTTGCTCTGCTCGTTTGGCATGTTTTCCAGCCCATTTGATTGTTTGATTGATTATCTGATTGATTATTTGATTATTCATATTGATGTTGATTGACATATGTCGATTGTCAATACACTATATTGTCCAGTCCTTCCTTGCCTTGTCCTGTGTAGTCTTACAGCCTGGATATACGCTCTATATCGTCGTGTAAGGGGCGGAACACAGTGCTCCCCTCTTGCGGTACGCAAGACAGTTTAAATGCAGTTGATTCATGTACTATCTGTTAGGCGACACTGCATTCGGTAGCCGAGGCAGTCTGTGCCGGGTGCAGTCGACAGTGCTCGCCTAGCCACCCCTGCGGCCGCATGCACCTCCGAGCGGCAGTTGGCAGACCTTACTGTTAGAAAATTGTTCTTTTATTATTAGGGTATGTTGTCCAGCCCATTTGATTGTTTGATTGATTATCTGATTGATTATTTGATTATTCATATTGATGTTGATTGACATATGTTGATTGTCAATAAGCTATATTGTCCAGCCCTTCCTTGCCTTGTCCTGTGTAACCTTACATATTTATATATATATATATATATATATATATACATATATATATATATATATTTATATATATGGACACGCATGGATATGATGCCTTATGTGGTCTCGATAGACCGGGCCCTGGGATGCTCTCCGGCCACCGCTCGACCACAGCCCGGCCACCGCCCGGCGCCGTCTAGGTGCCCGCCCGGCGCCCGCCCGGGTCCCGGGCCTCTCCTGGCGATACCTTCCTTTCAGTCTCTGGCCCCGCACCGCCTCACCTAACCCCGCCTAATCCTGTCCCATCACGCCCCACCCACCTCACCTCGTCCCACCTCACCTCGCCTCACCCACCTCACCCCACCTCGCCGCATCCAGCGTCACTCCACCTCATCCCACCTCGCATCACCTCGCCTCGCCTCACCTCACCTCGCCCCCTTCCAACCAGTGGCATGTCGAGTCTAGGCGCAGTGTGACGTCACGCACCGTGACGTCACGGTCTGCCCACGCGCCTTCAATTAGAAATGTAATGTAGTTAATTACTTCAGTTAGAAATAATCGACAACTGAAAGTTGACTAGTGAACGCTGAGGACAGTCGACACACTCCATATAACTTATAAGGGCATGCTTCAACTTGCAAGGCTTATGTTGAAGGTAACGTTGGTACCCCCTCCTCCCCCACCACATATTCCCGCCACTGCCACCCAGTCACGTGATTTTGACATGCACGCATTAAATAGTCCAGAAATCTCAACTGTATTTCAAACTGCCAGGCATCTGAGAGGGATATCAGGTCATGTTGCTGGCAGCATGGTCTCCCAGTGGGATGGCACTATATATGTGTGTGTGCACATGTACATATGTATTATACGTGCATATATGTCTATATATATTATATGGCTATACCTGTATATGTACATATGTACGTATATATGTATTTAATGTATATATAATGCACACATCTATATATGTATGTTCACATATTCGTATACATGTATATATGTAGACTCACATATATTGATCTATATATTTACCATTCATATATGTATACATGTGTATATATCAGTGCATATGTGCACAAATACATACGTTTGAAAGTGAGCAGAATGACCGTTGGCTCACTGCGTGGAGAGGCGCAAAGGAGAGAATGCCCGCTCCGCAGCAAATATCATGGAGGTTAAGATGGGTAGAGAGAAACACTAAGGGGCTGCCGTTATTTATATCCCCATAATAAATGATAGAGTACACACATATATATATCTATCTATATATATACACACACACAACCTGTATATATCTCATACATGCAGCTGTAGGATGAAGCATCTTCAGACCGCCCCTCCCCGAGTACGGGGCCCCAGAATAGTGTGAGGCTTGGCCGACAGGGCGGGCACTGGCGCCACCATAGGTGTATATAATCTTGGGACCTGATGAGAGCGGCCCGAATGACGACAGCCTGTACACTATCTTAGTTTGATTTTGCGGGTGAGATCACAATGTCATAGATCAGTAAAGTTCAATATATTTATTGAAATAAATAAATACATATTTATATATTGAACTATATATATTTAGATATATATTTATAAAAATATATATTGTAATGATACATAAAACACATTAATATATAGCATAGGCCTAATAATATATCAATCATATAGTAATCTATAATAAGTAATGCATATACATGTTACTAGTTCCAAATTCGTGGGGGGATGGCTTTGGGTTGGGGGATTCCCTACTTGGGCCTTGCTCACAATGAGACATATACTGGAGGTTTCAGATTGGGAATGAATTATTGTTAGATATTGAGAGGTGGAAATTTGTACTTTGGCAATTATCTATTACTATCTTTTTGTTTGTTTGTTTAACGACCCCCCAGCATAAAAAGCAGACATCGGCTATTGGGAGACCTATTACTATCATGTATATATGAAACCTAGGCGCCTGCATGTATCATGTATCAAACCCATCATACACCTACTCTACAACTGAAGCCCCACATGCGTGATATTCTACTCAGTCTATATAGTAAATAGCTTTCCTGACCATTTCAATCAAACTCTCTGCTCAACGCATTGTATTGTGGGTAACCTCAGTTCCAACTCTCCACCCCCACCCCCTCCCTCCCTCCCTCCCTCCTCACAAAAAACAACAACCCAGTCAATCCGTTACAAGACTTCCCACAATTGATTCACCTCCAATATAACAAGTCCACTGCCCCTCTGCAATTAGTGTCACGTGATCAGACAATTCCCTCCTACAGGCAAAGACTCGCCAACACCCACCCACACCCCCACCCCCACCCCCACCCTAACCCTCCAGCCTGCACAAACCCTGCTCATATTCCAACATATGTAATTACTATGGTAGAAAAGCTTCCCTCTGCCCCTCCCCCCCTTTCACTACCATTATACGTGACTAATATGTAGAAATGCAAGGCACAGTGTGAAAGTGGGGGGTGGGGTGGAGGGGGGTGGAAGAAGACAAGGCGCCAGAAGCAAGAGATGGGAAGACAACATCAGGGAATGGACAGGCCTGAAGTTGAGCAAGTCCCAGAGGGAAGTGGAGAAGAGGGGGACATGGAGAAGACTGGTTGCAAAGTCATCAGTGGTGCCCTCATAGTTATGGGATTGATAATGATGATGATGATGATGATGAAGGTGAAGATGATGGTGATGAGAAATGCCAAACGGCTTCCTGATGTAGTTTTAGTGTAGGCTTTCTTGGTGCATTACCCACAGATAGTAACTATCTTCGTTTGTTCAATGACCCACAGATAGTAAATATCTTAGTTTGTTCAATGACCCACAGATAGTAACTATCTTAGTATATTCAATGACCCACAGATAGTAACTATCTTAGTTTGTTCAATGACCCACAGATAGTAACTATCTTAGTTTGTTCAATGACCCACATATAGTAACTATCTTCGTTTGTTCAATGACCCACAGATAGTAACTATCTTAGTTTGTTCAATGACCCACAGATAGTAACTATCTTCGTTTGTTCAATGACCCACATATAGTAACTATCTTAGTTTGTTCAATGACCCACAGATAGTAACTATCTTAGTTTGTTCAATGACCCACAGATAGTAACTATCTTAGTTTGTTCAATGACCCACAGATAGTAACTATCTTAGTTTGTTCAATGACCCACAGATAGTAACTATCTTAATTTGTTCAATGACCCACAGATAGTAACTATCTTAATTTGTTCAATGACCCACAGATAGTAACTATCTTAGTTTGTTCAATGACCCACAGATAGTAACTATCTTAGTTTGTTCAATGACCCACAGATAGTAACTATCTTAGTTTGTTCAATGACCCACAGATAGTAACTATCTTAGTTTGTTCAATGACCCACAGATAGTAACTATCTTAGTTTGTTCAATGACCCACAAATAGTAAATCTCTTAGTTTGTTCAATGGCCCACAGATAGTAACTATCTTAGTTTGTTCAATGACCCACAGATAGTGACTATCTTAGTTTGTTCATTGACCCACAGATAGTAACTGTCTTAGTTTGTTTAATGGTGTCTACTGAAGATCAGTACTTCATACAGGCTCATATACCATGTGGTTTTGATTTTCCTGTTTGCATTACACAAGTACTGACAGATTAGTGCCGCATGTATCTGCAACGTTATCTCATCTGTATATTAAGTACCCGCCATATATCATGGCCGGAACTCCAGTGCTAAATGCACTGATACCGGGACTTCTATTAGTTGAATAAATGATTTTACACACACAAAAGACGAATAACACATGACATATGCAGAAGTCTACGTATTTTCAGAACACAACTGATTTTCAAGCTATCTGAATCTAGATCCCTGACCCCCAAAGCATCCCATTATGGTATTTTTATTCTCAACATCTAAGCCTGATCTAAGCCACGTCATTCAAGTTCTGCTATATCAAGTGCATCCGAATTTAGCTTTATCTCATTTAAATCATCCTAATCTATATATCTGTCGCTTAAAGCATCGTAATCTATATATGAGCCTGTCTCAAAAGGTGATCACTCATTTTTTGTTTGCCCTTTGTAACGATTGACACAAAACAGCACAGAAATGGTCACACTGAAAACACAAGGACATTTGCTTCAAATCAATATGTATTCTATTGGGATTACGAAACACCATGTAAAAAAACAAATCAGTTTATCCTGAGCAAATGCATAAGCAGATAGTATGTTGATCATTACAATGGACAAGGTTTTGTCCCATATTGCCTAGCAGCTTTTGAGACAGTCTCATAATCATATGTGTAATTTAAATCACCCTAATCTAGCTGTATCGAATTTACATAATCAAAATCTAGTTTTACCTAAGTTAAATCACCATAATCTAACTTTATCAAATGTAAAGTCATATTAATCTAGCTTTATATCAGCTAAAACATCCTAATATAGCTCTAGGTTATTTAAATCACTTCCAAAGTAACTTTCTTTAATTCAAGTCCTTCCAAGCTAGCCTTGTCTCATTTAAATCATAATCTAGCTTCATATCATTTAAATAATCCTATTCTAAAATGTATATATCGCTTAAAGTTGCATAGTCCGATGGTTTTGAGTTTCAGAAATTTTCTGAGATAAATACATTAAGTTGATCGTTATAATGTACCTTACTTTACCTTCAAGTAATTTTTATTTTAAGTGGCTAGCTTTTGAGATATTTGCAATGCAACCATGCAAAAGTAATTTTGGCAAGCTTGCCAAAACTCTGACTCCATAGGCTTCTACAGTAACAGGTTCTATTCAATTGCCTCAGTATTCCCTTCTGTGTGGTGAGAAATGCTTAATAAGTGCGTCAGTATCTAAGCTAGATATGTAGAATCAAATTTAGATCATTGTTTTGGTTTTGAAAAGTTGATAATTTCATCGGACTATGCAGCTTTAAGCAATCCCAATCTACCGTTAAGTAATTTAAATAATCTTAATCTAGACGTGTCATTGAAGTCATCTTAATCTAGCTTGATACAATCTAGAATCTAAGTGATCCCAATTTAGCTTTATTGAATTAAAATCATTCCAATCTACCTCTATATAATTAATTCCTTTTAATCTAGCTCTGTCATTAGAATCACCATAATCTAACTTTATCTAAATTAAATCATCCCAATTTAGCTTTATTGAATTGAAATGACCCTAATTGAGCTTGCAGTAGTGTAAATCACCATAATCTAGTCCTGTTATTTAAATCATCCTTACCTAACTGCCTTCTGTCTGCCCTTATATTTCGTGAATCCCATTCCAGTTCTTGGATATCTATGACATTAAAATGTACCTCTACGATAGCCAAAGCTAGTTCTGCACCTCTGAAGGCCACTTCAATCCAGCTCTATGACATCTAAGTGACCCCAACCCAGTTCTGTCATTTATAAACCACCCCAACGCAGTTAAGTTCTATGATATATAAACCACCCCAATCTAGTTAAATAGCATATGAATCACCTCCGGCCAGTTCTATAACATCTACATTACCACAAATCCAGTTCTATAACATCTAAGTCACCATTGCCTCACGCACCCTCCTCACGCACCCTCTACACGCACCCTGCTCCTCTTCATGCACCCACCTCACGCACCCACCTACTCACGCACCCTCACCTCTCGCACCCTCCACCTCATGCACCCTCCTCACCCACCCTCCTCCCACACTCACCTAATCACACATCCACCTCACGCACCCAACTCACGCACCATCCACTTCATGCATCCTCCTCACACATCGACCTCATGCACACACCTCACGCGCACACCTCCTCACGCACCCACCTCATGCATCCTCTACCTCACACACCCTCCTCACCCACCCACCTCCTCACACATCCATCTCATGCAACCACCACCTCACGCACCCACCTCCTAACGCACCCACCTCCTAACGCACCCACCTCCTCATGCACCCGCCTTACGCACCCTCCTCCTCATGCAGCACCCGCCTTACGCACCCTCCTCCTCACGCACCGGCCTCCTCACGCATCCTCCACCTCACACACCCTCCTCACCCACCACCTCCTCACACATCCAGCTCATGCACCCACCACCTCACGCCCCCACCTCCTAACGCACCCACCTCCTCACGCAACCCCCACCTCACACCCCCACACACGCACCTCACGCACCCTCCTCACGTGCACACCTCACACACACACCTCACAACCCCTTCACGCACCACCTCACAAACCCTCCTCACGCAACTTTCTCACGCACCCTCCCCACGCACCCACCTCACACCCACCTCCTCACGCACCCTCCTCACTCACTCTCTTCAAGCATCCTCCTCACACACCACGTGGGCGTCTCAGTCACCTACATCTCTACTGGAGAGATGCGGGGGTCGCCGCAAACAAGCACTACATGAGATGGACGCCGACGAAGATGAGGAGGAGAAGGGGGAACAAGATAAGGAGGATAAAGAATGAGAAGGTGAGGAAGGGAGGGAAGTAGGAATTGAAGGAGGAGGTGGATGAGGATGAGGTTAATCAGGATGAGGTGGTGGAGGAGGAGGTGGTGACTGATAGAGATGGAAATGATACGGTGGTGATGGAGGAGGAGGAGGATAAGAAAGTAGTGGAAGAGGAGGACAAGGTGAAGAAAAGCGAGGAGTAGGAGGAGGAGGAAGAGGAGGAAGAGGAGAAGAGAAAGATGGAGAGAAAGGGGGAGGATCAGAAGGAGAAGAAGGAGGAGAAGAGGACATGTACTCATTTTGACATGTACTCATTTTGGGATGTATTCCTGACATGGAGATGGAGGAAAACGAGATCTGAATGTGAATGAGAATGAGTTTTACCGCGGTAGCCGATGTTCACTTGTTGTGCCGGCGGTGGGAAGAGGGCTGCGGGGATCGTTAAACAAACAAACAAACAAACAAACAAGAAGAAGTAGGAGACCAGTGGGTCGGTACTCACCGCTCGTGGGCTGTTGGCCTGCTTGGCGAGTGTTGACGGGGCTGGAGGCGGCTGCGGGGGCTGGTGGCCGGCGGGTGGAGTGGTGAGTAGTAGCTGCAGATGTCGGCTTGGCCCGGGCAGCGCCTTTGCTCTGAGAGTTTTTACTTCAGCGCTGATTGGCTCCACGGGCTGGTTTAGGGCCCCTTATGCTAATACTGATACTATAGTCGGATATAATATAGTCTATATGGGTATATGTGTATAATATGTGACAGGGTATATGTATGTGTGTGGAGGATGGGGTGGGTGGGGGGTTATGGGAGTTGGAAACCGAAACTTGGCTTATAATCTAGTTTAGATAAGAATGCACCTATTTATAACAGCGCATGTGTAGTTAGTAGTTTATAGCACAACGTTGTTATATATAATATGGCCATGTATATTAGTAAGGTATATATATATATATATAGAATATATGAGTATATTTATAATATGTCGATTATACACACTAAACCTATAACCTATAAATATCTATATCATATGATTATATAATATATATAGATAACATGATGTATAATATATATATATATATATAGATAACACACGGAGGACGCTAGATAACAATGGACACTGCTGCAGCATGCTATCTATCTATCAATCTAGTTACCGGTCTTCTCCCTCCCACCTCGCTGCCACACGCCGAGTAGGTAGTCTGTAAAGCAACTTTTGTCTTGATTCTACTCTCTCGCCCGGCCTTCGACGGATGGAACCCTAGCCCGCCCTGACTCACCCTGGCTCTCTCTGACCCACCCTGGCGCCCCCTTACCCTCCCTGGCTATCGCTGGCTCTCACTGGCTCTCTCAGACCCTCCCTCCCTGGCCCGCGCGGTGTCAAAGTCTCGACCGGCGAGTGCGAGGTGGAAGGCGGTCGCGTCAGGCCGGTGGCCGGTGTCCCTGGTGGCCGGTGGCCGGTGCCCCCGCTGCCCGATGGCCGGTGCCACGTGTGCCCGGGCCCGTCGCCGTCCGTTGCTCCCCCGCCGCCCGGCGCCGCCCGCGCCGCCCCCGTCGGTTTCTAGTCGGCTCGCGCCTCCTCCTGCTCCTGTCCACGGGTTGCACACCTCCCGGGTCCGCTCCGCCTGCTCTACTAGTGGAGTTAGCAGGCGTTCAGGCAACTAACTCCCGGTAGGGGGCGCGGCCGGACCGGACCGGCGGGGGAGGAGAGGAGGGGGGGGGGTGAAGGAAGGAGGAGGCAGGGGGAGATATTAGTGAACCACTAGGGTGGTGGTGACTTTATTTTTTTTAAACCTCCCTTGTTTTTTGTCTTTTTCTTTTTCTTTTTCGTCTTCTTTCTTTTGGTTTTATGCTTAGTTTTTGTTTGTTGGCTGTTTTGTTTTTCTACTCGTCGCTGGTCCAGCACCGGGCACCCATCACCGCCGACAAGATAGAGAATATGGAAAGGGGGGTGGGGGGGGGGGGTCGGGAGGTAGGGATCTCAGTGCCGTTGGGGGGGGGGAGGGAAGGGGTGGCGGAAGGGTCTGAGGAGGAGAGGTGGAGAGGAAGGAGAGGGGAGAAGAGGAGAGGGAGAGGGGGGGGGGGGTCTCAGCTCAGCTAGAGTGAGGAGCAGGGCGGAGGGGGCAGAGGGAGGGGGTGGCTGCACCGTGTTGTATTCTCAACGCAATGCTGCTGCCAAAAGCATGCGCGAGTGAAAGAAATTTGCGATGCTAGGACAAGAAGGGACAAACAAATAGTGGGAAAAGGAGAGCGGAGACGGGAAAAAACAGGTGAGATTTGCTCGTAGTGAGAAGCGCGGGAGATGGGGAGGGGAGTGGGGGGGGGGAGTGGGGAGGGGGGAGTGTGTGCGGTGAATGGAGGGGGTGGGGTACACACAGTAACCAAAAAGGGGAGAGGATCTGATTGAAATAACCTCAATCGTCACTGTTGTGTTGATGTGGGATGTAGCTGGATGGATGGGACGCCCTCAGTAGTGGTGAAGGGGGTAGGGGGTAGGGAGAATGGGAGGGGCGTGATAGGGGTTCCAGGGGTTTGAAGAGAGGTTCATGGGGATGGAATAATTAGGGGTTTGTGTGTGGAATTTGTGGCTGGTGAATACACTGATATGTGGGGTGGGGGTGGGGGGGGTCTGTGGATGAAAGTAGCAAGGGGAGGGAGCAGGAAGAAGGGGAGGAGGGGAGGAGGGGAGGAGGGGAGGAGGGGAGGAGGGGAGGAGGGGAGATGGGGAGGAGGGGAGGAGGTGAGGAAGGGAGGAGGGGAGGAGCGGGGATGGAAGGAAGGGGAAGGGGAGGCGAGGAGGTGAGACTACAGGAGGTGGCACTGAGTGATTTGCGTCTGTCCCCCGTGAGGTGAGGTGAGGCGAGGTGAGGCGATGTGAGGTAAGGTGAGGTGAGTAGTTTTCCCCGGCCTGTTGCTACCTTCCCACAGCCCGGGGTTACCCACCACACGCTGCCTGAGTATGTGTAGGGATGAGGAAGAGGGGGTGGGGAGGAGGAGGAGGAAGGGCGGGGAGGGAGAGGAGGAGGGGAGGGTGGTTTACTAAATGAGGGCCCTGGAGGAGTTGAACTGCTCAGGCCGTGTCCCTATCAGGTGAGTCTGTGTGTGCGGTGAGTGACTCAAACAGGCGCCGGCCTGTGCGTGCTGCTGAGCGGCTCGTGGGTGAGTGGTGGCCGGGGTCAGCGGCCGTGTGCGCCGGTGTCGCCGCGCCGTCACCCGTGTGTGCAGCGCTCTCTGACCGCGTCTTTGTCTTCCTCCCGCTGGCCGCCCGTCCGCCTCGTCCAGCTCCCCGTGAGCTGCTCGCCGGCCCCCGCTCCGTCAACCGCCCGTCCACGCCCGCCTGCCCGCCTGCCCGCCTGCCTGCCGTGCCTGCCTTCCCGGGGATGCCGGCCGTGAGAGACGGGGAGAATAGAGCCTCGCCACCAGCTAGCCGCCAATCTCAGTTGCCGGCTAGCTGCGTAGAATGGAGGCCGCTCATTGGTGGACCCGTCGAGCCTAGGGAGAGGGGGAGGGGGGAGGGGGGAGGGAGGGGAGGGGAGGGATGGGGGGGGGGGAGCCAGGTGCGGCAGGGAGAGGTGTGATAGGGAGGAGGGAGTGGCTAAGGAATACTTTTACACAGCTGCCATCAGTGTCGCCTGGCTAGCGCCCCCCCCCCCCCCCCCCCTCAAGCACCGCCCCCCGTCCCGCACTCCAAACTCTCACTTAATATCGCCACCAGTCACCAGCACCATTCAGTCTCAAGCTCCATCCATTCAAGCCTCCCTTCCCCTCCCTTTCCTACCCACCCACACCCACACCCACACCCACACCCACACCCACACCTACGCCCACCCACAGACCCACCCACACACCCACACGCAACATCCACTCTCTCGGCGCGGGAAAAATCTAAACTACGTGAGGAATTAGTTGGAAATGACAGGAAGGTGATGTTTTGGCCATTTCTTTTTCATTTGTGTATTTTTGCAGCGCTCACTCTCACTCCCATTCCAAGGGCGTTTTGGGAGTTTTTGACGTTAAAGGGACCCCCCCCCCCACGATCCTCCCTCCGGCCTCCCTCACTACCCCTACTCCTCCCGCCCTCCCCACCGTTTTTCCCCGCCCTCTTCGTCCCGCCCAAACTGAGGCTCCCCCTGGTGGGAGCGAGCAGCGTTCTCCCGATTCGCTGTGCGCATGTGTGATAATGCTGGGGCGGAGCTCTGACGTCATAATGACATCATTATGACGTCAGTAATTAGGCCCCAGCGACTGACGAAGGGCGATTTGGTGTCATGTGGCATTGCGATAACGGATAGCCTACGGATCCAGGCACAAGTTTCAGTCTAAAACACCGCTTCGTGACGTATTTCACTCAGAAATTTGGTCTAAAAGTCGTCTGCTGCCGAGCAAGTTCGCGAAATGAGGCAGATTTTTTTGTCCACTGGCAATTATCCATTTTCGCCCAAAGAGTTGTATCTGAGCATTAAATGACGCTGGTTTTCACCGTCAGCGATCAAGCCGATATTTACTGACAGCAGTCGATATTTAGTGACGGTAGCGGGTTATTTAGTGACAGCAGTCGATTTTCACTGACAGCAGCGGGTATTTAGGAATAGCAGCGGATATTTACTGACAACAGCCGATATATTCAGTGAGATTAGTCGACATTTAGTGAGAGTAGCCGACATTTAGTGACAGCAGCCTATATTTACTGACAACAGCCAATATCTACTGACATCAGTCGACATTTAGCAAAAGCAACTGTTATTTCGTGACAGAAATCTAAATTTACTGACAGCAACGAGGCTATATTTAGTACAAACATACAATGGTAGTGACAAGTGACACTACGAAATGACAGCAGACGATATTTAGCACAAACATATTATATTAGCGATAAATGACACTACGAATTGACAACAGACAATATTTAGCACAAACATATGATATTAGTGACAACTGACATTAGGAAGTTACAGCAGACGGTATTTAACACAAACATATGATATTAGTGACAAGTGACATTAGAAAGTGACAGAAGTCAATATTCAGCACAAACATATGATATTAGTACAGTAGGTAGTGACAGCATACAATATTTAGCACCAACATATGACATTAGTAGCAAGTGACACTAGGTAGTGAGAGGAGATGATATTTAGTGCAAACATATGCCATTCGTAATAAGTGACACAATGAAGTGACAGCAAATTATATGTAGCACCAACATATGACATTTGCAACAAGGGACACTTGGAAGTGATAGCAGGCGATAGTATAAACATATGACATTTGTAACAAGTGACACTAGAAAGTGACAGCAGACAATATTTAGCTCAAACATGACAGTAATAACAGGTGGCACTTGGAAGTTACAGCAGATACTATTTAGTACAAACATATGTCATTCGTAATAAGTGACACTATGAAGTGACAGCAAACCATATTTAGCACAAACATATGATATTAGTAACAAGTAACACGAGGAAGTGAGAGCTTTAGCACCAACACACCACATGTAAGTGACAGTAACCACTATTGACAGTAGATTATGCCTAGTAACAACATCTGATACTTGATGACAGACAGTACATATTGACAGCAGCAGTTCGTAGTATAGTAACAACAATTGATACTGTTAGTGTTAGTATAGACAATATCCACCACCACCCGCCCTCTGGTGGCAGTGTCAATAATTAATGTTCAGGGTAGCAGCCCACTGTGCAGCATGCTATGTTGAAAAGGCCTTATCTTATACTAAGTTATAGACAATTTTCAGCACCAACCTGCTCTCTGATGGAAATACCAAAAACGAATGTGAATATCCACCACAGCCCATCACAGTCCATCACTTCCCACCACAGTCCACAATAGTCCACCACAATCCATAACAGTCCATCACTACCCACCACAGTCCACCTCATTCCACCACAGTCCACCACAGTCCACCACAGTCTACAACAGTCCATCACAATCCACAACAGTCCATCACTGCCCACCACAGTCCAAAATAGTCCACCACATTCCACCACATCACACCACAGTCCAACAGTCCACCATAGTCCACCATAGCCCACCACAGCCCACCCCAGTCCACAGCAGTCCAGCAGTCCACTACACCCCATTCATCTCCCCCTCTCCTACCACTACAGTCCACCAATGTCCACCACAGTTCACCACAGTCCACCACTGTCCACCACTGTCCAACACAACCAGCCACAGTCCATCACCATCCACCACAATCCGCAACAGTCCACCACAGCTCATCACAGTCCACAACAGTCCATCACACTCCACCACATCCCACCACAGTTCACAACAGTCCACCATAGTCCACCACAATCCGCAACAGTCACCCCAGCTCATCACAGTCCACGACAGTCCACGACAGTCCATCACAATCCACCACAGTCCACACAGTCCATCACAGTTCACCACAATCCACAACAGTCCACCACAGCCCACCACAGTCCACCACAGTCAATCACATCCCACCACAGTCCACCACAATCCGCAACAGTCCACCACAGCTCATCACAGTCCACGACAGTTCATCATGGTCCACCACATCCCACCACAGTTCACCACAGTCTACAACAATCTACCACAGTCCACCACAGCCCACCACAGTCCACACGATTCCATTACAGTCCACCACAGTCCCTCACAGCTCACAACATTCCACCACAGTCCCTCACAGTCCATCACAGTCCATACTCGATACAACCCAGTTCCATACTACCAGATGTTCGCTCCAAACTCGCCATTCTATTTCTACCAAATCTGTCCATCCAACCCACACACTATCACGCCCAATCCACCCCATTCCACCCAATCACATTAAAAGTCGCACCATTCCCACTCAGTGTCACGTTCCCTCATACATTCATGCACACTCCCCACCCCATTCATCTCCTCCTCTCCTACTCCTCTACCACCCCTTTCCCCTCTCTCCCCTCCTCTTCCCTTCCCTTCCACCTCATTTTCCTCTCTTCCTTCTCCATCTCAATTCCTATCCCTCTCTCCTGTCCCTCACAACCCCCGCTCTCCCCATTTCCTCTCCCCCCATCTCCTTCTCCCTCTCCCCTCTTCTTTCCCCTCTCCTCATTCTTCCCCTTTCCCCTTCTCTCTCCTTTCTCCCACTTATCCCCTGTCTCTCTTCTCTCTCCCGTCCTGATATGACCTTAGATGTTGCTAGGACGTAAAACAACAACAAACAAGCAAACTCTTCTCTCTGTCTCTCCCCTTTCATCTCCTCCATCACCCCTCTCTTCCCCCTCCCCTTCCCCCCTCCCCTCTCCTCTCACCCTCTCCCCCCCCCCCCCCTTCGTCTCCTCCAGCTACCCCACTCTTCCCTCTCCCCTTCCCACCCACTCCTCCCTGTCCTCCATCTCCTACCTACCGCGTCTCCATCCTGTGCCTCTATATGGCCTACATATAACCTTCATTTCGTGTACCACACCACATGTTGTCTCACACACGGCGTACCAACACAATCTCTCCCTGCCACTCCCGCCCTCCCACCCCCACCCTCCCTCCCTCCCTCCCACACCACCCTCCTTCCCTCCCACACCACCCTCCCTCCCAACCGCCCATCTTCCCACTTAGTTTTCAGCCATTTTGCCCAACTAATTCAACTCTACGCAGAAGCTCCTCCTTCGCAGGCGCCTCAAACTTTATACAAAAGCGGCGCATGCGCAGAGAATCGCTTGGGGAGGGTAGGGGGGAGGGTGTTGTGGTGGGTGGGAGGGAGGGGGAGTGTAGACGTGGTGGTGGTGGGTAAGAGTGGGAGCACAGACAAGACGGGGCGGGGCGGGGCGGGCCGGGGCTGGGCGGGGCGGGGCGGGGCGGGGCGCGGCGGGGCGGGGCGGGGCGGGGAGATGGGGGAGGGGAGGGGAAAGGAGGGGAGGGAAGGGGGGGGGGAGGAGAGGATAGCGGAGAGGGGGATAGGGGAGATGGGCTGAGAGGAGGGGAGGATAAGGGAGAGGAGGGGAGGGGAGGAGGGAAGAGGAGAGGAGAGGGGAGGATAGAATAGGGGAGGGGCGGGGCAGGGCGGGGCGGAGCAGCACTGGACCACCGGCACACTCCCTACGAATCCTGTGCGCATCCCCGTGGCGCAGGTTGCAGCGGGGCATGCCGGGTATTATTATCAGCTATAGTGCTGCTCGGGATGCCTCAGTTTGAGCACGCTTAAAAAGAAAAAAAAACACAAAAAAAAACCCGCCAAAAGCCGGATAAATAGAAGCAGTAGAACAAAATGTCGAAATGAGCAAGTTGCAAGTGGTTCCCGCGGATAGGAAAATCACTTCTTAGTTCCGCGCCGCGCCGCCAGGTGGCCTCGCGCGCGGTGGCGCTGCCGTCGTACCGAGCTGTGGGCTGCGTGGGCGCGTGGCGGCGCGAGAGTCTGCGAGGCATGGTAGGTGGGCAGTGAGGAACAGACGGCATAGCCGAATGAGTTGAACGTCCGTCTCCTATTTTGGTAGATCATGGGATCCAAACCCTCGGGTTCGAACCCTGTTCGAGTCAAACAAATGACTTACAAAAATGAATACCTGTCGCTTCCTAGCCAGGCACTCGGCATTATTAGGATAGGGCAAGGACTGGTTGGCTCAGTGTCAGGATAATGAGACTGAATGGTATATCAGGTCATGGTGCTGGTGGCCTGGTCTCCCTGTGGGGCAGTACTATAAAATCGCAATTAATGCGCACTGTCACAAGTTGGTACCCGTTTTGATATGCCCTTAGATGTTGCCAGGACATAAAACTCCACCAACCAGCCAACCAAGCGGGCAGTGAGTGGCGACCGTCGGTCTGCCGGCACCCAGTTGGTGCTGTTTTCCCGGCAGGTATAAATGCTGACTCGGCGCTACGTGAGACAAGTATGTGCACATGTGAATGACGCGTCTGTCTCTAAATAACAGCCGCTTTCATTCCCCCACGTGAGACGTGGGTGTTGTTGCTTCTGTGATAAGTCTCTCCAAAGTACAATAATTGTAAGTAAATATATCTCCGGGACCGACTATATCCACCGAATTGTCAGTACTCGGCTTATCCGCACAGTTTCCCGTTATAGCAGTTTGACCGTTGTAATAACGGAATGTGATAATACAGCTACAACAGGTTATGTAGTATGTAGCAATCGGCTAAACAGGACTATCGGCTAATGTGTCTGACATATTCAGCAATCGGCTAATGTGTCTGACATATTCAGCAATCGGCTAAACAGGACTATCGGCTAATGTGTCTGACATATTCAACCTGGCGAATATTGGAAGAGTTGTGGTTGTTAGAATGTATACAAATATCTAGGAATCATTTCTGGTGTTAGTGTTATCCCGGAAATGACATTAAAGATCTGGTCACGTGATCTTAACATATACTCCTTACGTGTACATTCCTTCTATCTTAAAGCTGCATAGTCCGATGAAAGCATAACATTTTCGAAACCAAAACAATTATCTAGATTTGATTCGATATATTTACCTTACTCATATTATACTGGCGTATATATTCAGCATTTGTTGCCACATAGAAGGAAATACTGAGTCAATATAATAGAACCTGTTAATTCAGAAGCCTGTGGTCACAGCATTTTGACGTGCTTTCCAAAACTAATTTGGCATGTTTGTTCTTCAAACATACACATTCCCTACCCCTATCATCTCCTCCACTCCTACCCCTCTTCACTCCTCTACCACCCTTTCCCCTCTCTCCCCTCCTCTCACCCCTTCCCTTCCACCTTTCTTTTCTTGAAGATTTATACTGCCTATCATGGATAAGTCTGAATAGACTTGTTTTCACCATTAGACAGTTTGTCGATAGAAAGCCCGAGCCTACACTTTTACCAACCCAAGGGATCTTTAACCTCCCACACCACATAGACATGGTATGAGAGCAACTGGCCTTTGATGATGCTGTAAGTTATCCACAGTGGTGGAAATCCAAATTGGCATAGGTAGGAGCACGGGGAATTGAACCACTGACCTTCAGATTAGGAGTCTTACCTAGAAAAAAGTCAGACACTCTAACCACTCAGCCACAGAGAAGACCACTTCCCTTCCACCTCCTTTTCCTCTCTTCCTTCTCCATCTCAATTCCTATCCCTCTCTCCTTTCCCTTACAACCTCCGCTCTCCCCATTTCCTCCCCCCCCCCACCTCCTTCCCTCTCTCGCCTCTTCCTTCCCATCTCCTATTTCTCCCCGTCATAAATGTTACTTCAAAGCAAAGTAAGACAAATTATAACAATCAACCTAATATATTAATTTACAAGTATGACAGAAACTCAAAACTATCGGACTATGCAACTTTCACAAAATATTCAAATCCTAACAATATTACCCAAGAATAGCCACTGGATACTCAATGTAATGGTTTTGGACAACTCAGCCCCTGATAGAAGTCGCAGTCTGAAACATTCAAGTTTTTAAATAAAATAAATAGCGGTCAAAGAGATGGTATCAAACCATATTTATCGTGTTTATCTTCATTGGTTGTTTGTATGTGTTTTATGTCATAGCAACATCTAAGGTCATGGCTACCGAGTTATGACAATGCACACTCATGGTGACTTCATAGTGCTGCCTCACTGGGAGACCATGACGCTGGTACCATAACCTGATATCCCACTCACTCATCACGTTATCCTGATACTGTGCAAACCAGTCCTTGCCCTATCCTAGTAATGCCGAGTGCCAGGCTAGGCAGTGACAAACATAGATTTTGTAAGTCATTGGTTTGACTCAGTCAGAGTTTGAACCCATGACCTCCCACATTGAAAGCCAGCCAGCGCTCTTACCGATTCAGACATCCTGTTCAGACCATCTTCACTGAGTAGTATATATCAATGTATGTATCATAAGGTCTACCTATATCCTATATATTATATACTATATATATAGCATATACTACATAATTTATAATGTGGATATAAATAAATAATGCCTATTTAATGTTTGTCAGTGTCCTCCTCTGACACCACCACTCATACCAAACTCTGCTATGCTGACAGTCAGTCGCTGTCTGATTTGCTCAAAATTCCATTCCGGGGTTAATGCTAACCGTTACACTACCTAGGCTCCCTGATGCAATCACCCTATCCGCTCCTGACTGTCTATGTGGCTCCCTGCCTGAGACGTCAGTGTAGGCTACTACACATATATACATATCCATAGACATAAATAATTTAAATACTTACCTAAATAGGTAGTGCATGGTGACAAATGGCGCCCGGTAGCGTTTCATTGTGTGTCTGACATCTACTGTTGATGAGAACCGCCCTCGGTAGTTGACAACAATGTCCTTTGTTTCCATTACAATTGTTCCCATATGACATAAGCTAGAGACATCACATTACATACTGGCAAGCATACCCATGTCATAGAGGTGGTTATTTTAAACAAAGGGGAACATCGCAGCCAGAGCTGGACTCAAACCCACAATTCTCCCATTCCGGGACTAATGCCCTAACCATTAGGCTACATAGGTTCCCTGATGAAATCACTCCGCCCACTTAAGCCTGGTACACACCTCCCGTATACGATTCACGCGCTAAAACTGACTGCCCGACGCGACCCGTCACAACCAGACCGGTCCCGTTTCCCGACTAATGCCCGGTACACACCTCCCATATAAAACCTAAAACTTCCCGATTCATTTTTTGAATCTTATAAGCACTAGAATGTTCACGGTTGAAATTGTTATAGTTAAATAAGTAACATGCTGGAAAAGCTGTACAATAAGTGGTAACGTCACATACTTAAGTTCGAACAATGAATGGACACAACGCATGATAACATAAGAAACGACACATGCAGCCAGCTGTGTATGCATTTTGTATGTTTATACATGTTTTTAAGTTGTCTTGCATGTCAAAGATGTTATCAAATGAATTTTGACTCAATGCTTTTATAAACGAAAAAGAAAAAAGAAAAAAAAATATGACGAAATGTTCACGGATGAAATTGTTATATGAAGCATGAGTTTAATTTGAACATTTTGGGAAATGTTGTGCATGAAATACTATATTGAATATTGAATCTCATATGTTATATAAGTCGTTTACTGTTGTTGCTATGCCACTTTCTGTTCTGCCAGCAAGTGCCCTGTTATGTTCAGTTATGAATTGCATACAACGTTATGTAATAATACGCTCGTTGTTCAGGTCATATGAAGAAGAGACAAAATAAGTCTACATTTAAGAAGTGACAACTGACCCTGACTATGTATTCGTTGTATTACTTTATGGGTCGTGTTTTTGTATGATGGGCTACATTCGATAGTTTCCCATTTACATGTTTCATGGTTCTCTTCTTAAACATAGTATGTATAATATCTCTATATGTATTAAGTCTTCATGTACAATGCCATTTACATTGTTCTGGAATGTTAGTAAATTTGAGCATGGCATTTTATCCTCGCAATACCTGGTACCATTCTGTTATGGATAGGAACTATTTTAAAGAGGGGGATATGGCGTTATGACATTAGTTATAATAACACAAGAAGGACCTGTTGCTATCGATGGTAGTTTATATATACAAAATGTTACCATTGAATTTTGTTCCTCTGTTCCATTGAAAGGGAGATGTAATGTATGTGTCTTCCAGTTGTGTTGTTATCCGAACACCCCCAGTGTGGCACAGAGTGAGGTCACTACAGAACGTTCTAAATAAAGTTAGTTACACTACAGAACTACCGGGCATTACAAGGACTATTAGGTACTGCAAGTAAGTACAACCAAGTCAGTCGTTTTGTATTGCGCATGCACGAGACTAGTTTACTGTTCATTTTGGAACTATTTCCGGTCGACTTCGTACGGCACTAGTGCCGTTCAGCCGAGCAGAAAGCACTTCCATAGACATTATTTTTTAAATGTAACAAAATAATCCTCATGTCTTCTGGTTACAGAAAGAGAGGGCGTCCTCGTCTCCAGTTCAAGGATACCATGAAGAGAAACCTGAAGCTGAGAGACATTAAGACCGACTCATGGACATCACTCTCACAGCAGAGAGCTAAATGGAGAGCGACAGTCAAGTAGTGAAAGCAGTCTTTGTCGCATCGCGACTGACAGCATGATGATGATGACGACGTGAATATTCACTGATCACCTCATTTTAACATGCATTCATTTAATGCTTATAATTACATACACGCAATACTCTATTACATATGCGCCTACAACACAATCTATTAAAACCTCTAAATTAAACATTGAAACTCGGAACATGGAATTGAAGTAACCTAAAGATTAGACGGCAAAACTAAAAACCTACATCAACTGTCTAATATAATATAAGTTGGGAATACGGGCCACCTGGCGACATAATCATTAAACAAATTAAATAAATAATTTCATAAACAATAGACAATTTCCATCACTAACCCTCAATTTGATAGCAGAGGTATTGGTTTTTTGGGCTGTTTTTTACCCCCTGAGGATTTATACTGCCTATCATGGATAAGTCTGAATAGACTTGTTTTCACCATTAGACAGTTGATTGTTGTTTTTAGTTTTTTTGGTACATTAGTTGTTTAAGCAGGGGAAATTTCAGTCGCAGATGACTGGTCTTCCTCATTCCACTGCTCCTTGCCCTATCCTAGAAATGCCGAGCATCTGGCTAGGAAGCGACAAGTATCAATTTTTAAGTCATTGGTTCGAACCCACGATCCCATGATCTACCAACACAGGAGATGAACGCTCCAACTCCGGCCCACGACTGGACAACTCTCTATTGTTCTGTTTGTTTTTTAGAGTTTTACATCCTAGCTACATCTAGGATCATATCAGTAGAGGTAGCGACTTGTGACAGTGCGTACTCATGGCACCTTTATAGTGCTGTCGCACTGAGAGACCAGGCCACCTGCACCATGACCCAATTTTCCACTCAGTCATATACTGAGCTAACTAGTCCTTGCCCTCTCCTAGTAATGCCGAGTGCATGGCTAGGTAGCGACAGGTATACATTTTCTAGGTCATTGGTTTAACTTGACCGGGAACTTCCGCACGGGAAGCCTGCGCTCTACTGATTCGGCCACCACGTCCGGTGTAGCAGTGGTAAGTACTAGTTGCAGCTTACCGTGAAGCTCTGTAAAAAAAAGACTTATAGAGAATTTCCATCACCAAGTTGCCCTCTGACGGCAGTGACAAGAACTATTGTCGAGGGTAGCAGCTCAGTGTGCAGTGTGCTCTGTGGAAAAGGTCTTATTGCAGATTTCCACCACCAACCCACCCTCTGACGGCAGTGACAAGAACTAATGTGGGTAGCAGTTCGTTAATACTCTTAATTTAAAAAAAAATTCAGATAACAAAACCACGGGATTAATCCATCAATTTCCCTGCCCACATTAAAAAAAGAAAAATTGTATTACTTTACATAGAAAATTATAATACACAAGGCCGATAGAAATAATCACCATTCAATTTGTGCGTTTGATCGAGATAGACTGGTGGTGTTGTGTGGGTGGTGGTTTGTGGGTGGTGGTGTGGGTAGTGGTGTGTGGGTGGTGTGCATGTGTGTGTGGGTGGTGGTGTGTGAGTGTTTGTGTGTGTGTGGGTGGTGTGTGGGTGTTGTGCGTGTGGGTGGTGGTGCGTGGGCGGTGGTGTGTGTGTGGTGTGTGGTGGCGTCTGGCTGGTGGTGTGTGCTGATGTGTGGGTGGTGGTGTGTGGGTGGTGATGTGGGGTAGTGTTGTGGGGTAGTGTTGTGGTGGTAATGTTGTGGAGTAGTGTTGTGGGCTTGGTGATGTGGGGTAGTGTTGTGGGGTAGTGTTGTGGTGGTAGTGTTGTGGGGTTGGTGACGTAGGGTGGTGATGTGGGGTGGTGGTGTGGGGTAGTGTTGTGGTGGTAATGTTGTGGGGTTGGTGACGTGGGGTAGTGTTGTGGGGTGGTGTTGTGGGGTAGTGTTGTGGTGGTAGTGTTGTGGGGTTGGTGACGTGTTGTGGTGATGTGGGGTAGTGTTGTGGTGGTAATGTTGTGGTTGGTAGTGTTGTGGGGTAGTGTTGTGGGATAGTGTTGTGGGATAGTGTTGTGGTAGTAGTGTTGTGGGTGGTGGTGTGTGGGTGGTGGTGTGGGGTAGTCTTGTGGTGGTAATGTTGTGGGGTTGGTGATGTGGGGTGGTGATGTGGGATAATGTTGTGGGGTAGTGTTGTGGGGTAGTGTTGTGCTGCTAGTGTTGTGGGGTTGGTGACGTGGGGTGGTGATGTGGGCTGGTGTTGTGGGGTAGTGTTGTGGTGGTAGTGTTGTGGGGTTGGTGACGTGGGGTGGTGATGTGGGGTGGTGTTGTGGGGTAGTGTTGTGGTGGTAATGTTGTGGGGTTGGTGACGTGGGGTGGTGTTGTGGGGTGGTGTTGGTGGGGTAGTGTTGTGGTGGTAATGTTGTGGGTTGGTGAGGTGGGGTGGTGATGTGGGGTGGTGTTGTGGGGTAGTGTTGTGGTGGTAATCTTGTGGTGGTAGTGTTGTGGGTGGTGGTGTGGGGTAGTGTTGTGGTGGTAATGTTGTGGGGTTGGTGACATGGGTGGAGATGTGGGGTGGTGATGTGGGGTAGTGTTGTGGGGTAGTGTTGTGGTGGTAGTGTTGTGGGTGGTGGTGTGGGGTGGTGTTGTGGGGTAGTGTTGTGGTGGTAATGTTGTGGGGTTGGTGACGTGGGGTGGGGATGTGGGGTGGTGATGTGGGGTAGTGTTGTGGGGCAGTGTTGTGGTGGTAGTGTTGTGGGTGGTGGTGTGGGGTAGTGTTGTGGGGTAGTGTTGTGGTTGTAATGTTGTGGGATAGTGTTGTGGTGGTAATGTTGTGGTTGGTGGTGTGTGGGTGGTGGTGTGGGGTAGTGTTGTGGTGGTAGTGTTGTGGGTGGTGGTGTGTGGGTGGTGGTGTGTGGTGGTGGTGTGGGGTAGTGGTGTGGGGTAGTGTTGTGGTAGTAGTGTTGTGGGTGGTGGTGTGTGGGTGGTGGTGTGGGATAGTGTAGTGGTGGTAATGTTGTGGGGTTGGTGACATGGGGTGGTGATGTGGGGTAATGTTGTGGGGTAGTGTAGTGGTGGTAATGTTGTGGGGTTGGTGACGTGGGGTGGGGATGTGGGGTAGTCTTGTGGGGTAGTCTTGTGGTGGTAATGTTGTGGGGTTGGTGACGTGGGGTGGTGATGTGGGGTACTGACTCGGGGGTAGAGGGGACCTTGCTGCTATTGTGGACAAACCGCCTGCCCTCACGCCACCTCCTCAGCGTCCCATCTAGGGGCTGCGCTTTTTTGCTGTACCCAGAATGCAGTTGTGTCGTGTTGAGTAGCGCGACGCGGGACGGGCAGGACCTCAAATGGCGCATTCCAACCCGCCTCCCGGCGTTCTGCTCACAGCCTCGAATTCCCACGGTCTCAGCCCACCTGGCAACTACTTACACTACAGCGTAAGGTAGAAGAAAACTAAATAATAAAAAAAAGTAAAATTCAAAATGATAAAATTGTTTATTAACAGCTATATAATTACATCGAATTATCTATAGTTCCATTTTCCCCCAATGTCGTTGAGTTCCTGCAAATTTATTTTAAAAATAAATGATGTGGATACTTCTAATTTATTTTATTTCAGTTTGAATTTAAGAAACTTTATTTTAAAGGGTTAAATTTATATATATATATTTGAAGGGAAAATGTAAACAATTATTTGTGGCGTTCATTTAAAAATAAATGCTGGACATCCTAGATTTCATCAGTGACATATTCGATTGTATGGACTCAGTATGTCCTTCTATGCAGCAACAAATGCTTAATAAATTCACCAGTATCTAAGTTGGATATGTAGGATTCAATCTAGGTAAATGTTTTGGTTTTGACAATGTGATTCTTTCATTGGACTATGCAGCTTTAATTAAGTGTTTAAAAAAAAATCTTAAATAAAACTTCGACAGTTCTCAATCAATCTCCAGTCGAGGATTCTTGTTCTGAATAATTCTAGCTAATTCGGAATGGTACCAGTAATTACTCACCGGATTTGTTATTTATTTATTTTGGCAGGACTCGAAAATAACTTGCGCTCCGACAGTTCTTTCCCTGTCACACACCTCTGGCGTACAGCAAAACCTGTCTTCGGCGGACAACTCTGCATCAATACCAATGCTGTCCTGACATAGGAAGTGTCCGGTTAAGGGAGGGACAGTCAAATGAAACAAAAACAGCTTGTACATTGAAAAATTGTTCGCACATGGTAATGGTCCGCTGAAGACAGGTGTTACTGTACACGGAGACGCTGCGTCTCTGTCTCAACTCGCAAAGGGTCTGGTTTACTGACACTTCACCCACCATGGTTGAGGGAGTTGGAGATGTTGGCGATATCAATATGTACGCTGTATTGGCATGGTAATAGTGGACATTAAACGACAATTGCGATGTATGCGGTATCAAGGTAAAGACGCTGTCTTTACATATGCATGGCGGACACCACGCGACAATCGTGATGTTGACGTTGTCAATGTACAGATGCTCTGTTGGCATGTGCATGACGGACACTGCGCGACAATTGCTATGTTGGCGATGTCAAGATACAGACGCTGTGTTGGCATGGGAATGGTGGACATTGCACAACAATTGCGAGGTCATACATATCAAGTATGTGCTGGCATGTGCATCGTGGACAGAACGCGACAATCACAATGTAGGCGATGCAAATGTGTTGGCATATGCATGGCGGACACTGCGTGACAATCACGATGTCTAGATAAAGACACTTGCAACAAACAGGAACATCATGTCTATAGCGGGACTCGAACCAACAATGTTGTCATTCTGGAACAGGCGTCCTAACCATTATACTTATGCACAATAATGTAATTGTCGTGGGGGGTTATGAAAATTGGAAATATTGTACCTAGAGCTGGACTCGAACACATATCTCTTTGCATTCCGAGCCAATGTGCTAACCATTCCACCACCTAGGCTCCCTGATATCACCATACTACCCACGCCTACCTGTCGATGTGGCTCCTTGCCTGAGAGGTCAGTGCAGACTAATACACAATCAACCTACCGACTGAATTAAACTATCGCGCATTAACTGTTTAATATGTCAAGTATGTTGTTATGTTGTATGTTGGTAATGTGTAAAGTATGTTTTTAATATGTCAAGATTGTTGTTGATATGTTGTAGGTTGGTAACGCGTAAAGTGTGCTGTTAATATATCTCATGTGTTATTGATATTGTAGTAGTCTACACTGACCTCTCAGGCAAGGAGCCACATAGACAGGTCGGCATGGGTAGTATGGTGATATCAGAGAACCTAGGTGGTGTAATGGTTAGCACACTGGCCCGGAATATGAAGAGATGTGGGTTCAAGTCCCACTCTAGGCGCAATATTTCCCATTTTCATCACGCCCCCGTGACAATATGTTGTACGTTTTTTTTTGTGTTTTCTTTTTGGTGACGTTATTTATTCTGTCCATAGCATACAAGCTCCTGTCAGGGTGCTTGCTTTCAACGCTGGGCAGCTGTGATTCTGTTTTGGTCTGGTCCCGCACTCAGGAGTGTTTACCTGGTCTTGCTCGGACCAACTGCTTGGAGCTTTGGATGTTAGTATTTCTATATTAGTTTTTTTGTATTTTTCAAAGTTTTTTTTCCTACCTTAGCCTACTATCTACCCGGATGCAATACAGGCCTGCGGGAGAGGATCCCATCCCTTTTGTGGTTTGTTACAGCATCCTTTCACCCATGCCCTTTCCTTAGATAGTGCACCAGTGTGCTAGAAGACTCCCGGACCCTTCAGGACTGCGGCTAATGTGTAAAGTATGCTGTTAATATGTCAAATGTGTCATTGATATGTTGTATGTTGGTAATGCGTAAAGTATGCTGTTAATATGTCAAATGTGTTGTTGTTATGTTATATGTTGGTAAAGCGTAAACTATGCTGTTAATATGTCAAATGTGTTGTTGATATGTTGTATGTTGGTAATGCGTAAAGTAGGCTGTTAATATGTCAAATGTGTTGTTGATATGTTGTATGTTGGTAATATGTAAAATATGCTGTTAATATGTCAAATGTGTCATTGATATGTTGTATTTTGGTAATGCGTAAAGTATGCTGTTAAAATGTCAAATGTGTTGTTGTTATGTTGTATGTTGATAATGCGTAAAGTAGGCTGTTAATATGTCAAATGTGTCATTGATATGTTGTATGTTGGTAATGCATAAAGTATGCTGTTAATATATCAAATGTGTTGTTGTTATGTTGTATGTTGGTAAAGCGTAAACTATGCTGTTAATATGTCAAACGTGTTATTGATATGTTGTATGTTGGTAATGCGTAAAGTAGGCTGTTAATATGTCAAATGTGTCATTGATATGTTGTATGTTGGTAATGCGTAAAGTATGCTGTTAATATGTCAAATGTGTTGTTGTTATGTTGTATGTTGGTAATGCATAAAGTATGCTGTTAATATGTCAAATGTGTTGTTGATATGTTGTATGTTGGTAATATGTAAAATATGCTGTTAATATGTCAAATGTGTCATTGATATGTTGTATGTTGGTAATGCGTAAAGTATGCTGTTAATATGTCAAATGTGTTGTTGATATGTTGTATGTTGGCAATGTGTAAAATATGCTGTTAATATGTCAAATGTGTTGTTGATATGTTGTATGTTGGCAATATGTAAAATATGCAGTTAATATGTCAAATGTGTTGTTGATATGTTGTATGTTGTTAATGCGTAAACTATGCTGCTAATATGTCAAATGTGATGTGTTGTTGATATGTTGTATGTTGGTAATGCATAGAGTATGCTGTTAATATGTCAAATGTGTCATTGACATGTTGTATGTTGGCAATGCGTAAAGTATGATGTTAATATGTCAAATGTGTTGTTGATATGTTGTAGGTTGGCAATGCGTAAAGTATGCTGTTAATATATCAAATGTGTTGTTGATATATTGTATGTATGTTGGTAATGCGTAAAGTATGCTGTTAACATGTCAAATGTGTTGTTGATATGTTGTATGTTGGTAATGCGTAAAGGATGCTGTTAATATGTCAAATGTGTTGTTGATGTGTTGTATGTTGATAATGCGTAACATATGCTGTTAATATGTCAAATGTGTTGTTGATATGTTGTATGTTGGTAATGAGTAAAGTATGCTGTTAATATGTCAAGTATGTTGGTGTGACAACCCATGTCGTGTAACAGCAGGTCTTCCAGTAGAGCCTCGCCGTGAATATGGCCTAAGCTGCCGACACGGCGTAAAGAAACCACCAATCAATTGATCAATCAATCCAGAAGAGCAGCACTATAAAGTAGCCATGAGTGCGCACGCTCACAAGTATGTAGGTACCCGTCCTGATATGCGCTTAGACGTTACTAGGGCGTCAAACCAGACCAAACAACGAGCTGCATGTCAGGCGACTGTCAAATGAAAAGGCATTCCATAACAAATGTATAAGCCATAATTCACTGAAAGCGTAGTCCACCGACTTTCGAAGTTACAACTTATAGCAGACGACATTCCGTTCACAGACAAGAAACAAGAAACAAGAAACATGAAACTTCCAGCACAGAGAGAGAGGGGGGGGGGGCGGACCCTAGAACAGCTAGATCAAGCCTCGCCCGGGCAAAATGACATTCCAATCACATTAAAGACAAAACTCAAAGATTCTCAAACATGAAAATATACCGCCGGATTTGGGGGCTGGTTTTGGGGGACTAAGAAGACCCCGAACTAGTCCATCACTGTTAGAGGCAAATTACCACGTCGAAAAAGGCGCACTATCAATCATCAAGCCGCTAATCAACTTCCACGCCCCCCCCCCGGCGCTACTAACGAATCGTCGTCACAAACATCGAAATAAGGATGGAAGGAAAGTACATCAGAAAACGGCGACTTTTCGTCAGGAATAAAATTAACCCAGTTAAATCAGCGCATGCGCACTGTACCCGCCCTGTGTTACTTAGTCACCATGGCAAATACATATTCTGTCTAAATAACTGGTTATTTGTGCTAGTATGTTCCCACTGTTCATTGCATTATCCCTACATTTGGGTATTTTCGTCGTGTTTCGTCTGTTCTTTGGATTCTCCTGTTCCGGTCGCGCTGCTCTACTTTTGTGTGTGTATTAACTGTGTTTCTTGTTGCATATCTTACCCTTTATTTGTTGTCTTTGCTTTGTTTACTGGTGGGGACTCGATCGGTCCATGGTTGCTATCACTGTTGTTTTCATTGTTGGTGGTGTTCTATTTCAGGTTGAGTCGGACGGTTAGTAGTTAGTAGGAGGGTGTGGGCATGTTTTGATCCAGACATCGCCTTCTTCGGGAAAGTGAGAAAACTCAGGGTCGGAAGCTTCTACCTTCTTTGAATTAACGCAGCACACACCACACAGAGGTAGCACCCATAGCGTGAGACACATACACAGCACACATATACATCACACATACACAACATACACACCACACACCATACATAGGTAGCACCCATAGCGTGAGACACATACACAGCACACATATACATCACACATACACAACATACACACCACACACCATACATAGGTAGCACCCATAGCGTGATATACATACACAGCACACATATGCATCACACATATACACAACACACACCACACATAGGTAGCACCCATAGTGTGAGATACATACACAGCACACATATACATCACACATATACACCACATACACAACACACACACCACACACCACACACCACACACCACACACCACACACCACACATAGGTAGCACCCATAGCGTGAGACACGTACATAGCACACATATACAACACACATATACACCACATACACAACACACACACCACACACCACACACCACACACCACACATATGTAGCACCCATAGTGTGATACATGTACATAGCACATGTATACATCACACATATACACCACATACACAGCACACACACCACACACCACACACCACACACCACACACCACAAACCACACACCACACATAGGTAGCACCCATAGCATGAGACACATACACAGCACACATATACACACCACATATATATCACATGTACAACACACACCACACACGACACATAGGTAGCACCAAGATCGTCAGACACGTGCACAGCACACATATACAACACACACATCTATCACGCACACACCACACACCACACATAGGACACACATACACAGCACAGGTTTACATCACACATATATACAATACGCATATACACCACACATATACACCACATACACAACCACACACCACACACCACACACCACACACTACACATAGGTAGCTCCCATAGTGTGACACCCATACACAACACACATATACACCACACATATACACCTCATACACAACGCACACCACAATACCACACATAGGTAGCACCCATAGCGTCAGACACGTACACATCACACATATACAACACACACATCTATCACATACACATCACACACCACACATAGGTAGCACCATAGTCTGACACACATGCACAGCACACATATACACGACACATATATACAATACGCATATACACCACACATATACACCACATACACAACACACACCACAAATAGGTAGCACCCACAGCGTGAAACACATACATAGCACACATATACAACACACATATACACAACACACACACCACACACACATATAGGTAGCACCCACAGCGTGAAACACACACATAGCACACATATACAATGCACATATACACCACATACACAACACACACCACACATAGGTAACACCCATAGCATGAGACACATAAACAGCACACATATACAATGCACATATACACCACATACACACCACACACCACACACCACACATAGGTAGCACCCGTAGTGTGACACACATACACAGCACAGTCATACAACCCACATATGCAATACGCATATCATCATCATGCTCTCGGTCGTGATGTGACAAAGACTGCTTTCATTACTTGACTGCCGCTCTCCATTTAGCTCTCTGCTGTGAGAGTGATGTCCATGAGTCGCTCTTAATGACTCTCAGCTTCAGGTTTCTCTTGATGGTATACTTGAATCAGAGACGAGGGCGCCCTCTCTTTCTGTAACCAGAAGACAGTTGAGAGTAGAGGATCTGCTTTGGTAGCCTGTCTGATGACATCCTCATGAGGTGTCCTGTCCACCGGAGATTCTTTTGGATCAGAAGATCTTCCATAGGGGGCAGCCCCGTCCATTCGAGTATTTCCTTATTTGTCACTCTGTCCTTCCAGGTTAGCTTCATGATTGAGCGCAGATGTCGCATCATGAAGGCATGCAGCTTTTTCACCTGTCATCTGTACACTGTCCAGGCCTCGGCTCCGTATAGTAGGGTGGATGTGCATGTGTGGTGTATATGTGTGTTGTGCATGTGGTGTGTACATGTGTCACACTGTGTGCTGTGTATGTGTGGTTGGTGTTGTGTATGTGGTGTATATGACGGAATACGCATATGCACCACACATATCCATCACACATATACACCACATACACAGCACACATAGTGTGACACATGTACACATCACACTTATCTAACACACATATACAATATGCATATACACCACACATATACATCACACATATACAACACATACACGACACCAACCACACACACCACACATGCCCGACACCACACACACCACACACACAACGTGACACACATACACATCACACATATACCACACACATACAATATGCATATACACCACACATATACGTCACATATATACACCACATACACAACGCCAACCACACATACACATCACACAATGTGACACATGTAGACACCACATGCACAACACACATATACACCACACATGCACAACACATATATACAACACACATATACAACACACATGCATACCACCCATACACAATACACATATAGAACACACATATGCATCCCACATACACAAAACACATATACAACCCATATACACAACATATACACAACACACATATGTATCACCCATACACACCACACATATACAACACACATATACATCACACATACACAACACATATATCTAACACACATACACAGCATATGACACATATACGTAACACACAGATGCACATGTCACACATATACAACTCACATATATACACCACACACAACACACAGCATAAAACATTGCACAAACACCCACCACAACACACAGCACATAACATACATATACACCTACACAATACACACAACAATAAACACATAACGACATAGACATCACATGACACACACACATGCACAACACACATAACACACATATGCACCACACACACAATACAGATAACAAACAACACATATGTAAAACCACATTTACACAATGTACAAAACACACACACCCTCCATACCACACAACACCTACACAACGAACCACACAACACATATAACACTCAACACACAATACATATGTAAAACACACACCACATTTACACAATGCACACAACACACACCCTCCATACCACACAACACCTACACAACACACCACACACCACACACTGCACATCACACACAACACATACGCAACACACACCACATTTATACAATGCACACAACACACACCATCCACACCACACACACCTACACAACAAACCACACAACACACAATACACATCACACACAACACATATGCAAAACACCACATTTACACAATGCACACAACACACACACCCTCCACATCACACACACCTACACAACAAACCACACAACACACAATGCACATCACACACAACACATATGTAAAACACACACCACATTTACACAATGCACACAACACACACACTCCATACCACACAACACCTACACAACAAACCACATAACACACATAACACACAATACACATCACACACAAATATGTAAAACACACACCACATTTATACAATGCACACAACACACACACCCTCCACACCACACACACCTACACAACAAACCACACAACACACATCAACAAGACATATGTAAAACACACACCACATTTACATAATGCACACAACGCCCACACCCTCCACACCACACAACAAACCACACAACGCACACCTAAACTGAGCGCAACACACACAACAGACACGACACACCACACACACGTCCGCCTGGGTTTTAAGACCCTATTCCGGTTTCTACAACCTCATCTGTATGCGCATGCGCACCGACCTCAGGCTGGTAAAACAAGCGAATGAATAAATGGGTATTTGTTACGCGATTTCATCGCCGCTTCCCGGCTGCCATTTTGATTTCTTTTTAACCTGTGTTCTAAACTGACGCGATGCAAGAGGTGCTCATTATTGTACATACTAACTGTCCGGCACTATCACTAACTGTTATATATATGTATGTGTGTCATATAACGTATTATACGAGTATAAATGTTTGATGGGGTATATATATGTTAATATGTATATGATCCTGTCTCAAAAGGTGCTAACTCTTCGTTTTTTCCCCCCATTGTAATGATTGACATAAAACAGCACAGAAACGGTTACACTGAAAACAAAAGGACATTTGCGTCAAATCAATATGTATTCTATTGGGATTAAGAAACACCATGTAAAAAACATATCAGTTTATCCTGAGCAAATGCATAAGTAGATAGTATGTTGATCGTTACAATGGACAATGTTTTGTCCTATATTGCTTAGCACCTTTTGAGACAGTCTCATATATATATCTCTATATATACATATATATGTATATATACATATATATATATATGTACATATTTATATATGCATTTATATGTGTGCATATATATGCATATACATGTATTATATATATATATATGTGTGCATAAGTGTATGAATGTGTATATATATGTTTATGTCTATGTAAGCTACACACTGAGACGGAAACGGAATGGAGGATACAACTTTATTTCACATAATCAGTCAATATTCAGTATCTGGCTGGGTGCATAGTGCCCTACCGGAATAAAAAATATAATTTTTGAGTGTCCGGCTTCACAGCACAGAGTGAGGCAGCCGGCGAGTGAAGTGGGCTGTGTAAGTGGCTGCCACGGCTGTTACAATAGCCGCCCCCCCCCCTCCTCCAACTGGTGCCCCGAACCGGGTGGGGGGGGGGGGGTCTCCCCCGTGCGCCGCCTACATCCGCATGTACGTAGTATATAAGTTGGTATATCCATGTATATGTGTATAAGCATCCCGGTGGATTGGGGATTGGGTGGATGTATATGCATACATGAATACATATATATATATATAGGTATATATGTATATATGCCAATATGTAAATATATAATATATGCATGTACTCATGTATATTTGTCCATATATATGAATATATGTATGAGTAAAGCAGTCTTTGTCGCATCGCGACCGACAGCATGATGATGATGATATATTTATATATGTACACGTATATATGAATAAATGCATTATGTCTATATGTCCATGTATATGTATTTACGTTTATATACATTCATGTCTATATGTAGACATGTGTATATATGTATTTATGTCTATAATGCATGCACGTATATATGTATATATACATATAGTGATAAGCCCCTTATCACCTGTAATAATCAAGGAGTGATGAGTGGCTCCCCCATCCCCCCTCCCCCCACCCACACGCCGGTGGATTGAGTGGTGGTGGGGGACGGGCGGTCGGACCCTGCCCGGCTCTTCCAACAGCTCGGCTACACCCCACCGCTCCTCAGCCCGGGAACTTGCGTCCAATTTCCGGAACCCGCACCTACAAGCTTCCGGGTCCGCAGCCGCCATCTTCTCTCCTCTCTCTCTCCCTCTCTCCTCTCTCTTTATATATATATATGAGGAGGTTCCGTCGACCCTTGCCGTAACCGGAAGCGGTAAGTACTGCGCTTCTAATTACAGATCTCATACTGACGTCCATGCGCATGCGCTTACCCCGCCACTTCCTGTGAGTGGCCAGGGCCAGTAACTGAAGCCTCACCGCCGGTAAGCAGTGGCAGCTGTGATATAACTAAACCGGCAGCGCGTAGCCGAGGTGGCCGGACGGGATGGTGCAGTCGGAAAAGCACGCGCTTATGGTGCGGCAGGTCATGGGGCAGCTATTTAGATCGCTTACGCATTTCCGATCACGGAATCCGATGTTTAGTCTTAAAACGCCCAAGTCACGTGACTATTCTATCTCAGTGGTTTGAGATATGAGCCCCGGCGACCACCTGGTGGCGGTCTCATCTGCATTGACCCTCGTTATGTCAAAAGGACCAACAGGTGGCAGCACGCTAGACGAGCGGATCCCCACAGTGGAGCACGCTGGAAATGGCTGCCAATGTGTGGAATGCCCAAACAGTAAAGGAACGACAAATTCCTGACCTAAAAACATACAAAAAATATCTGTGCAAAATAAGGCTAGGAACCCCCCACTAAGCTGCAATGCAAAGGGGCATGTGATATGTCACGGCCCACCAGCGGGACACCCAATGGAAGGTAACCATGTCAAAAGTAGCCATCTAGCACACCACCCAGCTACGTACAAGCCTATGATATGTAAATAGGAGTAGGCTAGTCTAGTAGTAAGAGTAGAAAAAATAAAACACATATATACCAAGAAAATCCAAAAAGATTAACATAGACTACTAACCAGACCAACCCACTATCTATCTGCTGCTGAAATGCAGGCAATCAAATACCTTATCAGCAGCTACTGCGTGATAAGATAACACCAACACTACAGCTGGCCAGCATTGAAAACAAACCTGAATACCCAGGCTTATATGCTATGGACAGTATAAATACAGCCTCAATAATATATATTTTTTTTAATCAACCCTAGGTAGAGGCTACCCCATGATATGAGGTTATAGATGACCCATATATATGCAGTGGTGGGTCACTAATTTTCCTATGACGTGGTAATAAACAGGGGACGACCCTAGGATTGCATAACAGGATATATACAGGTCCATCACAATATTCTGACTGAATAATCAGCCAAGTGCGTGACACGGCGGGCTTATTGCGAGCTGGTGGGCGGGGGGGGACAAGCATCACCAGGTGCGTGCATAATAATAATAATAATAATAATAATAATAAGAAGAAGAAGAAGAAGAAGAAGAAGAAGAAGAAGAAAAGGAAGAAGAAGAAAAAGAAAATAGGAAAATAAAATCCAAAAAAATCCAAAAAAACTAGCAAAATCACCAACCATTCCCCCAGCAGCCAAAAGGAATATCAACATTCAATTTCTTTCAAATTTCACTCCTAATTATTAGACACGGCACGAGTAACTGCCCGAGATTCAGTTCGAAACCGACTAATGGGAATATTCGATTTGAAGCGTGAGAAAACGGTCACTCATATACAAAAGCCGCCATTATTCGGAGGTAGTGACATGACTCTAGATGTGACCAAATTGCTGGCCATGTCTGTGTTGACGCTGCTCCCACGGTCCCGTGTATGTGATGCTCGCATCATAAGAAAATTGACAATTGTCCGACGTCACTGTCAATTTTAATGAACGCAATCTTTGAGCGACGTCCGATGCGCTGTTTTTGGGTGTTTTCTTTTAATTGTTATTTTACTCAGTTGTTGTCATCGGGACAGGTTTTGGTTTATTTATCAATACTACCGGACAGCTATATGAAGGGCGGACTGCGTGAAATGGAATACTCCTCTTTGAAGGCGTGGTGGGGGAAGGAGGTGTGTGTGTGGTGTGTGTGTGGTGTGTGTGTGTGGTGTGTGTGAGTGTGTGTGGTGTGTGTGAGAGTGAGTGTGGTGTGTGTGTGGTGTGTAGAGTGTATGGTGGGTGTGGGGGGAGTGTGTGGGAGGGTGTGAGAGTGTGTGGTGTGTGAGAGTGTGTGTGGTGTGTGTGGTGTATATAGGGTATGGTGTGTGCGGGAGTGTGTGTGGTGTGTGTGGAGTGTGTGTGGGGTGTGTGGGAGTGAGTGTGGGGTGTGGGAGTGTGTGGGGGGTGTGGGAGTATGTGTGGTGTTTGTGGGAGCGTGTGTGGTGTGTGTGAGCGCGTGTGTGGCGTGTGTCTGGGACAGTGTGTGGGGTGTAGAGTGTATGGTGTGTGTGGGAGTGTGCGTGTGGTGTGTGTGGATTGTGTGTGTGGTATGTGGAGTGTGTGTATGGTGTGTGTGGAGTTTGTGTTGTGTGTGTGTCAGTGTATGTGTGAAGTGAGGGAGTGTGTGTGCGGGTGAGGGAGTGTGTGGGGTGTGTGTGGAGTGTGTGTGTGGTGTGTGTGACAGTGTATGTGGAGTGTGTGTGTGGTGTGTGTGTCAGTGTATGTGTGGAGTGAGGGAGTGTGTGTGGGGTGAGGGAGTGTGTGTGGGGGAGTGTGTGTGGTGTGTGTGGTGTGTGTGTGGTGTGTGTCGTGTGTGTGTCGTGTGTGTAGTGTGTGTGTGGTGTGTGGTGTGTGTATGGAGTGTGTGTGTGGTGTGTGAGTGTATGTGTGGAGTGAGGGAGTGTGTGTGGGGGTGAGGGAATGTGTGTGGGAGTGTTTGTGGTGTGTGTCTGGTGTGTGGGAGTGCTTGTGTGGTGTGTGGAGTGTGTGGTGTGTGTGAGTGTATGTGTGGAGTGAGGGAGTGTGTGTGGGGGTGAGGGAATGTGTGTGTGGGAGTGTGTGTGGTGTGTGTGTGGTGTGTGGGAGTGTTTGTGTGGTGTGTGGAGTGTGTGGTGTGTGTGAGTGTATGTATGGAGTGAGGGAGTGTGTGTGGGGGGAGGGAATATGTGTGGAGTATATGTGTGTGGAAATTGTTGGGGGAGTGTGTGAAGGGATTGGGGAGTGTGTGCAGTACAATTGGAAACCCTATGTGTAGGGAATGTGTGTATGAAAGGTGTATGCACAGGGTGTATGTTTGGAGTGTGTGTGGAGTATATGTGTGTGTGGGGGGGGGAGAGTGTGTAGGGAGAGTGTGTGAAAAGTGTCTAGGGGTGTCAATCGAAGAATATGCGTGACTGTGGGTGTGAATTCTGATGGTGGTCACGCATAAAATCAACATTTGACCGAAGTGCGAATGTGAATGATCGTGAGCAGGACACAATCACACATACTCGCACGTGCAATTAACATCCAAACTCAAACCTGTATCTAGCACACACACGTAATTGGATTTCTCACTCACTGTCACACTCACTGTCACACTCACTATCACACTCACTATCACACTCACTGTCACACTCACTGTCACACTCACTATCACACACACTGTCACACTCACTGTCACACACACTGTCACACTCACTGTCACACTCACTATCACACACACGGTCACACTCACTGTCACACTCACTATCACACACACTGTCACACTCACTGTCACACACACTGTCACACTCACTATCACACACACGGTCACCCTCACTGTCACACTCACTATCACACACAATATCACACGCAATATCACACTCACTATAACACACACTGTCACACTCACTGTCACACTCATTGTCACACTCACTGTCACACTCACTGTCACACACACTATCACACTCACTGTCACACACACTGTCACACTCACTATCACACACACATCCCACTCACTATCACACACACTGTCACACTCACTGTCACACTCACTATCACACACACGGTCACACTCACTGTCACACACACTGTCACACACACTGTCACACTCACTGTCACACACACTGTCACACTCACTGTCACACACACTGTCACACACACTGTCACACTCACTGTCACACTGATACCCTTCCTCACATGACACAGACGACATTTAGACAGGGCACCCACTACAGACGCTGCGGCTCGAGCTCGTAGCGCCCCCTGCAGGACGCGTCCCACATCAAAGACTCATCCTGGCGCCCCTCGTCTCCCGAGCACCCCCAGTTGCACGGTGTGGCGCAATTGACCGTTAAGCGCCGCCTAATGTCCAACAACAACAAACAACAACAAACAACAACAAACAACAACAACAAAGACCAGCAGAAACAAACAACAAGAGTACACGGCGCGCAGACTGTCTGTGGCCCACCCTCCAAACCCCCCCCCCCACCCTCCCAAACCCCCTACCGCCAGTTTATGCTAACAAACACACCTCTCTGACCCACTAAATATTCAGCAGCCACAATAGATGAGATAGTGTTCCAAATAATTTTTAGGAACCCTTTTCATTTTTGAAAAAAAAACCACCAAAACCCACCACACCCAAAACCCAGATAATCCTCAGATTGGCAAAGCCCCAGCTTTCTCCGTGTCCACAACCTACGATGGAGCATGAACTCATCAGAAGCTTTGGGTGATTTGCATTAATTATACAGCGGTGAATATCTTTGGTGTAGAGTTAGTGATCCACCCGTCCACATCCTCCGTCTCTTCCCTTTTCTCCTCCTCACAACACATGCGCACACACTTGTTGGTTACCTCTCCTCCTACACATGCGCCCAAATCTCAGGTTACTTACTGCCCCCGCCATTCACATACACACTGATTACAGACGTACACACTCACTGCACACACACAACATACACACAATATGTGATCTCCAATCTTCACCTCCACATACACACTGATTACAGACATACACACTCACTGCACACACACAACATACACACAATATGTGATCTCCAATCCTCACCTCCACATACACACTGACTACATACATACACACTCACTGCACACACACAACATACACACACACTATCTGATCTTCAATCCTCACCTCCACATACACACTGATTACAGACATACACACTCACTGCACACACAACATACACACACTATCTGATCTTCAATCCTCACCTCCACATACACACTGATTACAGACATACACACTCACTGCACACACACAACATACACACACACAATATCCGATATCCAATCCTCACCTCCACATACACACTGCCTACAGACATACACACTCACTGCACACACGCAACATACACACACAATATCTGATCTTCAATCCTCACCTCCACATACACACTGACTACAGACATACACACTCACTGCACACACACAACATACACACACAATATCTGATCTTCAATCCTCACCTCCACATACACACTGACTACAGACATACACACTCACTGCACACACACAAGATACACACACACACTATCTGATCTTCAATCCTCACTTCCACATACACACTGCCTACAGACATACACACTCACCACACACACACAACATACACCCACAATATCCGATCTCCAATCCTCACCTCCACATTCACACTATTCACCACATCCCCACATACTCACACTCTGCTCCCCACCCACTCACCCACATTCTCTTTGCCCCACCCACACACCCACACTCTGTGCCCCAACAACCCACATTCTCTTTTCCCCACCCACACACCCACACTATGCGCCCCCAGCTACATATACACACTTCCTCCCACTCCTACACACACTCTGCCCCTCAGACCACCCCACCCCACCTGACCACACCCATTCTGATCTTTAACACACACAACCCGATCTCTGCCCACAGATACACACACTCTCTATTCATCCCAGCATACACGCTCTCTGCTCTATGCCTCACACATACAACCGACCTCTCCACACACACACAAGCCCCCGCGCCCCCCCCCCCCCCCCCCCCAACACACATCACGCTCACTACGCAGTTACACACTCTCTACCCACATACACACACAATCTCTGATCTACATCTCAATCAATCAATAGTTCCATCCTCTAGTCGAGGGTTGGATGCAATGGTTCTCCACTTGTCCCGATGTTGTGCTGTTCTGATAGACTGTGAATAATTCAAGCCTGTCCACTGTGAAATATTTGTAAACCATGATGTTCTTGGTCTCACTCTCCCTCTGCTGCCATTCACCTTCCCTTCCAACAATGTACGGTATATTGAACTCTGACGAATGATGTGGCCAAAATAAATAAGTTTCTTTGTCTGTATAGTGGCAAACAAGCTTTTCTTATTTTTAATTTTTCTGAGAACTTCTTTGTTGGTGATCTTCTTTGTCCATGATATTTTCATCATCCTTCGATAAGTCCACATCTCAAATGCTGCTAAACGTTTGTACATTTTCTTAGAGATTGTCCATGTCTCTGCCCCATACATTAGAGTAGACCACACATAACACTGAAGAATACGCTTCCTTGTTTGTATTAATATCTTACTTGATGTTAACACTCTATACATTTTGGAGAATGTTGTTCGGGCTATTGTTATCCTTCTTTTAATTTCTTCCTCACATCTCCCATCATTTGTAATCTTTTGTCCGAGATATATGAATTCGGATACTTGTTCTATGTTTGTGCCATCTATGGTTATATTGACATTTGGTTTATCTGTCTTTTTACTTATAACCATTGTTTTGGTCTTCCTGGCATTCATCTTCATGTTGAATAGTATTCCAGCTTTATTGATTCTATTCACTATATCTTGTAGGTTTTTCTCACTGTCTGCTAGTATTACACTGTCATCGGCATATCTAAGATTGTTGACGTTCATGCCACCTATTGTCACTCCCTTGCAATCTTCAATGTGTCTGAAAATCATCTCTGTGTACAGGTTAAATAGACATGGTGACAATACACACCCCTGTCGAACTCCTCGTTTAATCATAACTTCATCCGATAGGCCCTGCTCCATTTTTATAAATGCACGTTGTGTCCAGTATAAGTTCACAATTAGTTTAATGTCTTTGCCATTGACACCAATATCTTGTAAACATTTGATTAACAGTTCATGATTGACTCGGTCGAAGGCCTTCTCATAGTCAATAAAGCAGGCATAAACATCCTGGTTCACTTCACAATAACGTTCACAAATCATTCTCATATTGAAAATCCCTTCACGTGTACCTCTTCCAGATATAAACCCACTTTGTACGTTACTGATTTGTTCTTCACTTTTCTGTCTGTTTCTCAGTAAAATTATTTTCAGGATCATCTTCAACATATGACTCATCAGGCTTAGTGTTCTGTACTCAGTACACAATGTTGGTTTTAGCTTCTTTGGGAGTCGTACAAATATGGATTCATTCATATTCAATGGTATAAATCCAGTCTCATAGATGTCAGTTACTAGCTTATGAATGATTTGAATCCCCACTTCATCTAGTCCTTTTATCATTTCTGATGTTATCTGGTCACTTCCAGGAGCCTTACCTGCCTTTAGATCATTGATAGCCTTCTCAACCTCTGATACTAATATAATATTCCCATCTTCTTTCTCAATTGTGGGTGGGTTCCCTCTGTCATCATTGTATAGTTTGTTTACATATTCTTCCCATCTGGACTTTATTTCATCTTCTTCAAAGAGCATTTTGCCGTCTTTGTTCTTGATACATTTACTGCTTCTCTGTCTGTATCCTTGACCTGTTATCTCTTTCACTTTCTTGTGCATCTCTCTTGAACGATGTTGAGACTCAAGTTGTTCCACTACTTCACACTTCTTATTCCACCATTCATCTTTAGCTTTTTTGCATTCATCTTCTATTTCATTCTTCAGGTGTTTGTATTTAGGTGGATCAGTGGTTTTTCACTTTCTTCCTTTCTGCCATCTTTTCTAGTATGGTTTGCGTCATCCATGATTGCTTTGTCTCTCGTTTTTTATTTGGTAACACCTCCTCTGCTGACTTGACCATGCTTTCTCTGAGAGCTTCCCATTCCATTTCAATGTTGTTATACTCTCTCTACATCTCACATATATATATATATATACCCGCCGCCTTCACACACAAGCCCCCCCACCCCTCAAAGAAAATCAACACACATGCACACTCCCTACCCACACATACACGCACTCTCTACCCACATACACACACAATCTCTGATCTACATCTCACATATATATATATATATATATATATACCCACCCCCTTCACACACAATTCCCCCCCCCCCCCCAACACACATGCACACTCTCTACCCACACATACACACACTCTCTCCCCACATACACACACAATCTCTGATCTACATCTCACATATCATATATATATATATACCCACCCCCTTCACACACAATCCCCCCCCAACACACATGCACACTCTCTACCCACACATACATACACACACTCTCTCCCCACATACACACACAATCTCTGATCTACATCTCACATATATATATATATACCCACCCCCTTCACACACAATCCCACCCCCCAACACACATGCACACTCTCTACCCACACATACAACACACTCTCTCCCCACATACACACACAATCTCTGATCTACATCTCACATATATATATATACCCACCCCCTTCACACACAACCCCCACCCCCCCCCAACACACATGCACACTCTCTACCCACACATACACACACTCTCTCCCCACATACACACACAATCTCTGATCTACATCTCACATATATATATACCCACCCCCTTCACACACAATCCCCCCCCCCCCCAACACACATGCACACTCTCTACCCACACATACACACACTCTCTCCCCCACATATATACACACTCTCCGATCTACACCTCACATATATATATATACCCACCCCCTTCACACACAAGCCCCCCCCCCCCCAACACACATGCACACTCTCTACCCACACATACACGCACTCTCTCCCCACATACACACACAATCTCTGATCTACACCTCACATATATACGCCCGCCCCCCTTCACACACAAGCCCCCCAACAGACATACACACACTCTACCCACACATACACACACTCTATTCCCCCCCCCCCACCCCAACAACACTCTCTCTGATCAACACATCACACACAAGCTCCCCCCTCCCCAAGACACCCCCCCCCCCCACTTCTCTCCCCACCTCACAGGTCTGTTTGTGAAATAACAGTCCCTCCACGGTGCAAGAGGTGTGTGGTCCACGTTTCGGTATCGGCCATCAGAACGAGGCTGAGCGCCATTTTCTTACACCTCGGCGTCGGGCACCAGAATAAGGCTGGGCCGCCATTTTCTTAAACCCACCAACAATTCTACAAGAACAGTAAACCCCTTCCAAAATTATTACCTGACTCCCCCCTCCCCCCCCCCCCCCCCGCGAACCGACCCAACCCAACCCAGCCGGAAAAGGGAACTTGAATCACAGAGAATAAAATAAATACAAAATAATTTGTAATAATAATAATGGTTAAAACACACACAATAAGATAAAAATAACAAATTTTGGAATGACAGATTCATTTCCGTGATGGTATGGTTCCGGTTCTCCTGTTTTCAACCTGACGGTTTTAGACGATGTTTCTGGGCGCGTCTTACTAAAAATAGTAAAGAATACCAAAGATATCTAGCGGCAATAAAAGGGGAGAATCTCCCGCCCCTCCCCCCCCCCCCCTACGCACACACATTCCCAGCGAATATGTAACTGCTCAAATTGCCCTACTTGTGTGAAACTATGCCGTGTTGTGGCACGGCACTTCTTGTCTGAACTGCAAACTCTTGCTCTCTGTACACAATGTTCAATCTCCTTCTTCCAGATTTCTAATTAATTAAATTTTGGCGGAAGGAGGCGGTCGAACTGGAAATTAGTGTAATGGGTCCCTGGGCGTGCAGCCCCCCGCCCCCCCTCACCCCCCCCCCCCCCCCACACACACACGCCTGTAAGGCCCGCTCATTGCGCGCTGAGTAACTCGCCGGTTACTCACCAGGCGGCGCCAGGCGCACTGCCCTGGGAGCTCGGCGCTACACAGGTCCTGACAGAGGGCGGCAGGGCGGTGTGTAAGGGGCGCGGGGCGGAGTGACGCCGGGGTGCGGCCTGAGCAGGTGAGCGTTTCGCGCAGATTCCCGTGCCCCCCCCCCCCCCACACCCCCACACACCCACACTTTAAAAACACAGACACACAGGCACGAGCATGCGCCAGCACCACCACCACCAGCAGGTGTGTGTGTATGTATATATATACATATATACATATATATGATTCTTTATGAACGTGTATATGTGTGCACGTTTATAATTTATATGCAGATATGTGCATTTGTATATATTTGTGCATATGTATAGAACTATATATATGTATACATGTATATATGTGCATATGCAGGTATCTATATATAAATACTGTAAATAATATAGGTATATTAATCATTATAGGTATATATATGTGCATTTGTGTATGTATGCATATATATAATATTATGTATGCCCATGGATATCTATATATGTGCATATGCGCATATGCATATGCCTGCATATGCATATGTATATGCATGCATATGTATATGCATGTATATGTATATGAATGGAAATACATATGAATGCATATGTATATGTATGAATATGTATGTGGGCATTTGCATGTGCATAGGAATGCATATGTATATATGTAAGCATATTCATATGCATGCATATGGGCATGTATGCATATGGATATGGGTGCATATGTGTATATATGCCTATGTATATGTGTACACATGTATATGTATGCATATGTACATAAATGCCTGTATATGTATGCATGTATATGTTTATGAATACACATATATGTGTATGAACATGTACATGCATATTCATAAGTAGGGGATTTCATGAATATATGCATACGTATGAATATGCATAGGTATGTATATGGATATATGCGTATGCATATATGCATATGGGTGCAGAAGTATGCATATGTACATGAATGCATATATGTATATGAATCCACATGTATATCCATGAATATGTATGTGTATATACATATGCATGCACAAGTAAGGAATATATGAATGTGTATACATATGTATATGCATATGTTTGTTTGTTGTTTTATGTCCTAGCAACAATGCATGCATATGTATATGGGTGGATGTCTATATGGATGCCTATGTATATGGGTGGATGTATGTATGTATGCCTATGTATATGGCTGCATTATTGATCATTGATGGTCGTTTTACGCCGTGTCGGCAGCATAGGCCATATTCATGGCAGCATAGGCCATATTCACATGGCTGCATGTGTGTATGTATGCCAATGTATATGCATGCATATGTTATAGATATATAACAGCTAGAATATTGTAGTAGTCTGCACTGACCTCTCAGGCAAGTAACCACATAGACAGGTAGGCGTGGGTAGTATGGTGATATCAGGGAACCTAGGTGGTGTAATGGTTAGCACACTGGCCTGGAATGCAAAGAGATGTGGGTTCGAGTCCTGCTCTAGTCGCAACATTTCCCATTGTCATCACCCCCACGACAATATATTCACCATAAGTATTTCCCACCTGTGCCTGCTAGGCCACCATGTCCTTCAGGCTATACGGAAAGGAGCGCCATCACCGGCCGTTTACTGCACTATAACGGAGCTACCACTGACTGTTGAACAAATTGAATCTCCCAGAATTAAATTATATAAACCGTACATAAAAATGGCCACCAGACACCACCATTGGTCATCGATTGACAGTGCGCTGCACCTTAGATTGTTAGAATGCTTTCTCATCTCGAGATTCAACGGTAAGGATTAGAAAGACATTCCAGGTACGTCGTACAGGAAAAGTGACAAGTGTATGTAGTTGATGAAACGGGTAAGTAGTGTATAGAAAGTAAGAGCTAGAGTAAGTATTACATGAAAAGTTGAAAAGAGACAAATATAAGTAGTATATGAAAAGATAAAAGTGTAAGTAGTGCATGAAAAGTGACAAGTGTAAGTAGTATATAGCCCCGGTCACACACGGGCCTCAAGTCGCCTCAACTAATTCGCCTCACCTAAGTCGACTCACATTGGGCATGTGACCGCGACGCTGAGGTGAATTAGGGCTGAGTCGACTCAACTAGTTTGCCTCAAGTAAACTTCGTCGCGAGGTAGTTTAGATGAGGCGAACTAACTTGAGTCAGCCTAAGTGGCATGTGTGAGCGTAATTGGTTTAGTTGGGGCGGTTTAAGCACATGGATGGAGATGGCTTCCTAACAGGTAGTTGCTTTCATAGTGGTTAGAACATATGTTTGGACCGTCCTAAATGTTTGGACCATCCCAATTTTTCATATATCATATGGAGACTGCTTCCTAACAGGTAGTTGCTTTTGATAGTGGTTGGAGCACATGTTTGGACCGTCCTACTCTTCCCATCTCTTGTTAGGTATGTTGTTTGTATGTATTTACTTGTGGATGTATATGTGGCATGTGGATGTACATGTGGATGTATGTGTGGATGTATGTATGTGTGGATACCCATCATGATATGACCTTAGATGTTGCTAGGACGTAAAACAACAACAAACAAACATCGATCTGAGCTGGTTTAATGCGCGTGTCTGAACGCGACACTCTTTGAAAACTCTGTATGTGTGAATGCGTCGCTAGTTCGACTCATCTAGTTCCCCTCATCTAAGTCGGCCTGACGCTGTACGTGTGACCACGGCTTATGAAAAGTAACAAGTGTAAGTAGTGTATGAAAAGTGACACTGGTAAGTCAGATATGAAAAGTGACATTGGTAATACCCCTGTCACACTACGATGTAACAAGCAAACGTAAGCCTGACGTGATCACGTTTCGTCATTACGTTGACGTACGTTCGGTTACGTTATGATGACGTCAGAATGATGTTAGACTGACGTCGAGCTACATCATGTTACGTCATGTTACGTCGGTGCGTGTAAAAGTTTTGAACCTGTTCAAAACTTTCGACGTAACTCGAACGTAAGGGTTTATGTTCGCCGTACGTTCTGTACACGTTCGGCGAACATCAATGACGTTAAACAGATGTTAGTCAAATACTGCTCACCATATTCAACTATGTTCCACTACATTGACCCACATTAAACCTGTTGGAAATGTCCACGCGGCGTAATGGGAACGTCAGGAGAACGTCAGGAGAATGTACATTCAACGTACGTTCAACATTTCACCACCGTGTCATGACGTAACATAGTTCTGGCGATGGAAAAACGTTCATAACATTCTGTGAGCGTAATGACATTGTCCTCTCTCGTTGAATGACGGTATCACTACGCTTTACCGACATTATGCTCTCATCAACTACGCTGCATCCACGTTAAACTTGTGCCGAAATTTGCATACTACACCGAGAAGTTCAACGTTCTTCACATTCTCCCTACGCTGACGTCGTTATGTCATAGTGTGACAGGGCCTTAAGTAGTGTATGAAAAGTGACAAGTGTAAGTAATACAGTGAAACCCCATTAAATCGCGCCCCGATTTAACGCGAATTTGGACATAACGCGATGATTCATTGGACCCAGATTTTTTGTTTAATTCAAAGGTAATTCAGTAAAGTGAATCCCGATTTAACGCGACCCCACTATTCTTTTTGCGATTGCATTATATGGACCTGAACGATCGCATTATAACGAAGTCATACTACATATGAAAAGCGACTATTGCGTAGATTCTGTCTCCCTCCTGTGCCGTATAGAATCCCAAAGCGAGGCTCTGTATTACAAAGCTGCAGCGCCATCTGCAGTGTTTCCCCACTGCGACTAGCAAAGGTTAATTGCAGGCTTGAATGGGCACACTACTTGAGCATCAAATGTCAGTGCTCGCTAGAGTAGGCTACTTCCGCCATAGGAATTCGCGAATATCCTTGTCCCCGAAAGCCACATAAGAAAACAAGCACTATTTTACATTTTATATTAAATCTTAAGATTAAGATGTTTTAAATAAATCCAGCGCCTTTCGGTTTATTAGCGTCGTTGTGATGTATAAAGGGTTGTTAAGGCCCTGTCACATTACGGCGTATGGCCGGAGCGTATTGAAAACCTACGTAGGTCCTGCGCGTGCCGGCCTATGATGACATTTGGTGACCTTTCGGGTGGTTTTGAGTGTATGTGGAACCTACGAGGAGCGTACGAGGAGCATATGAGGAGCGTATGGGAGCGTGCTGTGACATTTTTTGACAGTATGGGCCATACGCCCTCATAGGTCAAGTTTTTTTGAGCATGCACAAAAAAAATTTGGACGGACGGATTTATGAAAGCGTATGGCGGCGTATGCCTCATACGCTTCACATAAGCCGGCATCTGGCGGCATCTGGTGGCGTATGAGTAGCGTATGAGTAGCGTATGCATAGCGTATGAGTAGCGTATACGGCGTATGCCGACGTATATGACGTAAGGTGCCTACGCCGCCATACGCTCCCGCAAAAAACCCTAATGTGACAGCCCCTTTAGCTGTTGGCTTTCTCTCTCTGAGGGCCACATAGAACCTGGAAAGTGAGTAATTTTTAATTATTTAATTAAAACACTTTTGTTGTTTATTTTAAGTACCAGCTTGTTTGTTTTTGTTTTTTGGGGGCTTTACATCCAAACAAAATCTACGGTTATATAAGAATGGGTAACAACTTGTGACAGTGCAAACACTCAGCATTACTTTATAGTGCTGTCCCATTGGGAGAACAGGCCACCAGCACCATGACCCAATATCCCACTCAATGACATTATCCTGACAGTGAGCTAACCAGTCCTTGCCCTATTCGACTGTAGTCAGGTGTCAGACTAGGTAGCGACAAATATACATTTAGGAAGTTATTGGTTTCACTCGGTGGGGATTTAAACTCACAACCTCCCGCACGAGAAAGAAATCCAGTCAGTGTTCTTAGCGATTCGACTACCCTGTCTGGTTAGTAGGTAGGAGTTTGAATGTAGTTAGGAGATCAGAGGTCGTGATGTAGGTGTGGTTGGGGTACAGGGTGTCGGTGTGGTGGCTGTATGGGGGTGTGGGTGTGGTGGGTGTACGGGGTATGGGTGTACAAGGGGTACGGGATGTTGGTATAGTGGGAGTACGGGGAGTGGGTGTGGTGGAGATAGAGGTGTGAGTGTTATGGAGGTTACATGTTGCTCGGCTGTAAAACCCCAATACACCAAAACCATGCTCTAAGCATCCAACTAGCAATAACAACAAATAAAACAAACAAATAATAAACAAAACAAAACAACAACAAAAAAGAAAAAAAAAAGCCTCATGTCCCAAACAATGGCTCGACCTGTCAAACACTACTCAAAATTTGCCGCCTCCTTTTTTTTTGCTCAAAATATTGTGACACCCGGACGAGCCAGCGCCCCCCCCCCCCTCTCACACTCACCACTCCTCCACACACCATGCCTCGCGCATGTCAATTCCAGCCCTTGGCGTCGCGTGCGCACACGCACGGCGCAGCTTGAACCCGGGACCCTGGCGCCTGCGAGCCGACAGCTTCACCACTGGTCCGGCCGCCTGTCACTCAGCGCGTGGTGCTCGTCGCGTTGCGCCGCCACTTCCGGTAGGCCGCCATTTTGTTGTTTTGATGCCGGCTGCTTCTGTCGCCCCCTTGCGGCTGTCAGCGGCAAGTGCTTCAAAGAGTTTCCATTCCAGAAGAACCCCCCACCTCTCCCATCTCAACCCCCCCCCCCCACCCACACACCCACACCCACACATACACCTAACCCGCACCTTCCGAACTCACTGCCGAAAAGACGGCCTCATGCTACACGATATTTTTCCAATATCAGAGCGCTTACTAAATAAACCATAAAGACATGATTCTACAGTAGTCCGAGTGGGTGAAGGAAGTGACTTACAGGGATGCGAGTGGCTTTTAACAATAACAAATGGCGGAAGCCTGACATCCGTTAAATCTGACAGGGCTACAGGTATGAGGGGAACTGACCCTTTACAAGTGTAGTAGTGTGCAGTGACGTCACAGGCAAGGAGCCACACAGACAGGTAGATCTAGGTGTGGATAGGGTCAAGACATCAGAGAGCCTAGGGATGTTTGTTTGTTTGTTGGGGTTTTACGTCCTGGCAACATCAAAGGTCATATCAGGCCGGGCATCGGCTTGTGACAGTGCGCACTGTCGGCGACTATATAGTGCTGCCCTACTGGGAGACCAGGCCACTGGTACCTTGACCCTATTTCCCACTCAGTCATAATATCCTGAAACTGAGGTAACCAGTGCCTGCCTTATCCTATCCATGCTAGTTAGTGACAAATATCAATTGTGCAAGTCATTGATTTGAGTCGGTTAGGCTTCAAACTCCCGATCTTCTGCATGGGAAGCCTGTGCTATACCGATTCGGCCACTGCGTCCTGTCAGAAATATTTTGATAATTCACCAACTCCCCCACTAATATCATGGTTAGTTTCCTGAAAACCATGTTAACTGAAACAACGCTAAGTGAAAGCTATTAGAAAATAAGCCTTGAATGTTGAAATAACCCCTTGATTCATTGGCAAGTCTCCCCCCCCCCCCCTCAATGATGTTGTAACAAAACGATGTTGAATGAAACAACATTAATGGGGGTAGTTGGTGCAGTGTCGTGTGGTTGATGCAAGCACCACGGTGAACATGGCGTGTACAGCAGGCCTCGAACCCACATGTCTGCCATTCCAGGATGAACAGGATGGCTAAACTGCCCATACCATGTCATGCAATAAAACTTATTACAACTTTACCTATAACCCTAAATGAGTACAGAAGACAACTAGTGCACACGTTCTAAATGCCGTTAAAATATTAACATCGACCTTTCTAATATTTATGTAGTCATATGACACTAGTGTTGCCATACTGCTATGGGACTTGTAGGTAACTATATGTAATTTCTCATGCTATATGCCGCAAATGGTATATTCAACACCCATTGGTAACTCACTTTAAAACATACATACTTTATACCCCGCTTTGGTGTAAAAAGAAATCCTGAATTCAAAAACGGCTGGAAGATCAGTGCTTCGGCATTGACGAAAGAACTTACACAGCAGAATAAACATATTTATAAAAAGAAAACCCTCAAAAAACCTTATGATTAAAAATATCCAGGTAACGCACTTCCATTACAGTGATTGTCGTGGGGGGTGATGAAAATGGGAAATATTGCGCCTAGAGCGGGATTCGAACCCACATCTCTTTGCATTCCGGACCAGTGTACTAACCATTACACTACTTAGGCTCCCTGGTGTCACCACACTACCTATACCTACCTGTCTATGTGGCTCCTTGCCCGAGAGGTCAGTGCAGACCACTACACTCGTCCCCCTGGAATTGTAAGTCTGTTAATGCTTACAATTACATACATAACATGCAATGCAACACACTTACATACAAAGGGTATGTTCAACAACAATACAGTGGGTAGCTTGTATAGGATCCTGGTCATGGCACCAGTGTCATGGGGGTGATGAAAATGTGAAATATTGCACCTAAAGCAGGACTCGAACCCACATCTCTTTGCATTCCAGGCCAGTGTGCTAACCATTACACCACCTAGGCTCCCTGAGCCGTCTTAGTATTATAGGGTCTTTGTCATAGCACCAGTGTCATGGGGTTGTTATAAACAAATGGTGTCCTGCCTAAAACTGTAACCCACACCTCTTGTCATTCCGTAGCTAGCGTCCAAACCATTAGATTATCTAGACTCCCTGATGCGACCGGACGCGGTTGCTGAATCGGTAAGACGCTGGCTTCCTGTGTGGAAGGTCGGAGGTACGAGTCCCACCCGAGTCAAATCAATGACTTACAAAATTGATATTTGTCACTCCCTACCTGGTCTCTCGTCATTACTCAGATAGAACAAGGATTGGTTTGCTCAAAATCCGGATAATGTTACTGAGTGGGATATCGAGTCATGGTCTCCTGGTGGGGCAAAACTACAAAAGTCGCCATGAGTGTGCCCTGTCATAAGTCGATACCCATCCTGATATGACCTTAGATGTTGCCAGGATGTAAATACCCCAACAACAAACAATTAAAACAGCTGATCCATTGAATGGCATGCTAGAAAACCTAGTATCAATAAATTAAAAAGACGCGCAGTCGCTAATAACAATAACAATAATGAAGACAAGTTGCAATGTTCATGGGATATTAAAGCTGGTACCTTCAGAAGAAAGCGTCTGTTATATTCATAAACCACGGCTCTTTTCTGCCATGTTAAGTACTGCATTAATGAACCTGAAATGCAGCCACCATTCGACAGTTCAATTTCATGTTATTTCCCTGGTCCTCTCACTGGAAGAACACAATTTGCAACAGGAATACAATCTTATCAAGAAGTATATATATATACTTTTTGATTACATATATATTACATATATATATTGTATATATCATGATCATCATGCTGTCAGTCGTGATGTGACAAAGACTGCTTTCATTACTTGACTGTCGCTCTCCATTAGCTCTCTGCTGTGAGAGTGATGTCCATGAGTCGGTCTTAATGTCTCTCAGCTTCAGGTTTCTCTTGATCGTATCCTTGAACTGGAGATGAGGGCACCCTCTCTTTCTGTAACCAGAAGACAGTTGAGAGTAGAGGATCTGCTTTGGTACCCTGTCTGATGACATCCTCATGAGGTGTCTAGTCCACTGGAGAATCTTTTTGATCAGAAGATTTTCCATAGAGGGCAGCCCTGACCATTCAAGTATTTCCTTATTTGTCACTTTGTCCTTCCAGGCTAGCATCATGATCGAACGCAGATGTCACATCATGAAGGCATGCAGCTTTTTCACTTGTCGTCTGTACACTGTCCAGGCCTTGGCTCTGTATAGTAGGGTGGATAGCATGATTGCACTGTAGATCTTGCCTTTGACCCACATGGACACATAGTGGTTGTTCCAGAGTCTCTGGCATAGTCTATTTGTCCCTGCAGTGGCTGGTCGGGAGATGTTGGGAGTTCCATACATTAACCGCCCTTGATGCTGCCACAGTGACATGGTTTTCTGTTTACGGTTTGCTCCCTTAGCCTTCGGTTCTATCAATACCTATACCACAAGGCAGTGGTTTACAACTCTGCAGGGCAGGGGCGTCAAAGTCCCTGAGGTATTGCAATACCTACCCTCACCTACCTCACCCATGCCACCCATATATACATATATACACATATATATATGATGTATAACGTATTATGCGCGTATAAAGTAGGCAATAAACAAGCAGAATGTAGCTTGAGCTTTTCCATTGGACAAGTCAGAAAAATATTGGAAAGTACAAAATCTCTCTTTGAATGAACACACTTTTTTTTCACTGCAGTACCCAAATAGGAAATATTATGGAAATAGGTATGTATAACGCCAAAGGCCTAATTCAAATATAAATAATGGAATCATCCCATAATAAAACTAAGTACTGTGGACAAGTGAAAATTCATGCCTAGATCTACCAGTAAATATCACACCAGACTTGTCCTATAAACAAGTGAAAAGAAACAAAGTAATGTTGGTGTGCACACCAGAGAGCAGGACATAGGCTTTCTTTTTCAGTCTTTGAATGTAGCAGCATAACATAGGATCAGCAGACTGTGATAAAGGTTAAATAAGCTCGCTACTATCCAAGTCGGATATGAAGGATGGAATCTGGGCAAGTGTTTGTGAATTCGAAAATGTTTTAATCGGACCATGCAGCTTTTTTTACCCATGTAAGCTTTCCACACATAGAGCTGTGAGATACACTGATTGGGGAGTTAGTTCTAGCAACACCAGGGGTCATATCAAGACGACTATCAACTTATGACAGGGTGCACTCATTGTGATTTATAATGCTGCTCCATTAGCATTGCCATTGGATTGGAATCTACACACTTGCTTCAAAACAAAATATAATATTCCACTGAGTCACTTTATCCTGACACTGAGCCAACCAGTCGTTGCCCTAACCTAGTAATGTGGACCTCCAGGCTAGGTGGCGACAATCATTAATTTTGTAAGTCATTGGTTTGACTCGGCCGGGTTTCGAACCCGCGGCCTGTCGCACTAGAAGCCAGCGCTCTAACCATTTGGCTATTGGTCTTCAGTGGTACTACCCAGCATGTATCGCTCGGCTAATGAGTGGCCCCAATGAATGTCCCGAATACATTCCTAAATGGCAGTTATCGCCGGACTCAGTATGAAGCCGAATAAGTTTTGATTGATTGATTGATTGCTGGTGGTTTAATGCCATGTCGGCAGCAAAGGTCATATTCACAGCAAAACGTCAGTGGTATTTATTGTCACATTAGTTTCACACAAAAAAAAGTGGCAATCAGATTTGTACGCTTAGTTGGGAATTCACATGAACATCTGACATGGTCAGATTTATATTAAATGAGATTTTCTTTTTTCTTAATCTTCAGATGCAATTTTGAAGTGGTTGAATTTGTGTCAAATGACAGCAAAATTGAACTCACAAAGCATAACTAAAATTACGGGAGGCGATGCAGTCCACTTGTTTGTAGGCGCTCTGAAGCAGAGGAGACAAGACCATAACCGACCCCCCTCTACTTCCACCTGCCTCCTCTACTCCCACCTACCCGCTCTCACCCCACCTTCCACCTGCCACTCCCTCCTCCCACTCCCGCCTCCGGCTCCCACCTCCCACTCCCACCTACCCGCTCTCACTCCATTCCCACCGCACTCCCACCTCCCCGCCCCTACTCCCACCTCTCACCCCCTCACTCAACTGCCCACCTCCACCACTCCCACCTCCCCCACTCCACTCCCACCTCCCTCACTCCACTCCCACCTCCCCCACTCCACTCCCACCTCCTCCACTCCACTCCCACCTCCCCCACTCCACTCCCACCTCCCCCGCTCCACTCCCACCTCCCCCACTCCACTCCCAACTCCCTCACTCCACTCCCACCTACCCCACTCCACTCCCACCTCCCCACTCCACTCCCACCTCCCCCACTCCACTCCCACCTCCCTCACTCCACTCCCACCTCCCTCACTCCACTCCCACCTCCCCCACTCCACTCCCACCTCCCCCACTCCACTCCCACCTCCCCACTCCACTCCCACCTCCCCCACCCCACTCCCACCTCCCACACTCCACTCCCACCTCCCCCACTCCACTCCCACCTCCCACACTCCACTCCCCCCTCTCCACTCCACTACCACCTCCCACACTCCACTCCCACCTCCCCCACTCCACTCCCATCTCCCCCGCTCCACTCCCACCTCCCTCACTCCACTCCCACCTCCCCCACTCCACTCCCACCTCTCCCACTCCACTCCCACCTCCCCCACTCCACTCCCCCCCCCACTCCACTCCCACCTCCCCCACTCCACTCCCACCTCCCCAACTCCACTCCCAACTCCCTCACTCAACTCCCCCCTCCCCCACTCAACTCCCACCTCTCCCACTCCACTCCCACCTCCCCCACTCCACTCCCCCCTCCCCCACTCCACTCCCCCCCCACTCCACTCCCACCTCCCCCACTCCACTCCCACCACCCCCACCCCACTCCCACCTCCCCAACTCCAATCCCACCTCCCCCACTCCACTCCCACCTCCCCACTCCACTCCCACCTCCCACTCACTCCACCTCCCCACTCCACCCACCTCCCCACTCCACTCCCACCTCCCCCACTCCACTCCCACCTCCCCCACTCCACTCCCACCTCCCCCACTCCACTCCCACCTCCCCCACTCCACTCCCACCTCCCCCACTCCACTCCCACCTCCCCCACTCCACTCCCACCTCCCTCACTCCACTCCCACCTCCCCACTCCACTCCCACCACCCCCACTCCACTCCCACCGCCCCAACTCCACTCCCACCTCCCCAACTCCACTCCCACCTCCCCCACTCCACTCCCACCTCACCCACTCCACTCCCACCTCACCCACTCCACTCCCACCTCACCCACTCCACTCCCACCTCACCCACTCCACTCCCACCTCCCCCACTCCACTCCCACCTCCCCCACTCCACTCCCACCTCCCCACTCCACTCCCACCTCCCCCACTCCACTCCCACCTCCCCCACTCCACTCCCACCTCCCCCACTCCACTCCCACCTCCCCACTCCACTCCCACCTCCCCCACTCCACTCTCACCTCCCCCACCCCACTCCCACCTCCCCCACTCCACTCCCCCCTCCGCCACTCCACTCCCATCTCTCCCACTCCACTCCCACCTCCCCCACTCCACTCCCACCTCCCCACTCCACTCCCACCTCCCCCACTCCACTCCCACCTCTCCAACTCCACTCACACCTCCCCACTCCACTCCCACTTCCCCCACTCCACTCCCACCTCCCCCACTCCACTCCCACCTCCCCCACTCCACATCCCACCGCTCCCACTCCACATCCCACCTCTCCAACTCCACTCCCAACTCCCTCACTCCACTCCCACCTCCCCCACTCCACTCCCACCTCCCCCACTCCACTGCTACCTCCCCACTCCACTCCCACCTCCCTCACTCCACTCCCACCGCCCCCACTCCATTCCCACCTCCCCCTCTCTACTCCCACCACCCTCACTCCACTCCCCCTCCCCCACTCCACTCCCACCTCCCCCACTCCACTCCTACCTCCCCACTCCACTCCCACCTCCCTCACTCCACTCCCACCGCCCCCACTCCACTCCCATCTCCCTCACTCCACTCCCACCTCCCCCACTCCACTCCCACCTCCCCAACTCCACTCCCACCTCCCTCACTACACTCCCCCCCTCCCCCACTCCACTCCCCCCTCCCCCACTCCACTCCCACCTCCTCCACTCCACTCCCACCTCCCACACTCCACTCCCACCTCCCCCGCTCCACTCCCATCTCCCCCACTCCACTCCTACCGCCCCCACTCCACTCCCACCTCCCCCACTCCACTCCCACCTCTCCAACTCCACTCCCACCTCCCCCACTCCACTCCCATCTCCCCCGCTCCACTCCCACCTCCCTCACTCCACTCCCACCTCCCCCACTCCACTCCCACCTCCCCAACTCCACTCCCACCTCCCCAACCCCAATCCCACCTCCCACCTTCCACACCCACTATAGCTAAACCACCTTGTGGCGTCACACTCCCGACTCACACACACACTCACACTCACACACGCGCGTGCGCAGACCTCTGCGCTGCACATGCGCGCCGTGCGCCAAGTCGACATTTTGCAGGGAAACAATTAGCGCAGGGGAATGTGGATAATCGTGTCCAACATGGGGATGCAATATCTGCTACACGGGGCAGTCGGCGCAATTATCTCTAACCCACGTAAATACGGCGACGACACCCACTCGGCCCTGATTAAGGAATGCGCCACCGACGCCTGCATTGTCGTCTGCTGCCCGCAAATGTCGTCTGCTTTCAGTAGAATCGTCTGATATTCAATACTCCCCACTGGATTAAAAGGAGAAAGTAATTGAAAAAAAATTCTTCTTCTAAATAACACAGGCATGCATATATTTATAATTATTTAATGCCATGGTTATATATATATAAATATATATATATATATATATATATATATATATACGTCTGTTATTAAGAACAGGAATGATTTGATTTGAATAAAAGATACATGCATATATATGGACTTTGTAATGATTACATTTCAATTACCCCTTTCTTTTAATCGGGCAGACGCTACTCATATTCAGGCTTCACTGGCAGCTGCCGACATTTGCATATATATACCATATATATCATGTGTCTCATCTATAACACGTATATTATGCATATCATATTGTCGTGAGGGTGATGACAATGGGAAATATTGCGCCTAGAGCGGGACTCGAACCCACATCTCTTTGCATTCCGGGCCAGTGTGCTAACCATTACACCACCTAGGCTCCCTGATATCACCACAATATCCACACCTACCTGTTTATGAGGCCCCGTACCTGAGAGGTCAGTGCAGACCACTACAATATGCATCATATATGGCTATATAGCATATACATTATATGTATCATATGTATCAAATAGCATAGGTATGCCTATCATATGTATCATACATACCATATGTAGCATATATATTACCACATGCATCATATGTATCACATGTATCATATATATAATGTATATATCATATAGAGCATATATATCATATCTATTATAAATATATATCATATATAACATGTATTTGGTACATATCGCATATATATCATATAATATATATTATACATCATATACCTATAAATCATTTATATATCGTACATATATGATATATACCATATATATAACCAGAGCTTGACCGAATTTGGGGGTTATACATCCTAGTATTAGTAACATATATAGTCATATCGGGATGGGTACCGATTTGTGACAGTGCACAGTCTCGGCGACTTTATAGTGCTGCCCCACTCATGGCGACTTTATAGTCCTCTCCCTATCATATTAAAGTTGCATAGTCCGATGGTTTTGAATTTCTGTATTTTTTCTGAGATAAATATATTAGATCGATTACTAGTATCTACTTTACATTAGTTCAAAGTTACTTTTATTTTAAGTGGTAAACTTTTGAGATATTTTGAGTGGAAAATTAGTTTTGGTATGCTTGCCAAAACTCTGACACCATAGACTTCTGCAGTAACAAGTTCTGTTAAATTGACTCAGTATTGCCTTCTACGCAGAAACAAATGCTTAATATGTGCATTAGTATCTAAGTAAGGTATGTAAAATCAAATCTAGATCATCGGTTTGGTTTTGAAAATTTGATATTTCATCGGACTATGCAGCTTTAATGCCGAGCGCCAGGCTATGTAGCAACAAGATTCAATTTTGTAGGTCATTGGTTTGACTCAAGCAGAATTTGAACTCCTGACCTTCCGCACGGGAAGCCTGCACTCTACTGATTGGGTTACCGTGTCCGGTCTTCAACGTAAAGTAAAATAGATTACAACGCTCAACCTAATATACAAATATATATATATATATTATTTATTTGTTAAATATGGGAAAAAAAACCTGAAAACCATGGGATTGGGCAACTTGATATATATCACAAAAGAGGGGAGGGGCAACATTTGTCGGAATTACATGGTTATAAGGCGTTGGGTATTAAGGGCTTAACATTTGATTCTTCAAAGGATGTGTTCTGATACCCTCGGGCCTTCATGATACTTTTCTATTGGAATGAACTGGCTTTTTTCTGATTATCCTCATTTATAATCAGTGACCTACGACCCTAAGCATGTTCCAGTTCTATTCCATATCAATTTGTGTGCATGTTCTCTGGTTTGCAGCACTCTAGTCCCCTCCCCACTCCACTCCATCCCCCGCTCACCCCGCCCCCTCACTCCAGTACACATGACGCATAGGAGGGGCGTTTATAAGGGCTGACAGCTCCTGATATTTGCAGTTTGATCTCAGCGACCTCAATAAGGCCAAGCAGAATACAGAATGGTTTTCTTTTTAAAGGCGGGTCCTGCTACTTCACCGGCTGCATTTGGTCCGCCATTACTAAGGATCCCATCCCAACATGGTAACAATGGTGGCTAAACTACCAGGCGACTATCAACACTAAGCGGCAAACTACAATCACGCTAGGTGTGAAAAGTATAAATTTGTAAGTCTGACTTGACTCAGCCTCGGTTTGAACTTAGGGTCAAATGCCACGACCTGCCAAAATGAGAAGTGGGTGAAAACATGCAAAATAATTTGTGTGTGCACACCGAAATGCTTGATAAAATAGGCTTGCATGACTTGCATAATTGTCAGGTTCTAGTAAATTAATTTAATATTTGTGGTGTTCTCTGTGGCGGACTGAGAGTGTCTGACTTTTTGCGAAGTCAGACTCCTAATCTGAAGGTCGGTGGTTCGATTCCCCGTGCCCGCACCTCTGCCAATTTGGATTTTGACCGCTGTGGATAACTTACAGCGTCATCAAAGGCCAGATGCTCTCATACCATGTCTATGTGGTGTGGGAGGTTAAAAATCCCTTGGGTCGGTAAAAGTGTAGACTCGGGCTTTGTATCAACAAACTGTCTAATGGTGAAAACAAGTCTATTCAGGCTTATCCATAATAGGCAGTATAAATCTTCAAGAAAAAAAGAAATATTCCTTCTGTGCAACAACAATTGTTTAATAAGGGGATCAGTATCTAAGTTGCATATGTAGGATCAAATATGGTCAAGTGTTATGGGTTAGAAAAGGTTCTGGTTTCATCAGATTATAGATCTTTAAAGGAGAGTCAAGCAACTGAGATGACATATATGACATTGTTTGTTTGGGATTTGTATCCTAGCAACATATATATGATTTATATGATATATATGATATATATGACCTTGTGTCGGTGTAGCGCCCTTAGTATTTACCATGTTCATGGCGGGATAATCAGCCAGCCCTAGCAGCTGTGACAAGAACAGTTCAAATGTTGGTGTAGCACTCTTTGATTGGTGGTCGAGTATTTACCATGTTCATAGCGGAATAATGACCATCCCTACCAGCTGCGACAAGAACAGTTGAGATGTTGGTGCAGCGCTCTTTGATTGGTGGTTGAGTATTTACCATGTTCATAGCAGGATAATCAACCAGCCCTAGCAGCTACGACAAGAACAGTTAAAATGTTGGTGCAGCGCTCTTTGATTGGTGGTTTAGTATTTACCTTGTTCACAGCGGGATAATTACCATCCCTAGCAGCTGCGACAAGAACAGTTGAAATGTTGGTGTAGCGCCCTTTGATTGGTGGTTTAGTATTTACCTTGTTCACAGCGGGATAATCGACCAGTCCTAACAGCGTGCGACAAGACCCTACAATTTAGATAGAGAAAAACACTCGCTATCCACGCACTATGTTGCCTTTTAATCCTTTTCGGTCTCGACGTGAAAGAAAAGCTCACATGCTTCACCCACCATGGTCATTAGCAAGAAAACGCAACTTGTCAGATTTAGCTAATTAAATAGTACCACGTCTGTAAAAAAAAGATTTCTTTCTGAGGAGGTGCAGAGACACTGAATTCGGATAATCTGAAGAGAAAAGCATGTGCAGAATGAGTAAAGAGTAAGTTAATTCTCACGCGAAGGAAGTAATGTTGTGGCCGACAAGGAGAGCATCCTATATAAACAAAAACAGTGCAATATACATATATATATGTATAAATATATATATATATGTATATTGCACTGTTTTTGTTTATATGAGACCTTGCTGTGTTGAAAGTGTTAAATCGTTATCGTTAAATCGTTATCACATACACCACCCCCCCTCCTCCAACCTCTGAACCCCCTCCTGCACCCCGCCACACACACCCAACTCCATGTATCCCCTCCACACCCCCACCGTACCACCCACCCCTCCACCCCACCACACCTACCCACTCCTCTACACCCTCCACACACCCTATGGACTTGATGATTTATACTGCCCATCATAGATAAGTCTGAATAGACTTGTTTTCACCATTAGACAGTTTGTCGATAGAAAGCCCGAGCCTACACTTTTACCGACCCTAGGGATTTTTAACCTCCCACACCAGATAGACATGGTATGAGAGCAACCGGCCTTTGATGACGCTGTGATTTATACACAGCGGGGGAAATCCAAATTGGCAGAGGTGGGGGGGGGGGACGGGGAACCGAACCACCAACCTTCAGATGAGGCGTCCGACCTAGACAAAAGTCAGACACTCTAACCACTCTGCCACAGAGAACACCACCTGTATACCCCTCCACAAACACCCAACCCAACCATATACCCCTCCAGACAACCCCTCCACACACCTCCACCCAATGTTACACCCCTACAGCTCTCCACGCGTCTACTCCCTGCACACACCATATCCCTCTATAACCCCTCCACACCCCCTCCACTCACCCAATTCATACCCCTCCACCCTCACGTTACACCCCTCCACCCCTACCCCCTCCACACACCGCATACTCCTCTAAGCCCACACCTCTGTGTCCGCTCCAACCCCCCCCCCCCGTACACCCCAACACCTCCACCCACACCCGCTTACTGCTAATTACACATTCCCCTGCTCGACACCACACATGTAGCGTTAATGACCTGCGCGTCCATGTGCTAGTTGCGCGCATGCGCGGGGCGATCAGAGCGAGGCGTGACGTCACCAGTGAAAACGGGGCTTCCGGCGAAACCAGCGCCATTAAACGTCAGCTTGAATCCCGATATCAAATCTGCGTCGGCAATTGTAAACCGACATTCACACCTAATAATATGCGCATAAAGCCTTTATATAATACATCATTGTCAAAAGATGCTTTATATGACCTATAGCGGCATACACAATAATAGGCACGGTAGGTGGAGTGATTTCAAATGGGCCTTTGAGTTTGGCCTCGGCTTCGTCTTTATCGTCTACTTCTGCGTCGACCCATTTGAAATCACTCCACCTGCACATGGGGACTATTCTGCCCGACAAGTATGTACAAATCGCGGCTTTTACTTATCTCGCTAATAATGCGCGTACTGAGGCCATTCTAAAAATGAGCTATTTCCTAGTGACTTCAAATGGCACTAGTGCCATTCAGCGTCACAGAAGCCAGGGTATCAAATTAACTCATGCGCAATAAACTGGTGTGTGCAGCACTTGTTTGCAAGAGTGAAACTAGTCGTTGTTTTTTCCCCTCCATCACACCCGCTATTTTACAAATGGTGGAAACCATCCACAATTGATTCAGGATCGACTCTGTAAAGGTCGCTTGATTATTTCAAAGACCACTTTTAACGAACCACTCCACCAATGTAACCAGCCCGCACCCCAACCACCCCCCTCCCAACCTACACCCACCCACTCACCCACAACCAAAACTACTCCCACTATTTCCCGCCTTTTAAGAGTGTCGCGATTGACATCTGACATGCACACATTAATTGCTTTGTCTATCCGAACGGGAGGGCATGATTTCACATTTACTTTTGCTCGGCTGAGGCTTTTGCTTTCAATTCGCGGGGATCACAAGGGTCAGGTAATTTGTCGCGTGTTGCGGCGGGGTTTGGTCACGACGTGCGATTATAATAAGGGGGTGGGCGAAAAAAGGGGAGGTGGGGCGGGAGGGGGGAGGAGGGGCGACTGGCTAAATAGCGGCTGGCTGCTCCCAACAGGAATGCGCCCCCCCCTCGACTACACGCTCCCCAACACCCACACCCACACACCAACACATCCATCTCCCAGTACACCCACACACCCTGCCTCCAATAGTCCATGATCGCAAGAAAATGGGATGGAACAGAATGTTGCCGCTTCCGCTTGTTGCGATTGAAAGTCGTCTGCTGTGAGGAGGATGTGTTAATTAGAGGAGGTCACGTGTTTAGTGCACCGGAAGTAGGTTCAGGGATGGCATGCACAAGGGCGGAATTCACTGTCATGGAAGCTGCTGTTATGGAATGCACTGGCATGGAATTCGCTGTCATGGAATGCACCATCTTGAAATGGGTGTCATGAAGTGCGCTATCATGGACTGCACTGTCATGAAGTGCGCTATCATGGACTGCACTGTCATGAAGTGAGCTATCATGGACTGCACTGTCATGAAGTGCGCTATCATGAAATGCACTGTCATGAAGTGCGCTATCATGAAATGCACTGTCATGAAGTGTGCTATCATGGACTGCACTGTCATGAAGTGTGCTATCATGGACTGCACTGTCATGAAGTGCACTATCATGGACTGCCCTGTCATGAAGTGCGCTATCATGGACTGCACTGTCATGAAGTGCACTATCATGGACTGCACTCTCATGAAGTGAGCTATCATGGACTGCACTGTCATGAAGTGCGCTATCATGAAATGCACTATCATGAAATGCACTGTCATGAAGTGCGCTATCATGGACTGCACTGTCATGAAGTGTGCTATCATGGACTGCACTGTCAGGAAGTGCGCTATCATGGACTGCAGTATCATGAAGTGCGATATCATGAAATGCACTGTCATGAAGTGTGCTATCATGGACTGCACTGTCATGAAGTGCACTATCATGGACTGCCCTGTCATGAAGTGCGCTATCATGGACTGCACTGTCATGAAGTGCGCTATCATGAAATGCACTGTCATGAAGTGCACTATCATGAAATGCCCTGCTATGGAATGCCCCTTCATGAAATGTGCTGCCATAAAATGCGCTGTCATGAAATCCATGAATGAGATGCAGGGTGTATGTGGTGTGTAGTGTATGGTTTGTGGGGTGTGGGGTGTGTGGGTTTGTAGGATGTGGGGTGTAGGGTGTGTGGGTTTGTATAATGTGGGGTATAGGGTGTGTAGGTGTGTGTGGCTGTACGTGTGTATGATGTGCGGTAGGTACGTGGTGTGTCAGGTGTGAGCTGTAGGGTATGTGGTGTGCAGTGTATAGTTTGTACGATGTGGGGGTAGGGTGTAGGGCGTGTGGGTGTGTGTGGGTGTAGGTGTGTATGATGTATGATGTGTGGTATGTACGTGGTGTGTCAGGTGTGAGATGTAGGGCGTGTATGGTGTGCAGTGTATAGTTTGTAGGATGTGGAGTGTATGCTTTGTAGGGTGTGGGGTGTGTGGGTGTAGGTGTGTATGATGTATCATGTGTGGTATGTACGTGGTGTGTCGGGTGTGAGATGTAGGCTGTGTGTGTGGTGCAATGTATAGTTTGTAGGATATGGGTGTATAAGGTGTGTAGGTGTGTGTGGATGTGTGTGTGCATGATGTGTGGCATGTACATGATGTGTCAGGTGTGAGATGTAGGGCATGTATGGTGTACAGTGTATCGTTTGTAGGGTGTGGGTTGTAGGGTGTAGGGTGTGTGGGTGTAGGTGTGTATGATGTGTGGTGTGTACATGGTGTGTCGGGTGTGAGATGTAGGCTGTGTGGTGTGTAGTCGTGTGTAGGGTGTAGGATGTAGGATATGTATAACATATGCACATACACTAACCTGCACACACACACTATTGATTGCCCACCTATGTCAGAGCCTCGTCCTACAACACGCTGCAGTAATGGAGTATTTAATTACTTGTTCACTGTATCAGGTCTTGTGATGATAGTAGGTTTGCTGGGACGTGGGAAAGGATGCCCTCTCACCAACCCAACCCCCCACCCCCACCACCCCTAACAAAAAACCCACCATGTGGTGAGGAGGACAAGAGGGGGCAGCTGGTCTGTGTGTGCGTGTGTGTGGCTGTGTGTGAAAGAAATGGGAGTGTCGCAATGCGTGTGCAAAGCTCGCGAGAATTTAATTCAAGATTTTAGGGGAGAATAGAGAGCCCGGTTTATAAACTGATCCCCGGCTGTTCCCCGGCCTAAACTAGTTAGTTAAACATGGCATGTTGGCGCTAAGCATTGTGGGATTGGATTGGAGTGTTGGGTGATATGTCAGCACACTGAGCGCGAGAGAACCATGTCGCCATTTAGCTTTTTTTTTTAATTTACAAAAAAAAAGAAATCAATTTGCATGCTCATTTTTTTTTTACAATGTGGAATATAACTAACGCAGGACGATCAAATAGATAGGATTCGGGAGGTGTTTCCCTCGTAAATATTATATTCATCAGAATAGAACATTTGTCAGTACTTACAGTGGCATAGTCCGATGGTTTTACGTTTCTGTCATTTTTTGAAGATAAATATATTAAATTGATTGTTATAATCAACCGTATATTAGTTTGAAGTGACTTTTATTTTAAATGGCTAACTTTTGAGATGTTTAAAGTATAAAGATGTCAAATTAGTTTCGGCAAGCACGCCAACATTCTGACCTCATAGGCTTCTCCCGTAACAGGATTGACTCAGGATGCCCTTCTATGTGGAAATAAATGCTTACTATTTACAACATTATCTAAGTCAAATATGTAGACTAAAATTAGAATATTGCTTTGGTTTTGAAAATGTGATGCTTCATCGGACTATGCAGCTTTAAGCACGGTTTTGTCTGGTTCCAGTAATTTGCGCAATTCTTTTATGGTGATGGTGGTGATGGTGGTGATGGCAGTGATGGTGGTGTTGGTTGTGATGATGACGATGACGACATAGTAATGGTGCTGTCATGCGACGACGCTTCTCGCCAACGCGCGTCGACGTATGTGATTTTTTGGTGGAACGTCGGGATATGTCAGGAAGCGTTACACGCGCGTTAGGCACACGTTGGTAATCGTTGATGGACGCCGACGGCAACGCGCATCAGGGTATCGGTGAAGTTTTGTGCTTGCACAAAACTTTCGACGTGCGACAATGCACGGGTGCTAACATTATGGTGACGTTAGGGGCGCGTCAAGATATGTTAAACGCGCTGGAATAACATTATGCGAATGCGAGGCATATGCCGCGCATGTGTGAGGGTCATTCCCACACATTGCGCCAAACTGTTGCTTTGTTGTTAAACATCCTAGCAACATCAAAGGTCATATCAGGATGGCGCGCCAAACCTCTTTGGTTTTTTTCTCACAACGTTGGCCACACACTACCAATACGTTGCGCTGACGCTGAAAAGTTTGTCGTGTCTCTACAATTAAAAGTGATTTTCCGCATTGGCGGCGTGCTGGCGAGAAGCGTCATAATGTGACAGGCCCATAAGACCCGTACACAACCAGAACCATCAACATTGCCTTGATATTATTAGCACCGATATGATGGTCATACATACATAATCATCCTATAAGAATTGTCTACCTGCTTGAATCATTGCATACATGGTGTAAAGACGCCACCAGTCGTGGTTTAGAGTATCTAGGTGCCAAGTGATCCCCTCATGTATGGGCACTGCCAAGCATGGTTTAGACTATCCAGGTACCACCTGATCCCCTAATGTATGGACACCGCCAAGCATGGTTTAGACTATCTAGGTACCACCTGATCCCTTAATGTACAGACACCACCAAGCATGGCTTAGTCTATCTAGGTGCCACCTGATCCCCTAATGTATGGGCACCACCAAGTGTGGTTTAGCATATCTAGGTACCACCTGATCCCCTAATCTATGGGCACCACCAAGTGTGGTTTAGCATATCTAGGTACCACCTGATCCCCTAATGTACGGACACCGCCAAGCGTGGTTTAGACTATCTAGGTACCACCTGATCCCCTAATGTATGGACAGTGTCAAGCATGGTTGAGGTATCATATGATCCCCAAGATGTTATTCTACTGTCTCATTTCCAGTCTTATGTTATTTAATGTTCTATTTTCTAACTCGATACCACCTGATTCTCTAATGCACAGACACTACCAACTGCTTCCGATTAACTAATATATAAACCAGCAATGTAAAGCTGATTGAAGAACAACACCCCGGAACTGAGAAGATAACTGTTCAGATGAATAAATTATTTACTAAGACATTACATATAAACTCTATGGACTGAGAGAAGGTGTGCAGCGATAGATTACGGGTACGCAGGTGGCGCCAGCGGTGGACAAACTAGGAACTACCATGGCAAACCCAACTGAGTTGTTTGTTTGTTTGTTGTTGTTTTACATCCTAGCAATATCTAAGGTCATATCAGGACAGGTACTGACTTGTGACAGTGCGCACACATGGCGACTTTATAGTGCTGTCCCACTGGGAAACCAGGCCGCCAGCACCATCACCTGGTATCCCACTCAGGCACATTATCCTGACACTGAGCACACCAGTACTTGGCCTGTCCTAATAATGCTGAGCGCCTGGCTAGGAAGCGACAAGTATCAATTTTTAAGTCATTGGTTTGACTCAACCAGGGTTCGAATCCACGACCCCACGATCTACCAGCACGGGAGACGGACAATCTAACTCATTCGGCCATCCCGTCTGGTCCCCCAACTGAGTTGAGAACTAAGATCTATCGGTTATATGATGGTTCTTTATATTCACATAATGAATTACCCCACTCATATTGACCGGTTGGTTATTGGAGTTTGACGCCTGGTAACATATAAGGTCATATCAGGACGGGGACACTGATATTGAGGAGGTGGCAGATGTGGTGAGATGAGATGGATGGGCAAGAGGAACATTTTGCGTCATGGGCGTAGCCAGGTTCCAAATTTAAGGTCCTGAGTTTACAAAAAAGGCGACATGACGCATATATCCGAATAATTCAAAATTCATTATACATTTTTATTTTGTATTTGACAATAAAACACAAGGGAACATGCCACTTTTGATGGCACAAAGGAACTAAAGAGTTAAACAGATTTGTTGAAAAGGCTCCACTTTTGAAGGATGTGCTCAGGGGGGAGCGGTCACTCACCTGCTCCCCCGATAGCTACGCCACTGGTTTGGGTGTAGATGGACCATCTGCTTGCAGTGTTAGTGCGATCATCGAGTTGGATGCAGTGTGCAGGCAATATTATTATTACTTGTTTTGCTTGTCCACCTATTTTCTCTTTAATGTAAGTCTAATAGGACCTGTCTTTAACTGACAACTCGGCATCCAAACCAGTGTTGTCCTGGCATAACAAGGATCCTGTCATTTGGAGGGGGGCAGTCAAATGAAACAAAGGCAGTATGTTGAACAATTGTCCGCATATGGCAGGGGTCCGGACATTATAGGAGTCTCAAAAGATGGATGGAACTGCATTGTTATCTCCTAGATTCAGCTCGAACGCCATTTTATAACACCGTCTGAGATGATGGTGAACTGGTGTGAATGAGAGAGGTGAGAGGTGAGGGGTGAGAGGTGAGAGGTGAGAGGTGAGAGGTGAGAGGTGAGGGGTGGGGGTGAGAGGTTAGAGGTGAGAGGTGAGGGGTGAGAGGTGAGAGGTGAGAGGTGAGAGGTGAGAAGTGAGAGGTGAGGGGTGAGAGGTGAGAGGTGAGAGGTGAGAGGTGAGAGGTGAGAGGTGAGAGGTGAGGGGTGAGAGGTGAGAGGTGAGAGTGAGAGGTGAGGGGTGAGAAGTGACAGGGGAGAGGTGAAGGGTGAGAGGTGAGAGGTGAGAAGTGAGAGGTGAGAAGTGAGAAGTGAGAGATGAGGGGGTGAGAGATCAGGGGTGAGGGGTGAGAGGTGAGAGGTGAGAGGTGAGAGGTGAGAGCTGGGAGGTGAGAAGTGAGAGGTGAGAGGTGAGGGGTGAGAGGTGAGAAGTGAGAGGTGAGAGGTAAGAGGTGAGAGGTGAGTGGTGGGAGGTGAGAGGTAATAGCTGAGATGTGAGAGGTGAGAGGTAATAGGTGAGAAGTGAGAGATGAGAGGTAAGAGGTGAGAGGTGGGAGCTGGGAGGTGAGAACTGAGAGGTGAGAGGTGAAGGGCGAGAGGTGACGGGTGAGAGGTGAAAAGTGAGAGGTGAGAGGTAAGAGGTGGGAGGTGAGAGGTGAGAGGTAATAGGTGAGAGGTGAGAGGTGAGAGGTACGAGGTGAGAGGTGAGGGGTGAGAGGTGAGAAGTGACAGGTGACAGGTGAGGGGTGAGAGGTGAGAGGTGAGAGGTGAGAGGTGGGAGGTGGGAGGTGAGAGGTGTGGGTGAGAGGTGAGGGTGAGGCTGGGCACTGACTGGTCGCATTCCTATTCTGGTCTTGGTAGAATAAACCAGGAAAGTGTCCTGGGGTATGAAGCTATAATCAGGAGTTTCTCGTATTATTCCTCAAGCGGAGCAGGATGCGGGACATCACAGTAAGGCATGCTGGGAAGCCTCTTCCAGCATGCGGCCCTTTGTATTTGTTGTAGTGGCAATGTGTTGGTACTACAGACGGGAGGGGAGTGGTCCTGTGATGAGGGTGGCTTGGTTGTGGGAGAAGTGGGGGGGGGGGGTGAGGTGGAGGTAGGGGCGTGAGGAAACTTGAACTTTGCCGCGACAGAAGACGCCAGTCAAAGTTAAATACTGCGCCGAAGCATTAAACCTTATTGCCTTCCTTAAAAACGGACCGGCTCACTTGAGGAACGCGGTATGCCCGGCAAGCCGCTAGAGGGCGCGACGGACTGCGGCGCAGTCAAATGAGCAATTAGGCAATAGTGCTGCACCCTTACAGCAGACGCCCATTAAGGCAGCGTCCGGCCAGTGCGCTTTGTTTGCTTGTTGGGGTTTTAGGTCCTGGCAGCGCCTAAGGTCATATCAGAACGGGTACTGACTTGTGACAGTGCGCACTCATGGTGACTTTATTATATTTATAGTGCTGCCGCACTGGGAGTGGGAGACCACGCTGCCAGCACCAATCAATTTTGGCTATGCACACTTTAAAACTGTATAACAGCAACAGGTTCTATTCAAGTTACATAACCGATGAAAACATAAAATTATCAAAACCAAAGCAATTATCTAGATTTCATTCTATATACCTGACTTAGACACTGGTGCATTTATTAAACATTTGTTGCCACATAGAAAGGAATATTGAGGCAATTTAATAGAACATGTTACTACAAAAGCCTATGGTGCCAGAGTTTTGGTGTGCTTGCCAAAACTAATTTAGTGTGGTTGCACTTAAAATATATCAAAAGTTATCTATTTAAAATATAAGTTACTTCAATCTAAAGAAAGGTAGATTATAGAGGTCAGCATAATATATTTATCTCAGAAACTAACCATTACACTACCTAGACTCCCTGATGCAATCACCTGATCGAGGCCTACTTTTCAATGTGGCTTCTTGCCTGTACATTTCTAGGCGTTAAGTGAGTAGGACAGTGAGCAGGCGAGCGGTGGCGCTACAGTCGGAGCTGAAGCCTGAGCAGTAGCTGAGTAGGTGAGGCTCAATAACCTGTGTGGGGGGAGAGGTGAAGGTGTGGGTGTTAGGATAGTATAATATTCCGGGTTATTATACTCGTATAATTCTTATACAGCATATATATGTATATATTTGTGTGTGTATATATACATACAGGGAGAAAGCTATCATATATATGAGACCTTCTAAGATGTTAATAGGATGTAAAACGAAAACAAACATATATGTGTTTATATATATATAATTTATCTCTCTCTGCATGTATACATATGCACTATACACATATCTTCTAAAAAATCTTTTATTGAGGCTGTATTTATACTGTCCATAGCATATAAGCCCGGGTACCCAGGCTTGTTATCAATGCTGGCCAGTTGTAATGTTGGTGTTATCTTACCACATATACATATACATATATAGAGATATGCATGGAGAAAACAATATGTGCTGTATAAGCAATTATACGAGTATAATTATCTGGAAACCGATTATCTTTGAACTGTCTCCTGGGTTCATCTTATCTGACATTCCACCAGTCTTCTACTGGTTGTTCCTTAATAAGTGACACACCTCCAGTCATCTACTGGTCAGGCCTCCTGCCTCACCTGGTGGCGCCACCTTGTCGCATATTCCTCACTCACCTCAAACTTCTACCACTCGCTCAAAAATATAGGGAGCAGACATATATACATATAAAGAAAAAAATCCTCCGGTGCGACTGACAATGGCTGCACCAGGTGGAGGGTGGGGGTGAGCGCAGGAGGCGCCACTGGTCAAGTGGGGAGTCTTACGGAGAATAACAATGGTATCAAGTAATATAATAATATAATATAATAAGGAAACAATTCCCTTCGTATTTTTATACTCGCAAAATACGTTATACACCACATATATAGTCTATGTATGTTTGGAGAGAACAATCGTATGTGTGTGCATAATGCATTATGAGAGTATAAAGGCGCGGAAAGAAACGATCTATCATTATATTGTACCAATTATTCTATGTGCTGCCTCCATTACGATTGAAGTATTCAAATATCTCCATGGTATCTACAAGACAGGCGGGCCCCCTTATCAGAGACTCCAACACCAGGACCAGAGGGCACTCCCTGAAGCTGAGGAAGCGGTACTCCAGACTGGACCTGCGACACAACTTTTTCGGCTTTAGGGTGGTTGACCTGTGGAATGACCTGCCGGAGAGTGTCGTAGCAGCAGAGTCGGTGAACTGTTTCAAGTCCCGACTGGATGCATACTGGTCAAGCATTACATATATCTTGGAGCCAGTGACAGTTGCTACGATCGACCACATCTGAAGAACTGTCTCCATTCCTATTAATTAAGAGCGGCTAACAGGTCCAAGGCCTATTATAGCTGTATCCTATTGATTGATTGATTGACTACATGCTCGACCCGTGGCGCCGCCACCAGTCCTCCTCATCCCTAACGGACGCAGAAAACCTCACTCGCACCACAGAATGTTCCTTTTATACAAACATGGAGAAAGCAATCACAGCTATATATGTATATATACATATATGGAGAGAGCAATCATATAATTAAAATATATATAATATATGTGTGAGTGTGTTTGTAAACGTAATACATTGTATATACTTTTTTCAGTGTGTGTGAATCTCGCAGACGTCACTCGGAGGTGGCGGTCAGCAGACCGTGTGTGGATAATGATTTTGACAAGCCTCTATATGACCTTTTCCACAGAGAACACTGCACGGTGAGCTGCTAGATACATTAATCCTTCCAATGCCATCAGAGGGTTGGTTGGTGGTGGGAATCCTTTATATAAGACCTTTTCCACCGAGCACACTGCACGGATAGCTGCTATCCACAACATCAGTTCTTCCCATTCCCGCCAGAGGGCAGGAGAGAGGTCGGTGGTGGAAATCGTCTTTTCCACAGCCTACACATATAATAGTATGAATACTAATAGAGTCGCCACTTTACATTAATTAGTTCTGTCCAATGCCGCCACAGAGCAGGCAGAGCGGGGCGGCGTGGGCTGGTGGTTGAAATCGCCTATTTTGCATCCACGTGGCCCTGACCCGTGTGCCAGCTACTCCTCCTCCAGTAAATCGCCGCGTGCATTCATTCCCAGCATGCAAATCGGATCTGCGCGATATCGGCCGCCGCTTTTGTCGCGGAAACCAGCGGGCCCGGCTAGAATCAGTTAGGCCCACCGTCAGTGCGCAGGCGCGGCAAAGAGTATGCATATTTGATCAAGCGCAGGCCCGGGGAATGAATAAATAAATAAATAAATAAATAAAACATAAATAAATAAATAAATGAATGAACTCGCAAAATGGGGTATAATTCATCCTCACTCCGCGTCCCCTCCACTCCTTACTTTCTCCTCTCGCGCTTTCTCCTCCCTCCTCCCTCCCCCCTCCTCCTCCCTCCCTCCCCTCCTCCCTCCCCTCCTCCCTCCCTCCCACTTCCTCCTTCTTCCCCCCTCCCCCTCCTTCCCCCTCTACCTCCCCTTCCTCTCTCCCTCACCCCTACATTACTCCTCCCTCGCCATTTCCCCTCCCTGCCCCCCCCCCCTCCCTTCCACCTCCATCCCCTTTCCTCCTCCCTCCCCTGCTCCTCCCTCCCCTGCTCCTCCCTCCCCCTTCTCCCTCCCTCCCCCTCCCCCTCCATCCCCTTTCTCCCTCACACCTTCCTCCTCTCTCCCGCATCCTCCTCCCCCCTCCTCCCTCACCCATCCATTCCCCCTCCTCCCTACTCCTTCCCTCCCCCTTCTCCCTCCCCCCTCCCCATCCCCCTTCTCCCTCACACCTTCCTCCTCTCTCCCCCATCCTCATTCCCCCTCCTCCCTCACCCATCCATTCCCCCTCCTCCCCACTCCTTCCCTCCTCCACACTCCCTCCCTCGCACCCCCACTCCCTCCAAAACCATGAAAATCCCGATAGTGACTCGAACGACTGAGCGGGAACGGCCATTTTTCTTTGGCGCGAGAGCCGGCGTGGCCGGGCCCCTGAATCAGGGAGAGGTTTAAACCGATCTCATCATTTTTGCGAATCTAACAAAGATTAATCACCAGCGTCAACTTTTCAATTTGACTGATGTTCCAGTCGCTAAAGTTTTGCGGAAATAAAATGGAAATTTTTACTGCCGTGCGACTCGAATCGCGATCAGTATTCGGCAATGTTCCCCTCCCTCTCACCCCTCCCTCCTACCTCTCCCCCCTCCCTCTCACCCCTCCCTCCTCCCTCTCCCCCCTCCCTCCCCCCTCCCTCCTCCCTCCCCCCCTCCCTCCCCTCTCCCTCCTCCATCTCCCCCTCCCTCACCGATACCTAGCCCCTTCTCCTCCTCTTCGTCCCTCCTCCCCATTCCATATTCCAAATATGTCCTCCCCTCCCCCTCCCCTTCCCTTCCTACTCTTCCCTTCCATTCGCTCCCGCTTTGATCCCACTCCCCAATTGTGCTCCTTCTCCCATTCCTTCTCCTTCCCCCTTCCCTTCTTCTTCCCCCCCCCCCCCTCCCCCCTTTCCACCATCATCACTGATAGAATCCCTCCCCATCGTCCCTCTCCAGCCCCCTTCCCCTTGCCTCCGTCTCTTGTCTTACCCCTCTCCTCCCCCTTGGTATATTCTCATTCCTTCACCTCCCCCTCCACCTCCTCCTTTTCTCCACGAGATATCCCCCTCTCCCAGCCTGCCCGATCCCCCCCCCCCTCCCATCCCCGATATATTTCCCTCCCCTCAGCCTCCCCATCCTCTCGCGCCGCTAAAACCCACAGCTGGCATTGATAGCGGCTGAGAGAACCCACACACGACTCAAAACCTGTCGGTTCCTCCGATGCGGCGTCTTGTCTTGCGTCGCGCACGACAGTTGGAAATTTCCCAAATCAGCGCGCTCTAAAAATAGCCCACTCGCCGGTCTCGTTTATTGCCACATCATCAGCGCGCCTTTTTACGCCGTCCCTTTCCCCCCTCCGCGCTCCAAGATGGAGAGTTCCAACCCAACCAGCCAACCAGAGGCCTGGGCCAAAAAGGAAAAAAAAAGTAAAAACGGTCACCCACTCGGCCGGCTGTTTTTCTCGCTCCCTACCCGTGCTCACGAGGGGCCTCGAATGGCGAGATTTTCGGGAGGGGAATGCATCACGGTAATGAGTAGGGGTTGTGAGATTTCTACCTACCCCTCGCCGTTGGGGAAATAATCAGCATTTGTCACAGCCGAAAGCGGCGGGAAAAAAGACTATTGTGATAAAAGTGAGGTGAGTCGATGAACCCCGCGGGTAGATAGGTTAGATGGGGGAGGAGGGGTGTGGTGTGTTTCGCTGGTAAGTTTGGCTATGTCGTCTGCTGGGATTAAATGTCGTCTGCTTTTGGCAAATTAACGTAGATTGGTAGTGGGATGTAGTGTCTTCACTACTGACATATACTGAGTTGTCTGCTGTTATTAAATGTCGTTTGCTTTTGGTGATTTCACTGAGAATGAACGTCCAACACACAAAATGAACATCATAAGGCGCACATGTGGTGGATCTCTACGTGACAGCAGACGACATTTTAACTGCCGGCTGAAGACGATGCTGCAGGCCTGATGCAAACATTAGTAAAAGAACTCTCCTCCTCTGAAGGAAATGGTTCATCTTTCCCACAATGCAACCTCAATCCAAGTAGGACCTTCTGACTTATACTCCTCCTCTCACTCTCCGCCGTTTTGGTAGATCGTGGGATTCGAACCCTAGTTGAGTGAAACCAATTATTTAAAAATTGATACTTGTCACTTCCTAGCCAGGCACTTGGCATTATGAGGATAGAGCAAGGACTGGTTGGTTCAGTGTCAGGATAATGTGACTGAGTGCGATATCAGGTCATGGTGCTGGCAGCCTGGTCTCCCAGTGGGGCAGCACTATAAAGTTGCCATGAGTGTGCACTGACACATGCCGGTGCCTGTCCTGATATGACCTGAGATGTTATCAGGTCGTAAAACTCTAACAACCAACCAACCTATCAACTCACTCCCAAAGAACAACAAAGACACCTGTGGCTCTCACACAGGATGCAGAGATTATCAGAGCTGTTCTGAATGTTGCAGATGAAAATCCACTTCGTTTCAGCTTGCAATAGTTCAAATATGATCGTTTTTAGAAGTGAGTGTGAGTCTGTGCTCGTGTGTCTGGGGGGAGGAGGGGGGGTGGAGGTAATTCCTCATCTCGTGATATCTCGTGATATCTCCTTGGGAGATGTGGCGGCGGCGTCCAGTGACGTCACAGCTTAGCCAGGCCTGGGGCTCGTGAGTGAGAAAGGATGGCTTTGTGCTAAATGTCGTCTGCTTCTGCTAAATGTTGGTAGCATCTGCTATATGTCGTCTGCTTCCATTAAATGTCGTCTGACTCTGGTAAATGTCATATGCTTGTGCTAAATGTCTTCAAATTCTGCTAAATGTCTTCTGCCTCTGCTAAATGTCGGCTACTTCCATTAAATGTCGCGGGCTATCATTGAATGTTATCTGTTTCCACTAAATGTGGCATACTTCTTCTAAATTTCGTCCGACTTTGCTAAATATCGCCTGCCGTCGTTGAATTTGTCTTTTTCTACTAAATGTCACCTGCTTCCATTAAGTTGTGCCTGCTTCTGCTAAATGTCGTCTGCTTTTCCTAATTTTGCCTGTTTCCGCGAAATCTTGTAGGTCTCTGACAAATGCCGTCTGCTTCCATTAACAGTCGTCTGATGTGAGTGAATGATTGAGGTTTAAGGTACGAACAACATCTGAGGTCATATCGGGCCGGGTAGCTACTTGCAACAGGGCGCACTTATGTTGCTCCACTCAGCTATCGGTTACACCATGATATATAGAGCACACACACTACATAGAACATATATGATATATATAAATATATACAATGTATACACATACCAGTCATAACAGTCTAACAATGGCACATCCCCAGATTCATCAGACAACGATCTGGATACACAGGTCTCATGACCTTCGTCTGGTAAAGATATAAATAAACCAAATAGGTAGTGATATATTTATACACATATAATGTCATACATAATAAATGTATTATTCATTACACAACCAACACCATACCAATATGGTTCTCAAATAGTTCTATTTGTTCTAGAACTTTTCAGAGGTCTTCATACAATTAACCTACTCCTTCCAGTTCCATTAATATAATATTTATATAAAGATCCATTTTATATTTCACATATGACATAAAATGTATATGCAATAGATACAATACAAATACAATTATATGTATACATTAAATAAACCTAAGTAAGTAATGATATATTTAAAATGCATAATGGCATAACTAATATATTTATATGACATTTATAATGTTATATGACATCCATAATATAATAGATACAATACAAATGTGATGGTCCACGGTCTTTCACACTGCCACGCACTCACAGAAGAACGCCAAGATTAAGTAGCAGTACACTTCCACTGTTTTTTTTGAAAACCTATCCGCTCTCCACGGCATCAACAGTCAGTTGACCCACCCCCTAAAGGTCCCACATCGCCTCTATAGGTGGGTGGGTGTGTGCTAGCCATATGCAGTAGAGGGCAGCCCAGTCGGGGCCCTACCCGATGGCTAGTGTTCTGCCACCTAGCGCAGTTCAGTGTAACTGCATAGGTGTGCGGCATAGTGTCCGCCACCACCACATGGTAGTGGAGCTCATGTACAATGTACAAACTACTACACTGCCCCCCTAGAGTCTCACCGGTCGCAGTAGGCGAACCGATGAGAATCGAAAATGATAGAAGGCAACATGAGATCTAAGTCAAAAGGGAGTTGTTTGTTTGTTGTTCTTTTACATCCTAGCAACATCTAAGGTCATATCAGGAGGGTACCGACTTGTGACAGCGCGCACTCATGGCGACTTTATAGTGCTGCCCCACTGGGAGATCAGGCCACCAGCACCATGACCTGATATCCCACTCAGTCACATTATCATGACACTGAGCCAACCAGTCCTTGCCTTATCCTAATAATGCCGAGCACCTGGCTAGGAAGCGACAAGTATAAATTTTTAAGTCATTGGTTTGACTCGACCAGGGTGCGAACCCACAACCCCACGATCTACCAACACGGGAGACGGTCGAAAGAGAGAGAAGCCTTACAAACATCTTTGTATCCATATGCGCAATGCCTAGATCTGCCTGCAGATATAGCGAAGACTAGCTACCTAGCTGCAAAAGCAAACAGTTCAATAATGGACATAAATCTAGGTGAAGAAAGGAGCTTTAAATGTTTTGTTGTCCTAAGCAACCTCTCCCAGCTTCTATGAAGTGTATGTAATAGAATGGTTTTTTTTTGCTGGGAGAGAGGAGAATTGTTCATACCCCACAAGTGGAACTCCCTCAACAGGAGGAAGCAAAGAGCTGCTCATACCACCCCCACCGCCTCCCACATCCAGAGAACCGGCAGCGGGGTGCTCCTCATTCTGTGCAGAGCGGCTCCTCTTCGAGCTCCCTCAGTCTGTCCTCCTGTGTGTCCATGTCGCCTGGCAAGTAAATCACAGATGGTATTACATCACAGACACATCACGCAGACACACCCAGGACCCGCCACACTCGGCAACCCGCTCCGGTGTAGAGTGCATGAAAGTAGAAGGGTAGTGTTACTTATAACAATTGAGAGAGTTTCCACAGATACAACGCTGGGATGTAATACATCCAGTAGGAGGTTAAGGGTGCCAGCAAGAACCCCTCCTCCTACAGGGCAAATTACACCCTGTGCATCCTCAACTGCTATAAGACAGGAGTCGATACACATGCTGTCATTCGTGAACTGCCAGAAGCGCTTACTTTAAATAGTAAAAAATACAAAGAATGCAGTTTATTGTAAGAGTCAGGGAGGCACTGACAATGATAATATCGTGTATAATATATACAAGTGCCAACCCTCCAACTCTCGCACCATCGTCAACCTTGATCCACTAGATTAATTTTGAAAAAATGTTTACTAATAGGTGTGGAAAATGGATTTGTTTATTTGTTGTTGTTTTACGTCCAGCAACATCTAAGGTGATATCAGGATGGGTACCGACTTGTGACAGTACACACTCATAACGATTTTATAGTGATGCCCCTCTGGGAAATCAGGCCGCCGGCACCATGACCCGATAACCCTTTGGACGTATCGTTGGAACACCCGCAGAACCAACAATAGGGTACCTCAAAACATTCTCATCAAGTTCCGAAGCATCCCGGTTACATGACTCCCAGCCTGACCCACCCCCAATAGAAGGTCCAGGTTCTATCTCCAACTGCGACCCCGAAAACGTACGATCCATAGCCAAATCATCCCCTAACACTGACTTTAACGGGTCATCGGCCACAGGCCATGTCTCCAAAGCCGGTGAGATCTCCACATGAGTGGGTGAAAAGGGATTATATTGCCCGAACCCTGTCCCTGCAGAATGGAATGCTGAACTCCCCCATGGCGAATACTCCAGTGGCGCTTCCAACCCAGAACTACTGCGTATGCCCAGACTGAAATCATCGCGCCATGCACGAGTACTGCCTCCGAACCATTGCTTATCGACAGAGACTGTATATCATCAAGAGCGAAGCCCACCTTCACTGTACTCCCCGGTTCGCCCTCCCCAGTGTTTATATGACCCAAGAGAACATCACGCACCCCGTCCAATGCTACAACACCTTGTACTGCTGTAACACTATTACCTATCGAACAAGCGCCCAACTGTGTGTCAAGTGCCCCGTCCAGGCACACCCCTGGTGTAATCACAGAGGCGAAACCTGGTGGAGGACCGCTAGTCATGCCCTCCCCCCGACCAATTAACACCTCATGACCCTCCCCAATGACGCTGGTACCTGCACTGGGAATAGAATTATCACCCACCTTCACCACAACAGGTTTAGGAAGAGTGCGATGCGGTGAAAGCACCATAGAAGCATTCGCACTCACATGGGGATCCAACGGGACACACACCACCATCACTTTGGTATGGATGCCCATTATGCAGACGGGCTGTCGACATCCCCTCCATACCAATTTATGAAGAGAATCTAAACAATAAAGACCTCGACCAGGTCCATCACTCACCCCTTATGCAGAAGGAAAGCACTGGTCACGGCACCAATGTGATAGTCCACAGTCTTTCACACTGCCACGCACTCACGGAAGAATGCCAAGAGTAAGTAACAGTACGCTTCCACTGGTTTATTGCAAAACCTATCTGCTCTCCGCGGCGTCAACAGTCAACTGACCACCCCCCCCCCAACTCACTAGGTCCCATGTCGCCTCTATAGGTGGGTGGGGGTGTGTGCTAGGCCACATGCAATAGAAGGCAGCCCAGTCGGGGCCCTGCCTGGTGGCTAGCATGTCGCCACCTAGCGCAGTTCAATGTAACTGCGTAGGTGTGTGGCATAGTGCCTGCCGCCACCATCTGGTAGTGGAGCTCATGTACAGACTACTACACAAATACTAGTATTTGTATATACTAAATAAACGAAAGTACACCTAGGTAATAATATATCTATAGTATATAATGACATAACAAATATATTTGTTTGACTGTTGTTGTTGTCCTAGCAACATCTAAGCATCTAAAGTTATATCAGGACGGATAAATAATATATAACAATTATGATGCATATGCAATAGACACAATGCAAATACAATTATATATATACTAATTATATATATTTAAATCTATATAGTGATTATGGATGTTTTTGCAAATGAAGGTAACCATTACACCTAGAGTGGTATTTGAACCCACATGTCTGCCACTCCGGAGCTAGCCTCCTAACCATTAGCCTATATAAGCTCCCTGGTGCGTCAACCTACCCGCATCTACCCTGTCTCGTCGGGCCGATTACAGTTAGGCTCAGTTGAGAGTTGAGCTGTGTGTGTGCGACCAGTTTAACATTTGTTTATTGCATTCATTGATAAAGCAGTCACATTTTCAAACGCGGAAATTGGTTTCCCCCATTCCACTGCTCCTTGCCTTTATCCCAATAATGCCGAGCACCAGGTTAGATAGCGACAATAATAATTTTATATTAAAACTTGTCAAAGTCATCGGTTATGTAATCGTGACAAGTATGTATTTTTACCAGATTGATTTCCGGTGTTCAAACCCAGGGCACAACCTGCCACACGAAAGGCGGACACTCTACCCATTTGGCCATCCCGTCTGTTTTAGTGTTGTTGTTTGTTGGATGTGGGTGTGGGTGTTGGTGTGGGTGTGGGGTGGAGGAAAGGGGGGTCCTTTCCCACGGAAAGTCATCTGTATTCATTACGCATGCGGCATCACCTTTGATGATGTCGTCTGTTGTCAACTTAACTACAGGAACTGATTGTGATGCAGACAGCTCGAGGGGAGAGTTGCACTTCTTAGCAAAAAGAGACAAATCTTTATCTTTTCACATTTTATGGCGTAGAGATTGTTAGATTTGCGTAATACGCAGTGAATATTTGTCAGGTACTAAATCAACTATATCAATTGATACTTTGCGATTTCAGTAAGGAAAGCGCTGAATACTGAATCAACCCTATTTTTTTATCATCGATTGATTAGACCTAAGCAGAGAAAGTTTCAACCGCAGAGAATAGAACTTTGCCACGGATTGCGGCGCCACCTGTCGGTATACGCGTTAACTTGTCGGGCCACGTGACCACACTCTGCTCGCGAAAATTATCGACTTATATAATATTTATATAATATATTATTCACCAGACGCGGTGGCCAAATTGGTAGAGTGCAGGATTCCCGTGCAGAAGGTCGGCAGTTCGAATCCCGGTCGAGTCAAACCAATGACTTACAAAATTGATACTTGTTGCTTTTTAGCCTGGTGCTCGGTATTACTAGGATAGGACAATGATTGGTCAGCTCAGTATCAGGATATGTAATTGAGTGAGATATCAGGTCATGCTCCCCTCGGCCTGGTCTTCCAGTTCTAGTGGGGCAGTAATATAAAGTCGCCAGGAGTGTGGCCTGTCACAAGTCGATAGCCGCCATGATTTGACCTTAGATGTTGCTAGGATGTAAAACCCAAACAAACAAATCTATGTATTTTTCACAGTAGGTCAAATTCATTAAAAAAAGAGAGACAGACTACTCTCCCAAAGGAATAAACCTGATAACATTGTCCAGGTGCAGACATGTCAGGAACAGCGGAAGGTTGGTGGGTTTTTGGAGTTTTACGACCTGACAACATCTAGGGTCATATTAGGACGGGTACCAACTAATGACAGTTCGATGATCCGATATCCCACTCAGTCACATTATCCCGACACCGTGCCTACCAGTCCTTGCCCTATCCTAATAATGCTGAGTGCAAGGCTAGGAAGCGGCAAGTATTAATTTTGTAAATCATTGGTTTGACTCGGCTGGGAATCGAACACCGAACCTTCCGCATGGGGAGCCTGCGCTCTACTGATTCTGCCACCGCGTCCGGTACAATGACGTGACAAAGATGCAAATATACTGTGTACTAAACGGTACTCACGATATGGACTCACGCCGTTCTTATACAGTGTACATCAATATGGGAAGTGGTAGGGGGGGGGGGGGGAGAAAGGGGAGGAGATGGGAGGAGGAAGGTGGGACGCGGCAGGGTTGAGGGGGAGGGGGAAGAGGGGGAGAAAGGGAGGGCAGTATGGAAGGGAGATGGGAAGTGGTAGGTGGGAGGGAGGGGGATGAGGGAGGGGGAGAGGGGTAGGGGAGAGGGGTAGGGGAGCGGGGAGAAATGGCAGTAGGGAGGGGAGAGGGGGGAGGGGGGAGGGAGGGGAGGGGAGAAGGAGGGGAGGAGGAAGGGGGAAGGAGGAAGGGGGAAGGGGGAAGGGGGAAGGGGGAAGGGAGGCAAGGGAGGCAAGGGAGGCAAGGGATAAAAGAGAGAGAGAAGGCAGTAGGGAATGGATCTAGGAAGGGGAGGTGGGGACGAAGGAATGGGAGAGGTGGGAGAGGGTGGGGCTCGAGAGTGAAACACGAAAGCGGCCTTTGAAAGTTTAAGCTAAGCTAAAATGGTAATAAGCCTAGATGAAATACGGTAAGCCTAGATTAAATACCAGCCCATCAATTTGGGTAATTTCTTGCTGCCAGAACGAGGCTTTGTTTTTAGGCAGTTTGTTTTCGCGCGCTTTCAGTAAACTGCAGAAAAGTACAGAAAACACACAGAACGCGCTCGACTAATGGCGGAGACACATTTCATCATTCTGCAGGATGAGCAGACGACAGCGACTGCAATCTCCAATTGTTGTCTGCTGCGGAACGCGTTCGAGCCCAAGGGGCCACGTTATCAGCAAATAACCGACCATTAGCACAAATAATGAATACACAATGAACAGCAATCCACGGCATAGCCTTAATTTATAGTTCATTCTTCTTTTTATTTGCTGCGTTCTCACTCTGAGGGTCACGTTAATAGCAAATTACCGACAACTAACCCTTAATATAAAAAGAACAGCCCCAAAACAATGAACACTAAAAACTATGTAACTTCGTAATGTAACTGTAGTTTATTGCTCACTATCTATATTTTTTAATTAAAAATTAAAAAAACAAAAAAAACAATGAACCCTCTGTAACTATGTAACTTCATAATGTAACTATAGTTTATTGTTCATTTTCTTTATTGGATTATTTTTGTTTGGTATTGTTGCACCGTTCGCGACATACAGGGCCATGTTATTTACAAATAGCCGGCCAGTAATACAAAAAACCCATAAGCGTCATGGTGCACTGCCACAGTGGTCGATTAGAGGGAGATTGAAATCCACCCTTCCTTGTTTGAACGGACGCGGTAAGAGTGCAGGCTTCCCGTGCAGAAGGTCGGGAGTTCGAATCCCAGCCGAGTCAAACCAATGACTTACAAAATTTATACTTGTCGCGCTCTCTAGCCTGGTGCTTTGCATTGCTAGGATAGGTCAATGACTGGTTTGCTCAGTATCAGGATAATGTGAATGGGCGGGATATTGGGTCATGGTGCCAGAGGCCTGGTATCCCAGTGCGACAGCACTATAAAGTCACCATGAGTGCGTCCTGTCACAAGTCGGTACCTGTCCCGATATGACCGTAGATGTTGCCAGGACGTAACACCCCTACAAACAAACAAAACTCCCTTGTCTGAACATAACCAGGTAGGACTACTCTTTCACGAGGGAACGCGCACCTCAATGTAGGTTGGCGGGAAAGTCTTTATTTGGGGGGCCAGACGGTATGTTCGAATGAGTTGAGCGTCCGTCTCCCGTTTTGGTAGATCGTGGGATTCGAACCCACTGGTTCCAACCCATGTCGAGTCAAACCAATGACTTAAAAATGTATATCTGTCGCTTCCTAGCCAGGCGCTCGGCATTATTAGGATAGGGCAAGGAATAGCTGGCTCAGTGTCAGGATAATGTAACTGAGTGGGAAATCATTTTCATAGGTTGGCGAATAGTCTGGGACTATCGCCAATTGATCGCTGACTGGGCACCGACCGATCGACGACTGGTCGACGACCGTGGCACCGATGTCAAGCTCCTGCGACCACTCGGCGATCGGTCAGTGACCAATCGTCCGACTTCTCTAAGACCAGGGAAGACTGCTTGTCGATCGGTTGTCGATCGGTGTCGATCGGTTGGCGATCGGTTGGCGATCGATTGGCGATCGGTTGGCGATCGGTCGGCGAGTGGGCAAGGACTGATTTGCAACTGATTTGTGGGGCAGTCATTTAGCCCCACACTATCAGCGCTGTCAGTAGGTAGGGATGCCTGATTGTGGAGCTGTCATTGAATCACCCACACTGTCAGTGCTGTCAGTGTAAGTAGGTAGGTATGCCTGATTGTGGAGCTGTCATTGAATCACCCACACTATCAGTGCTGTCAGTGTAAGTAGGTAGGGATACGTGATTGTGGAGCTGTCATTGAATCACCCACACTGTCAGTGTAAGTAGGTGGGGATATATGATTGTGGAGCTGTCATTGAATCACCCACACTGCCAGTGCTGTCAGTGTAAGTATGTAGGGATACCTGATTGTGGAGCTGTCATTGAATCACCCACACTGTCAGTGTAAGTAGGTAGGGATACGTGATTGTGGAGCTGTCATTGAATCACCCACACTGTCAGTGCTGTCAGTGTAAGTAGGTAGGGATACGTGATTGTGGAGCTGTCATTGAATCACCCACACTGTCAGTGCTGTCAGTGTAAGTAGGTAGGGATACCTGATTGTGGAGCTGTCATTGAATCACCCACACTGTCAGTGCTGTCAGTGTAAGTAGGTAGGGATACCTGATTGTGGAGCTGTCATTGAATCACCCACACTGTCAGTGCTGTCAGTGTAAGTAGGACCTGAGGCGCATACACCTGTCATGTAGGTGGGGATATGATTGACTGTCATTGAATCACCCACACTTTCAGTGCTGTCAGTGTAAGTAGGTAGGGATACCTGATTGTGGAGCTGTCATTGAATCACCCACACTGTCAGTGCTGTCAGTTCATATAGCTGTCAGTGTTGTCAGTATAACTAGATGCACTAGATTGTGAAGCTGTCACCACACACACTGTCAGTGACATCATTTCATATAGATATCACTACCTGCACTGTCAGTGTTGTCAGTATAACTAGATGCACTGGTTGTGAAGCTGTCAGTGCTGTCAGTGCTGTCAGTTCATATAGCTGTCACCACTCACACTGTCAGTGATGTCATTTCATATAGCTGTCACCACCCACACTGTCTGTGCTGTCAGTTCATATAGCTGTCACCACCCACACTGTCAGTGCTGTCAGTTTATATAGCTTTCACCACCCACACGGTCTGTGCTGTCAGTTCATATAGCTGTTGCCACCCAGACTGTCAGTGATCTCATTTTATATAGCTGTCACCACTCACACGGTCTGTGCTGTCAGTTCATATAGCTGTCACCACCCACAGCGTCAGTGCTATCAGTTCAGATAGTTGTTTGTTTGTTGTTGTTTTACGTCCTAGCAACATCTAAGGTCATATCAGGACGACTTGTGACAGTGCGCACTCATGGCGACTTTATAGTGCTGCCCCACTGGAAGACCAGGCCGCCAGCACCATGACCTGATATCCCACTCAGTCACATTATCCTGACACTGAGCAAACCAGTCCTTGTCCTATCGTAATAATACCGAGCGCCAGGCTAGGAAGCAACAAGTATCAATTTTTAAGTAATTGGTTTGACTCGACCAGGGTTCGAACCCACGACCCCACGATCTACCAACACGGGAGACGCAGTTTATATATCTTTGACCACCCACACTCTCATTGTTGTGAGTGTTGTGAGTGTCGTGAGTGTCGTGAGTGTCGTGAGTGTCGTGAGTGTCGTGAGTGTCGTGAGTGTCGTGAGTGTCGTGAGTGTCGTGAGTGTCGTGAGCGTCGTGAACGTCGTGAGCGTCGTGAGCGTCGTGAGCGTCGTGAGCGTCGTGAGCGTCGTGAGCGTCGTGAGCGTCGTGAGCGTCGTGAGCGTCGTGAGCGTCGTGAGCGTCGTGAGCGTCGTGAGCGTCGTGAGCGTCGTGAGCGCGTGAGTCGTGAGCGTCGTGAGCGCGTGAGTCGTGAGCGTCGTGGGTGTATGTGGGTGCTGTGAGTGTGTGGGTTGTGAGTGTTGTGAGTGTGTGAGTGTGTGAGTGTGTGAGTGTGTGAGTGTGGAGTGTTGGAGTGTTGGAGTGTTGAGTGTTGGAGTGTTGGGTGTGAGTGTTGTGAGTGTGTGAGTGTTGTGAGTGTTGTGAGTGTTGTGAGTGTTGTGAGTGCTGTGAGTGTTGTGAGTGTTGTGAGTGTTGTGAGTGTTGTGAGTGTTGTGAGTGTTGTGAGTGTTGTGAGTGTTGTGAGTGTTGTGAGTGTTGTGAGTGTTGTGAGTGTTGCGAGTGTTGCGAGTGTTGCGAGTGTTGCGAGTGCTGTCAGTGTTGTCAATGCTGGCATGTCGTCAGTGCTGTCAGTTCAAATAGCTGTCACCACACTTTGTGCAAAACGCTGTGTGTGAAACTTTCCCACCAATTCACTTCGAGGTTTTCGTGTCGGCTGCGCTCAACTCGCATTCCCTAGTGTGGATACTAAAGTTTGCCTTCATTTTCAACCCGGCAATGATTGTTCTTGCTCTGGAGGTGGGGGTGGGGGTACAGGGGGGATGGAGTAGGGGTGGGGGAGAGGACTTTTCTGAAAATAACGGATGACAGTTCTGGCACGTTTTAACACTGTCGCCATCTAATACCCAACGCATTTGTTTTCCCGTGCTTTTATCGCGGACCGGAAGCCAGCCGAGTCGACCGAGGGGCATGCTGGGTAGTGTTACCAGCGTTACCATATTCCCCCACCCTCCCTCACCTGGCGCCGAGGACCCTGTGAGTGCGCGCGCTCACTGATGAACTCGCGCTGTAAATTGCTGAGTCATTAAATTGCTGATTGTGTTATGTTTCCTACATGGTTGAACAGATGGAAATATGGTCGGTCCTTAGGTGGGTGCTTAAAGACCATATCTCGTCACCACCATTCTCTGCAACCCCTCCCCTCTGCACCTCCCTCCCCCTTCCCTCACCAACCTTTCCTCTCCCCACCACCCGCTCTTCCCCATCCTAGGTTCCTCTCCCCATCCATTCTCCCCTGATCCTTCTATCTCCACCCTCTTCCCCTCCACCCTCTTCCCTTCACCTCTCCCTCTCTATCCTCTTTGTCCCCATCCTTCCACCCCACCCCTCATATCACCCCCACCCTCTCTCTTCCCCTCTCAGAGCAACCCCCCCCCCCCCTTCCTCTGTTCTCCCATCCCATCTTGACCCACCCCTCTCCATCCTCCTCCCCTATAGATCTTATCCCCTCATCCACCTATTTTACCCAGCCCTCCCCTCTATCCGTCCACCCATCCCTCCCCTCTCCTCCGCCCCATCCTTCTCCTCTCCCTCCCTCCTACCCACACCTCCGCTCCAACTTCCCCTTTTCCCTCCCTCCTCCCCTCCCCCTCCTCCCCCCATTCCCCCCCCTCTCCTGCCCCACCCTTCCTAACTCCGCCTCAATCGTCCCCTCCCCCTCCCTCCTCCCTTCCAACCACACTTCCCTCTCCCCCCTCTCCCCACTCCTGCCCCACTCTTACCCCACGCTTCCCCTACCTTTCCCTTCCCCCTCCGCCCCAACCTTACCCCTTCTCTCTCTCGCTCCTCCCCTCCCGCTCCTCCCCGCGCTTCCCCATCTCCCTTCTACCCTGCCCGACCCTTCTCCTCCCCCACCCCCTACCCCCACACTCACCATATCCTCATCCAGGCAGAACAGATAGCTCTCACATATCGCAATGTAATGCTCTTGATTTTTAAACGCATTTCTCAATAATAATAACCATTATTATTTGGGTTCTTTTTCTAAACCCAGTTCATGCATCATCCTGCATTTTTGTGCCACTGCAGTCAGTCTTAGAACTCATTTCACAGCAGAGCCTCGAGGCACCATAGACTTGTTTCCTCTCGGATCGCATGCTTACTTATTTAAATTCCCAATTCCCAATAGAATAGTCATTTTTATTTGGTTATTTTATCGTTGGCGATGGTTTAAAAGAAAAAAAACATCCCACCACCCAAACCAACATGACGTTTGCCAGTGCTCGCAAGTGCTGTTTTACATTTAATACAATTCTAGATTAAACATGTTAATTGAGTTCTTTTACCAGAATACCGCTCACTTGATGCACCAGCAGACAAGACAACTAACAATCGCCATATTCGTTCCTTACGAGCTTCTTCGTGACATTTACTACCTGCAGACTACACATTTAGTCAAAATAATCAGCCAAGTTCCAATGAAAATACGCAACTATTAATGGATTATGTTCACAACAGACGGTATTTAGTCACAGCAGACGACAATTTAACCAGTCCACTACGTTCTTCATACTGGAACACTCTACCAGGGGATGTGACGTCATAATGCAACAATAATCACATGACGCAACACAAGAAGAACCAATGCTTTAATTCCACCTTTTTCTGAGATTACTATTTTGACATAAGCTATTAATCTCGGATATTTTTTAAGTAGTAAACAAGGGGAAGCACATATTTGGAGGCAGAACATATGTTCCTGGAAGAACAAAAGAAAAGATAAGAAAATATGAGCAAAGCACGTGTAGATGTATGAATCTTAGTCGATATTTAGGAGAAAAAAACACATAATATACATACGCATAAATAATTGGGCATGTATGGCGCCAACTAGCGGAATTGTAGTGAACCAGTAGACAGATAATCCACCAGGTGGCGACAGGGTTAAGAGACCGCCGAACCGGCTATAAATGAATAATTCAGGATACAACTCTGATAGGGCTCAAATGAGAGGAAGAAATTGATTGTCACACAAAAGGAGCACAAAGAGGAGCGAGCAGAATTGGCGGGCGGACGCGCGAGTCCTCGCCGAGTCGAGATGGCGCCACCAGCACAAAGTTTGGGTAACTAAGTTGTCGCGCCGGCCCGACGAAATCATCTAAAATGGCGCGTTTTGCGACGTAAAAGTTAGACGTGTCGCCGGTAATGTAATCAAGTTTACTCTCAATTTGTGTCAGTTGTGGTGGCGGGCTGGTGGGTGGTGGAATTATGCTGTTGAGTGGTGGGTGGTATTGGATGGTGGAGTGGTATTGGGCGGTGTTGGTGGTGTTGGGTGTTGGTGGATGCAGCAGCGTGGCGGTGTTGATGCTGTTGGTGTGGTGTGAGTGCTGGCAAGGATTGTGATGGTGGTATTGGTGGTGGTGTTGGGTTTGTTTGTTTTATATCCTAGCAACAGCTAAAGTCATATCAGGATGGGTATCGACTTGTGAAAGTGCACACTCATGGTAACTTTATAGTGCTTCCCTACTAGGAAATCAGGCCACCAGCACCATGACCTGATATCCCACTCAGTCACATTATCCGAACACTGAGCGAACCAGTCCTTGACCTATCCTAGTCATGCCGAGCCCCTGGCTAGGAAGCGTCAAGCATACATTTTTAAGTCATTGGTTTTTCTCGACCAGGGTTCAAACCCACAAACTCATGGGTTCGGATCCCCCGATCTCCCAAAACAGGGGACGGATGCTCAACTCATTCGGCCACCCCGTCTGGTCTAGGTAGTGATGGTTGGTGGTGGTGGTGTTGGGTGGTGGTTTTGTTGGGTGTTGGTGGTGGTGTTGGCGGTGGTGGTGGTGGTGTTGGGTGGTGGTGTTGGGTGGTGGTGTTGGGTGGTGGCGTTGGGTGGTGGGGTTGGGTAGTGGTGTTGGGTGTTGGTGTTGGGTTTTGGTGTTGGGTGTTGGTGTTGGTGTTGGGTGTTGGTGTTGGGTGTTGGTGTTGGGTGTTAGTTGTGGGTGTTGGTGTTGGGTGTTGGTGTTGAGTGTTGGTGTCGGGTGTTGGGTTTTGGTGTTGGGTGTTGGTGTTGGGTGGTGGTGTTGGGTGGTGGTGATGGGTGGTGGTGTTGGGTGGTGGTGTTGGGTGTTGGTTTTGGGTGTTGGTGTTGGGTGTTGTTGTTGGGTGTTGGTGTTGGGTGTTGGTGTCGGGTGTTGGTGTTGGGTTTTGGTGTTGGGTGGTGGTGTTGGGTGGTGGTGTTTGGTCTTGCTGTTGATTGTTGGTGTTAGGAGTTGGTGTAGGTGGCGTTGGGTGACAAGGGTGGGGCGTGGAACAAACTGTCAATAACCTACATACTGTGTCCGCCATATGTGGGAAGGAGACAGAGTCGGGTGGGAGTCGAGTGGACCGACACGGAGGGTGGGGCGGGGCGTGGGGTGAGGTGGAGGTGGAGGGGGGCTGGAGGGGAGGATGCGCAGCCGACTGAGATGGAACTGGGGCTGCAGGAAGGTGGAGACGGGGAGAGCGTAAGGCAGAGGAGTGGGCGAGGAGTGAGGGAGAGTTAGGGGGATGGGTGGGGAGTGAGTATTGGGGTGGGGGTGGGGGGTGGGGTGGGGGGTGGGGGGCTCAGGAAGCAGGGAACCAGCAGGAACCAGTCGGGACAAACAAGCAGTCACGGCAGGTACAGCCTGCTGCCTGCGTGAGCGCACACCACCTAGTGGGCGTGGCCACGACCGGCCATGATTGACAGGCAGCCGAGGCAGGCGTGGCTTCTTACAGATAAGACTGGAGTTTTAAACCGCACCATCCATTAAATAAAACAAACCTAAAAAACCCAAGGAGGAGACTAAAAAGAAAGAGCCCTCTAATTTCTTTTCGATTCTTTCCTAAAGAAACCCGGCTCGTGTTTCCGGTAATTTAAGGCGGGTTTATAGGAAGGGACCGAAAGTGACAAGATGGCGGCGGAAGAGACAAGATGGCGGCCGAAGTGACAAGATGGCGGCGGCTCAGGGCGGCTACCGGAAATACGGGAACTACAGGTAAGGGATTTATAGCACGCATCCCGGCAGACGCGCTATTGTGTGTTATACACTGGTGCCTGTCGCTCAGTTGAATGGCAATAGTCACGTACGAAGTCACCAGCATAGAATTGGGTGCTGAATAGCGAACTAAGTTTGTGCATGCGCAGTCCAAAACGAGAGATACGATGTTGCATACTTGCAGGCAACGGGCCAGTCCTCGTGCGGGAACGCCTTGATTTCAAATGAGTCTCACACTTTGGCCACCAGGCGGGATGGCCGAATGAGTTAGAGCGTCCATCTCCCGTGTTGGTAGATCGTGGAATCGTGGGTTCGAACCCTGGTCGAGTGAAACCAATGACATACAAATTTATACCAGGTGCTCGGCATTATTAGGATAGGGCAAGGATTGGTTGGGTCAGTGTCAGGATAATGGGACTGAGTGGGATATCAGGTCATGGTGCTGGTGGCCTGGTGTCCCAGTGGCACAGCACTATAAACTCGCCATGAGTGTGCACTGTCACAAGTCGGTACCCATCCTGATATTACCTTAGATGTTACTAGGATGTAAAACAACATTAAACAAACAAACACTTTGGCTTCAGCTCATTTGCCTGAGAGGTCATTGTGCAGACTAGTACCACAGATAGTAGAGGGATAGATGGTTAAGTGACGTCATGAAAACGTGATAATTGTCCAATTTGAAAGTGTGATAAGTGTCCATGTCATTCATGTGCTATCGCCTAGTATTTTGTTTTAAACCAACATGGTTAATGATGCATTAGAAATGTAGCCAGATATGACTATTGCGACCATCTTTTCTAAAGCGGGATGTTTGAGAGAAGAGCAGAAGGGAGGAAGGATCTGAACTGTTCTGATAGACTGTGCATAATTCAAGCCTGTCCACTGTGAAATATTTGTAAACCATGATGTTCTTGGTCTCCCTCTCCCTCTGCTGCCATTCACCTTCCCTTCCAACAATGTACGGTATATTGAACTCTGACGAATGATGTGGCCAAAATAAATAAGTTTCTTTGTCTGTATAGTGGCAAACAAGCGTTTCTTATTTTTAATTTTTCTGAGAACTTCTTTCTTGGTGATCTTCTTTGTCATTATCACGCTTCCAATATAGCGGCAATATTTTTGGAGTGCATGCTGGGAGAGCCTCAAACAGCCTCGCTTTGAAATCCTTATATATAAAATCCTTGATACTACGTTAACAAGTCCGGTGAACTGCAGTGAGACCCAAGCAACAGCCACTGAGTTGTCCCCGGACGGACGGAACGGCGCACCCGGACAGATCCTGACGCAAATCCCACACAGCAATTGCAAGTGCGCAGTATTGGACGCACACCGATATGATGATGAGGATGTAATAACTCCAAATCAAGTTTCTCTTTAAAAAAAAAAATTATTTTAAAAAGAGAACTAGAAAAGAAGGTATTAACTCCTTCCTGTAAATAGCGTCGAGTATTAATATTAAGTCTGCCACCATATCGATGTCCAATCACAACATCAGATTCCACGCCCCAAGAAACACGACGCGCGATTGAAAAGTGCACGTGCTAATAATAATACCGGAAACTTTAACCCGAAGAAACTAGACTTGGAATGAAATCCAAATTCATCTTTATTACGCTGGTGTTTAATAGAATGAACGTCGTTCCGCGAGCTTTTCCTGAAATATTTTCTACACGTCGCACACACGTTGCGTTCTAACATGCAAAAAAATAAGCATTTGAAAGGCGCAGATGAAAACGAGGCTGTGTAATTAATGAGATAACCAATAGGAATGGCTTGAATATTTCAGTTATTACTAGTTGAGCGGGAAGTGAAAATGTCGTCTGCCCGGACTAAAAAGGTTTGCTTTTAATGGAATTCACTGAGAATTCCCTGAAAGGCATCCGTTCTCACAACATCTGCACGCTACCTGCTGCCACTAAATGTCATCTGTTGTCACCAGACGACATTTTACTGCTCGAAAGCGAGATTTCCTCAGATGGAGCTGACGGCATTTAGTAGCAGCAGATGTTGAATGGCAGCAGACGACATTTTATATGACAACTGATCACATATAGCAGCAGAAGGTGACATTCGATATCGCAGCCGCAGACGACATTTGATATGTGTAGCCTCCAAACGGAAGCAGCAGACGACATTTAGTAAGGAAGCAGACGACATTTAGTAAAGAAACAGACATTTAGTAAGGAAACATATTACATTTAGTTGGTTGGTTGTTGGAGTTTTACATCCAGGAATCATCTAAGGTCATATCAGGATGGGTATCGACTTGTGGCAGTGTGCACTCATGACAATTTTATAGTACTGTCCCACTGGTCGACCAGGCCATGAGCACCATGACCTGATATCCCACTCAGTCACATTATTCTGACACTGAGCCAACCAGTCCTTGCCTTAATAATGCCAAGCGCCTGGCTATGAAGTGACAAGTATCAATTTTTAAGTCATCGGTTTGACTCGACCAGGGTTCAAACCTGTGGGTTCGAATCCCACGATTTACCAAAACGGGAGACGGACGTTCAACTCATTCGGCCAACCCGTCTGGGAATATGACATTTAGTAAGGAACAGACATTTAGTAAGGAAGCAGAGGACATTTAGTAAGGAAGCAGAGGACATTTAGTAAGGAAGCAGACGACTGTGGATAAAGGCGGGAAACGGCGCGTGTATAGGGTTAACGGGTAAAAGAAGATCCGCAACCATAATGGCTTCTAAGAACTGCGCATAGAGCGAGTGGAATTATTAATGACTGCACAAATAGGAATTTCTGACGGGAGCCGACATGCTGGTTTAATATGTTAACATTCTAAGAGAGTCACGTGATGTTGTTTTGCGACAGCCTGCAGGCGGCAGGTGGACTGTTTTACTGTGGAACTAGACCTGGTTGACATGCGCACGGCTTCTGTTTGATAAAAGCTAGAGTGGTGAGGTCATCAAAAAGAAATTAGGATATGTGTCTGTTAGGGCTTTAGTCCTAGCAACTTCTAAGCTCATGTCAGGACGTGTACGTACATAATTGTGATACTGATAATGCCTTTACCGTACTACCCCTCCGGGATTACCACACCCTGGCACCATGGCCTGATATCCCACTCAGTAACATTATCCTGGCACTGAACAAACGAGGCCCTACCCTGGCCTAGTATTGCCGAGCTCCAGGATAGGAAGCGACATATATAATGTAAGTCATAGGTTTGACTCGGTTGGGGTTCAAACCCAAGGCAATCAAGGCCGGTAAAACAAAGCATAATAAGCACTTATTGTCTGATCTTATGGAAGGAAAGCAATATGAAATAAATAAAAAAGAAGAAATTGACTAAATACATGTAAATTTCATCAAGTAAAAAATGTAAATTCTATGCACTTTAAGAAACTCGATATCAACTAGACAGCGCCTTTCCAATTATCATGTTTCAGTTCACTGCAGGAAGATTTGTTATTAATACCATTTAATACCGACCCACCCTCTGGGGAGGCTAAGGACTAACACATGTACATATACACATAAACAATACTCCTATTCAGAGGTGGAAAATGAAACCACCAAAATCCAGCAAACGGAAACGGAAATAGCACTGTATGGGCGCCGCCATTTGTATATTTGTGTTGAATAACAGAATAATCAAAATCCAGCAAACGGAAACGGAAATCGCTTGTCAAACTTTGGTCCGCAGCAAGCAGGGTGGACGACAGCTATTGGTTAATAATATAGTAATACAAATGCCCACTGCCATTCAATTTACTGATACGTGCAGTGCAAACCTTGATTATATTCAAAATTAATAGAAATAAAGAATAATTTGGCACAAACATGGATGCACTAATGCAATATTAAAAGTTTATTCCACGCAAATGACTCGGATCACCCGAATTGCTAGAATTTCAAATCGAACACCGTGAGTGGAGTAAAAGAAATACATGCGCAATCATAAAATACTTTGCTGTAGTTATGTCGGGGGATCGGTCCTAAGCATAGCTTAATCATATTAATTTAAGTTAAAAAAAGAATATTTCTCCTGATCATGTGTATTGAAATTAACAAAAACGTTTTGCTTAATACGTTCTTTCACCTCGACACCTTAAAATAGCTACATTTGATAAATATTAAAGGCATGTTGTGACTTTCTGTTCTGGTCCCCTTGCCTCCGTTGAAGAGTTGTCTAAGGGCTGCTGGTACAAGTGCTAGTCCTCTGGCCTGTTGACGCTTATTGCCCAGATACTGGTCCACTGGCCTATGTTGACGCTTATTGTACAGATACTGGTCCCTTGGCCTATATGGAAGCTTATTGTACAGATACTGGTCCCCTGCTCTATGTTCATGCTTGGTGTACAGATACTGGTATCCTGGTCTATGTTGAGGTTTATTGTACTGGTTCTCTGACCTATGTTGATGCTCATAGTACTGGTCCCCAGGCCCGTATTGAGGCTTATTGTACAAATACTGGTACCCTTGCCTATATTGAGGTTTATTTGACAGATACTGGTCCCCTGGCCTATGTTGAGACTTATTGCACTGGTCCCCTGGCCGATGTTGAAGCTTATTGTACAGATACTGGTCCCCTGGTCTATGTTGAGGCTTATTGTACAGATACTAGTCCCCTGGCCTATCTTGAGGCTTGTTGTACAGATACTGGTCCCCTGGCCGATGTTGAAGGTTATTGTACATATATACCAGTCCTCTGGTCTCTATGTTAAGGCTGAGTGTACACATACTGGTCCCCTGGCCTATGTCGAGGCTTATTATACTGGCCACTATAGATTAACCTCTGCCGGGGATTGAACTACGCGGTGAGCGGATGTGCTACCCAACATGACCGAGACAGCATCATATATTCACAAATATTATGATGAAATATGACTGAAGTAGTTAGTACCTGTCTTCAAATTGAAGCACTAGTACTCTACTCCATCATTGTCCTGACATAGCAGGTGTCCTGTCCTGTCACCGGAAGAACAGTCCAATGAGAAGGAGGTGAAATAATATTCAGCCAACTAGTTCAGATGTAAATAAGTGTGGCGGCAAATCCGATAGGACAGTTTGAAGCTGGCCAAAGTCTCCGGATGTAATTAGGAGTGCCGAACTACTTTTCTCGCCACATTAAACGTGATCAGGCTCACTTTGGCGCTAATTGTGCCCGTATATGGGCATTCTGTCAACTCACGCACCGACAATAGACCTTTTCCGCGGAACTTGCTAAGCGAGCTGCTACCCATATTAGTTCTTGCCACTGCCGTTAAGGGGTGGGTTTGGTGGTGGAAATCCATTACAACACCTTTTCCGCGGATCATGCTGCACAGTGAGCTGTTACCCACATTACTTATTGCCACTGCCATCAAATGGTGGGTGGATGGTGGAAATCGTCTACACAGTGGTAACGGTTGGAATCCTTGACAATAACTTGTCCGTCGTAGGCAGTCACACACAGATGCACAATTGTATTACACAGTCGCACATAATCTTACACAGTCGCACATAATCTTAAACATTCGCACACAGTCGGACATAGTGGCACAGTCACACATGGTTGCACACAGTGGCACATGTGTCATACACAATTGCACAGTTGCATATGATCGCACATGGTCACACACAATCGCACACGGTCACACACAGTCATGCACAGTTGCATACAGTCGCAAATCATCACACACAGCCACAGTCTTAAATAGTCACACAGTGTCACATAGTCGCACATTCACACACAGTCACACACGGTCACACATAGTCCACACAGTCGTGCTGTCACACATAGTCAGACACATTCGCGCAGTCACATATAGTCACACACAGTCGTGCACAGTTGCATACAGTCGCAAATCATCGCAAGTCACACAGAGTCTCACATAATCGCACAGTCTCACATAGTCATGCATTCACACACAGTCACACACAGTTGCAGTCACACACAGTCACACATAGTCACGCAGTCACATGTAGTCACACACAGTCACGTACAGCTAGACACAGTCGCATAGTCGCACACAGTTGCGCACTGTCGCATACAGTCGCATACTGTCACATAGTTGCACACAGTGGCACACAGTCACATGCAGTCACGCCCAATCACACAAAGTCGTGCATTGTCCCGGACAGTCGCAAACAGTTGTGTGCGACCTCTCAGTCGCACATTCGCACCAGTCGCGCACAGTCCCACTGTCACATACAGTATCATGCAGTTGTGCACAGTCGCTTGCAGTCGCTTGCAGTCGCGCACAGTCGCACACAGTCACATTTGGGCACACAATGCAGCCTGACTGGGTGATGAGAGTTCGGGATGACTATTTGAGGGAACAAAGTTTAGAAAGATATTTTGATATTTTTCAATTCAGTTAATATAATTGTTAACTCAATATTCTGTCAGTCAGTACAATTCTGACATACCAGAGAGGATCGCCGAATTAGTAAGACCACTAGTTGGTCTCCCATCGAAGGTTGTGAGTTCGAAACCCGACCAAATTAAACCAATGACTTACAACATTGATAGTTGTCACTACGTAGCCTGACATTTGGTATTAATAGGCGAGAACAATTACTGGTTTGCTCATTATCAGGATAAAATGACAGAGTGGGACATTGAGTCATGGTGCCAGTAGTCCGGTTTCCTAATGGAGCAGCACTATAAAGTCGCCATGGGAGAACACTGTCACAATAGGAACCAATAAGTGAAGAAAGGAGGGGACATGGGCTAAATGATAAATGCGAAACTAAAAGTGACAGTTCGGTACAAAACTGAAAGTGAAGAGAGAGAGAGGATAGGGGTAAATGGGAAACTAAATATATCATACAGAGGATAGGGGATAAATAATGCGAAGCTAACAGTGACAAAAAGAAAGGCTAGGAATATGTGTACAAACCATAACTTGAAGGAGAAAAAGGACATATATATAATATATATACTAAACTGAAAGTGAGATGAATACTAAACTTAAAGTAAAGCACAGAGAGGGAGGACAGGCAAATAAATGCGGAACTAAAAGTAAGCTAAGGAGAGGGTACAGACAGATTAAATATGAAACTAAAAGTCAAGCAGAGATAGAGAGAGATGAATACGAAACTAAGCGTACAGTAAAAAGAATGGACAGATAGATAAATACGAAACTAAAAGTGAAGGAGAGTGAGAGGACAAAGAGATAAATGCGAAACTAAAAACAAAGCAGGGAGAGCCCAGATAGAAAAATCTGAAACTCAAAGTAAACCAGAAATAGAGGAAAGATTGATAAATACGAAACTAAAAGTGAACCAGAGAGAGAGAGAGGGAGTGCACATAGACAAATGCGAAACTAAAAGTGAACTAGAGATAGAGGATAGAGATAAAAACAAAGCTAAAAGTAAATCAGAAGGAGACGGAGGCGGACAGAGAGAAGACTGGGCGATAAAGACGGAACTCAAAGTGAAATTTCAGATGAGCTAAACATATTATCTAAGGACTTTTTGTTGTTGGCCTTTTTTCACACAGCTTGCAGACTCGCGAGAGAACTCACAAGCCAATATGAGTTGAGCAAAAGGAAGAGACAAGAAAAGCCCTCACAACGTGAGGTGGGCTCGGCGTTTGATGCCCTGGGTGGTGCGCGTTTCTTTGCCCCTGTTTTGTCTTAGGGATGGGTTGGTGTGTGCATGGGTGGGAGTGGGGGTGGGGGGAGGACAAGGACGGGGAGGAGAGGCAGGGGAGTAGTGGTTGAGATTGTGCTGGTGTTGGGGAGAGGAGGGTGGGAGGGGGAAGACAAGAAAAGGGGATGGGGAGGCAGGGATGTAGTGATTGAGGCGGTGCTGGTGTTGGGGTGGAGGAGGAGGAGGGGGGGGGACAATAAGGGAGTGGGAGGCAGGGATGTAGTAGTTGAGATGGCACTGATTTGTTTATGTTAGGGATTTACGTCCTAGCAATATCTAAGGTCATATCAGGACGGGTACCGACTTGTGGCAGTGCGCACTCATGTCATCGACTTCATAGTGCTCTCCCATTGGGGTGGGGGGGGGGGGAGCAGGCTGCCGTCACCATGACCTGATATCCCACTTTCACATTATCCTGATACTGAGCTAACCAGCCCTTGCCCTAACCTGTTATTGACAAGCACCAGGCTAGGTAGCGACAAGTATCACTTTTGTAATTCATTGGTTTGACTCGGCCGATATACGAATTCCCGACCTTCCGCATATGAAGCCTGCGCTCTGCCGATTCGGCCATCCCGTCCAGTGAGATGGTGCTGGTGTTCGGGTGGGGAGGATCACAATTTTATGTCGTAACTGGACCCTGCCTTAATGCGCTTACACAAGTTTACAGAATGCTGCAGCGAATGAGTGCTTGAGCAACAGCGCATGCGCAGTAACTCGGGAGGGCCGCGCAGGCGCACTGGAGGGACGAGATCTGATCGGTATGGTGGAGCGGCAGGGGAGGTGAGAGCAAGGGAAGGGGGGGGGGGGGGGGGAAGAGAGAGAGGAGGGAGGAATGGAGAGGAAGGGAGAGGGACGGAAGGAGGGGGACTGAAGGAGCGGAACGGAAGGAAGGGGAGGGAAGAAAGGTCAAGTAAGAATGGAGACGGAGGAGAGGAGGGGAGGGAGGGAAGGAGAGGAGGGAAGGGAGGAAAGGAGGGGGATGGTGAAGTAGGGAAGGAGGGGGGAGAGAGGACGGAAGGAGGCGATGGGAGAGGAGGAGGGAAAGGAAGGAGGGAGGCCGAGAGAGAGAGGAAGGAGGGGTAGCGAAGAAGGGAGATGAAGGAAGGAGGCAGGTCGGGAGAGAGAGAGGAAGGGGGGGTAGGGAAGAAGGAGGGGAGGGGAACGGAGGGAGTGAGGGGAGGGAGTGAGGGAAATAGGGATTGAGGGGAGGGAAGGAGGGAAGCGGAGGGAGGGTGAAGGAGGGAGGGGCGCAAGGAGGAAGGGAGAGAGAAAGGGAGAGGGAGAAGGAAGAGAAAGGAAGAGAAGAGGAGGAGCGAAGAGGGTAGACGCCCTGGCACACGATGTAACATTTAAAAGAAACACATCTTTTTAAACCAACCACCAGCTCAGCTCAGATTGAATCTCTACAGGATCTAGACTCAAATAAATTCACCAAGCTGGCAGAAAAAGGCTCCATTTCATTGCTATACATTAAGACGGCGATCATTCACCTCCGATGAAATCTCAGCCTCGTCCCGCGCAGCTCGTCAATTGCAAACAGATTATATTTCGGATCTGGTTTTCAACTTTTAGATTTTCCTCGTTAGTTTTTCTGTCGATCAAATCTCTCAATCCTTCAAACCGCCTTCTGCGCATGATTTCCAGCGATGCGCTGATTCTTGTGTGTGGGTGTGTCGGTCTGTGCGTGTCCATGTGTGTCTGTGCGTGTTCATATGTTTGTGTGTGTGTGTCCGTGTGTGTGCATGTGTGCATATGTGCGTGTGTGTGCATGTGTGCGTGTGTTTGTGTGTGTCCGTGTTCGCCCGTGTGTATCCATGTGGGTCCGCATGTGTTTACCCGTATGTGTCCATGTGTGTGTATCCGTGTTCGCCCGTGTGTACTCATGTGTGTCTGTGTGTACCCGTGTGTGTCTGTGTCTGTATGTGTCCATTTATGTCCGTTGTGTCCGTTATGTCCGTGCGTGTCCGTGTTTATGCGTGTGTGTCCATGTGTTCCCCTGTGTGAGCACGTGTCCGTGTGTGTCCGTGTGTTTCCGTGTTTATGCATGTGTGTCCGTGTGTTCCCCTGTGTGAGCACGTATCCATGTGTGTCCGTGTCTGTCTGTGTGTGTCAGTTTGTGTCCGGTGTGTCCATGTGTGTCAGTGTGTGTCCGTGTTTGTCCATGTTTATGCGTGTGTGTCCGTGTTTGTCCGTGTGTGTCCGGGTGTGTCCGTGTTTGTGCGTGTGTCCGTGTGTGTCCGGGTGTGTGTCCGTGTGTGTGTCCGTGTGTGTCCGTATCTATGCGTGTGTGTCCGTGTGTTCCCCTGTGTGAGCGCATGCCTGTGTGTGTCCGTGTGTTCACCTGTGTGAGTGCGTGTCCATGTGTGTCCGTGATTGTCCGTGTGTGTCTGTGTTTGTCCGTGTGTGTTCGTGTGTGTCCGTGCGTGTCCGTGTGTGTCCGTGTCTGTCCGTGTTTATGCGTGTGTGTCCGTGTGTGTCCATGTGTGTGTCTGTATGTGTCCGTGTTTGTCCGTGTGTCCTTATGTGTCCGTGTGTGTCCGTGTGTTCCCCTGTGTGCGCGCGTGTCCGTGTGTGCCCATTGTTCAGGAGGATGCTGGGGGAGGGTGTTACTTGCGAATGCCCCGTCCCAATAATTATGTATAACATTGTCACATTATTTGTTGTGTTTGCTTGTTGTTGTTTTACATCCTAGCAACATCTCATGTCATATCAGGACAGGGACCAACTTGTGACAGTGCACACTCATGGCAACTTTAAAGTACTGCCCCACTGAGAGACCAGGCCACCGGCACCATGACCCAATATCCCACACAGTTACATTATCCTGATACTGCGGTAACCAGTCCTTGTCTTATCCTATTGATGGCAAGCACCAGGCGAGGTAGTGACAAGTATGGTTTGACTCGGCTGGGATTCCAATGTCCGATCTTCCACACGGGAAGCCTGTGCTCTACCAACTCGGGCACCACATCCTGTTCTCACATTGCTAGATATGGCTTCGTGCAGGTGACTAAGCATCAATGTTTGTGCACATTTCATTAAATAACAGAAAACCACATTTTTTTACACCTACGGAGATACATGATCTCTCAGTGGGTAATTAGAAAGAGGTCGAGGCCAACGAGTTTCCATCCTAGCAAAATACATACAGGACGGGTATCGAGTTGTGACTGCACAATCATGGAGGCTTTATAGTGCTGCCCTATTGAGACAGAGAACAGCTACAGAGAGAGAGAGTACCCCAACCAGTCTTTATTATCTTCACACTGGGCCAACCAGTTCTTGTAATGTCGAGCACCAGGCAAGTATCAACTGTATAAGTATTTGGTTCGACGCTTGTGTTTTATTTCCAGGGTTTACGGGGAGGGGTTGGAGGGGGGGGGGGGGTAGCCCATCTCAGCAGCACAAGGCAAAGTCTGCGATAAGCCACCCGAGTTTATTTGTGCGGCTTGTTTTCCGCTCTTTAATTCCACCTTTCTTTGTCCGCTCTTTATTTCTTCTCCCTCTTTCTCTCTTCCTTCGTCCTTACTCTTTCCCCTCTCTCTCTCTCCCTCTCCATACTCTCTACCTACCCCTATTTAGCTCCCTCTTCTTCCAATTTCTTCTTCCTCGTTCTCTCTTCCTTCGTCCTTACTCTTTCCCCTCTCTCTCTCCCTCTCCATACTCTCTACCTACCCCTATTTATCTCCCTCTTCTTGCAATTTCTTCTCCCTCTTTCTCTCTTCCTTCCTCTCGAGCCTCTCTCTCATCCTCTCCACTCTCTCTACCTACCCCTATTTATCTCCTTCTTCTTCCAATTTCTCTTCCTATCCTCAACCCTTACCCCCCCCCCCTCTCTCTGCTCCCCCGTTCCTCTCCCCCTTCATACTCTTGGTCATTATCTCTCTCATTACTATCTCTCCCATCTCTCTTCCTCTGTCCTCTCTCTCTGCTCCTCCTGTCCCTCTCCCATTCCCTATTTCTTTCCTTCTCTCCCTATCTCTCCCTCGCTCTCCTCTCCCCCCTCTCATCTCTCTTTTTCTTCCCACTCCTCTTCCCCCTCTCTTCCTATCTCCTTCTCCCTTCTATCTCCCCTAGCTCTCTCCCTCCCCCCCTTTGCTCCCCCAGTACCTCTCCCTATCTCTCCCTCTCTCTCTCTCTCCCTCGCACTCCTCCCTTCCTCCTCTCACCTCTCTTTTTCTGTCCACCCTTCTCCATACTCTCTCCCCATCTCCCCCCTCTCCTCCTCTCGCCCCTCTCTCACTCCCCCTTTCTCGTCCCAGTCCTTCGTCACTGTCATGGCGCCCTCTTTGTGTTTCAGTTTTGGTGAGCTTTTCATTAATCTTTTATTTCAATTATTTTATATATTTCTATTTCAAACATTTAATTTCTCTTTTTTTTTGAGGGGTGAACTTTCATTTGTTTAGTTTTTTAAAGTATGAATTTATTATTTAATTTTTATGTCTGTAATTCCCTTTTTAGGGGAATTCTCCTCTTGATTTTAATGGGAACCGGCGGAGCTGCCTACCAACTCACCTCGGCCCGGACGAGAGTCGAGACGAGTGGACGGGTTTTCTCAGCCGATCATTTATTTTTAATTTCATTCCTTTTTTTTCTCTTTTTTTTTCCTTTATATTTTCCACAGCTTTTCAGCGCAAATCCCAAGACAATGCCGGGACAAATCTACCGGACACATACCGGCTTGGAACAATGCCGATGGTTCATTTGTATTGCTCTCCCGTGGATCTTTAATTTGACGGATGTGTTCTGCGTATGAGGCAGTTGGCGATGGTGTTTGGTGTAATGTGGGCATGTGGGGGTGGGGGATGTGGGGGTGGGGGTGTGGGCGGTGGTGGGGGTTGCCGACTGACTGCAGACACTGAGGATTTACTCCCGGCATAATGTGGAAGATGTGGACTTGGTTCGAACCCTGGTCGAGTCAAACCGATGACTTAAAAATTGATATTTGTCGCTTCCTATCCAGGTGCTCAGGCTTATTAAGATATGGTAAAGACTGGTTGGTTCAGTGTCAGGATAATGTGACTGAGTGGGATACCAGGTCATGGTGTTGGCAGTCTGGTCTCCTCATGGGGCAGTCCTATAAAGTCACCATAAGTGTGCACTGCCACAACATTTCCAGCCCAACATTTCCAGCCCCCACCACACCTCCACCTCGCCCACCACTACCCCAACATTTCCATTCCCCACCACACCTCCACCCCCACCACCACACATCCCCACCACAACACATCCCCACCACCACATACCCCAACCTCCCACCAGCTCCACCCTAACACCACTACCACCTCTACGGCACCAGCATCCCCACCCCAACACCACTCCGTCCCACCCCACCACTACCATACACACACGGGCACGGGCACATACATATAGACATATAAACATGCATAGACACACAGGACACACACATACATATAGACATATAAACATGCATAGGCACACAGGACACACATACATACATATAGACATATAAACATGCATAGACACACAGGCCACACATACACATACATATAGACATATAAACATGCATAGACACACAGGCCACACATACACATACATATAGACATATAAACATGCATAGACACACAGGACACACATACACATACACATACACATATAAACATGCATAGACACACAGGGCACACACATACATATAGACATATAAACATGCATAGACACACAGGACACACATACACATAGACATAAACATGCATAGACACACAGGACACACATACACATACATATAAACATGCATAGACACACAGGACACACAGACACAGACATATAGACTTGCACGAAAACAGACACACAGACAGACATATAGACATGCACAGAGACATGCACAGAGACATGCACATACACACAGGCACACAGGCACACAGACACACGGACACATGGACACACGGACACACAGGCACACAGCCACACGGTCACACAGACACACTGGACCGGCCCCAATACGTGCATTAGTAAATCAACAACCAGGGCGGGCTCGTTCCGTTTGTGTGGTGCGTTCCTCGTTTTGGCGGCCTCCAGCAGCGCCTCCTCTAGATCTGTGTTTTACGTGCCCCCGTCGGGCCCTGGTTTGAAAAGGGGGCTCCGTCCCCCTAGCGGCAAAAAGCGGCAGCAGCATTAGCCAGCCCGACCGGCGGCCTGCCGTAAGTGTGTTAGCGCGCACCGTCAATACGCAACGGAGACAACTCGATTGGGGGGAGGGAGAGTGAGGAGGGAGAGGGGGAGTGAGGGGGAGGGGGGATGGGAGGGGAAGGGAGGTGGAGTGGAGGTGGGGAGGGGAGTGGGGAGAAGGAGGGGACGGGAAGAGGGGAGAAGAGAGAGGGGAGCTGGGAGATGGGAGAGGGGAGAGGGGAGGGGGTGAGGGGGGAGGGGTGAGGGGTGAGGGGTGAGGGGTGAGGGGAGGGTAGGGGAGGAGAAGGGGAGGGATCAAAAACCGAAACGCCTCACTGAAAAATGACACTGATTACGGCCTGGTAGCAAAACCTGGTGGTGCTGGAGTGGGTGTTGCTAGGGTGCATGGTGCATGGTGCAGGGTGCAGGGTGCAGGGTGCAGGCTGCAGGGTGCAGGGTGGTGGTGTGTGGTGTGTGGTGCTATGGTGAGTGTAGTGGGGTGGTGTGGTGTGGGATGTTGTGGTGTGTGCGACTGTAATGGTGTGGTGGTGTCTGGTGTTTGGGTGACGTGGTAGTGCAGTGTGGTGCATGGTGGTGCTGAGGCAGTGTGGTGGTGTTGTGGTAGTTTGGTGGGAGAGTGGTGGTGGCGTGGTGGCGTGGTGGCGTGGTGGCGTGGTGGTGTGGCATGGTGGGAGTTGGTGGTAGTGGTGATGTAATGGTGGTGTGGCATGGTGGTAGTTGGTGGTAGTGGTGATGTATTGGTGGTAGTGGTGATGTAATGGTGGTGTGGCATGGTGGTAGTTGGTGGTAGTGGTGATGTAATGGTGGTGTGGCATGGTGGTAGTTGGTGGTAGTGGTGATCTAATGGTGGTGTGGCATGGTGGTAGTTGGTGGTAGTGATGATGTAATGGTGGTGTGGCATGGTGGTAGTTGGTGGTAGTGGTGATGTAAAGGTGGTGTGGCATGGTGGTAGTTGGTGGTAGTGATGATGTAATGGTGGTGTGGCGGTGCGGGAGAGTGATGGTATAGTAGTGATGGTATAGTATAGCAGCAAGTCAAGATGGATTCCACTGAATTCTACTCAAATACTCAGCTTCCCATGACCTACCTACCTCCTCCCCCAACTCACCACCCGTACCCCACCACCACCCCAACATTTCCAGCCCCCACCACACCTCCACCTCGCGCACCACCACCCCAACATTTACAGCCCCCATCACACCTCCACCTCGCCCACCACCACCCCAACATTTCCAGCCCCCACCACACCTCCACCCGCACCACCACACATCCCCAGCACCACACATCCCCACCACCACACATCCCCACCACCACCCCAACATTTCCAGCCCCCACCACACCTCCACCTCGCCCACCACCACGGTCAGTTCTGAACGGTTTCAAATTTTCCAAGACCAAAACAGTCTGAATGCACTTCTGCCTGCTGCATAGAATGCATGCAGAACCGGAGCTGACCCTGGATGGGGATCCCATTAAAGTCGTTGAGAAAACCAAATTTCTGGGCCTCATTCTCGATGCAAAACTGTCTTTTGTGCCACATATAAAGTACCTGAAAACAAGATGCCTGAAAGCACTGGATATTCTATTCAGCTCAGAGTGGGGAGCGGACAGAGATGTTCTGCTCTCCGTGTACAGAACCTTGGTTCGTTCACGAGTGGATTACGGCAGCATAGTATACGGTTCCGCAAGGAAATCATATATTGGGCTGCTAGACACGATCCACCACCAGTGACTGCACCTGGCCCTTGGGGCCTTCCGCACCTCACCAGTTCAGAGCCTTTATGTCGAAGCCAATGAACAATCACTTAACAACAGGAGAATCAAACTGGCCATGCAATATGTAGTCAAGATAAAAACTAATGCATTGAATCCTGCACACAATTGTCTATTCGAGCAACATGACGAATCCAGATATGAAGCCAGGCCAAATTACATCCGGCCACTGAGGCTCCGAATGAAACCTCATTTGGAGGCCTTGGGCATGGATTTGAACGTGTTAGAGGATGCCAAAGTCCCAGAACATCCCCCGTGGTCGTTGAGAAAGCCATTGGTTATCCTCCGACTCACGGAACTGAGGAAGTCTGGGACACATCCACTCGAGTACCAAGGACTGCATGCAGAGATTCAAGGCCAGTTTGCAGACCACCTCTCCATATACACTGATGGTTCAAAAGACCAAAGCCGGGTAGCTGCTGCGGCAGTCTGCCAACGGGAAAAATTTGGTGTACGTTTGCCCGATCAGAGCTCGATTTTCACTGCAGAAGCCCGAGCACTCCTTCTCGCTTTGGAGTGTATCGAGGTATCCAACTACACTAACTATGTTATATACAGTGATTCGTTCTCTTGCCTCCTGGCTGTTGCTGGACTGAAAACGAATCACCCTATTCTAGCCACGGTCATTTATAAAATGAACCAACTGACAACGGATGGGTATGATATCCACCTGTGCTGGGTGCCTGGCCATGCCGGCATACAAGGAAACGAACGAGCTGATCGGGCCGCGAAGAAGGCCCTGAACTGTGATCTTGAACCATGTCTGATCCCTCTCTCTGATCTGAAACCACTAATAGCCACCCACATAAAATCCAAATGGCAACATGAGTGGGATGAAAACATTAATAAACTTAAAGAAATTGAACCATCTGTGGGAAAGCCACCACAGACTCATGCGGGAGGTCGGCGGGACCAAGTGGTCCTTGGCCGCTGCCGTATTGGCCACTCGTGGCTTACACATGCTTTTCTGCTCAAGGGGGAACCTCCCCCTGAATGTATTGGGTTGATTTTTTGGCCCTGCGCCAACGGTTCTACACTGCAGACAGTATGCATGACCTTTTTACTAAGGTAAAACAGGAAAACATTTTAGCCTTTTTGAGGGCAGCTGGACTGTACCACCTTATATAGTTTACTAAATGGATTCTATCAATTATTAATAAAACTTTTCTTTTTCTATGGGAATTTGTTTCCCTTGACCACAAATATATGATTCTGAGCTTTCTAATTTAATTAGTGTCTATTGGCACATAATTGATTGTCTGCTTTTACATGTAAAAGCGATGGTTTGAACAAAAAACAAACATTTCTTGCCGTGAATATGGCCTATGCTGCCGACACGGCATAAAGCAACCACCAATCAATCAATCAATCATGTATAGTAGTGTTGAAATGGTGGTGTAGTGATGTGGTGGTAGCGTGGTGGTAGTTTGATGGTAGAGTGGTGGTGTACTGATGATGTAATGGTGTCGCAATGGCATAAGTCCCACAATCAATTAATAAATCATCCATGCTGTTTAAAATCACATTATCCGATGAATCATGACATTTTAACAAGTAAAACATGTACTTAGATTTGATCCTAAATAACAAATTTAGATATTAGTGCCCTGACTTTAAAACATCCTGGCTTGGATATTGCAATAGTAATATTATATATTGCACTAAGCTTCAACTGGTATACGCCCAAATTATGGCTGCATATCTGCACTCCAAAGTTCGTTGATTCGACAAATGTAAGTAGTGTACACAACATTGTTTTATTAAGCAAAGACAGTAGCACCTGAGCCCAGCCCTACAAAGAAAATATATATAAATACACCGAAGGTAGGTGGAAAATTGGGTGGGTCAGCACCTCACTGAGAAGTGAGAGAGAGGGGCGAGCTACGGTCAATGGTGGAAAAGGTGGAAAAGGTGTAAAAGGTCACTGGCCAATCAGGTGGACGGAAGATGAACCCGCCCGTCCACCTGAAGTAGAGTCCAAGATGCAGTGGGTAGGGTGGGGGTGAAATCTGTCGTTCCCGCCAAATCAAACACAATGAAAGTAATGACGACCAATTATCGTGAAAGTTACTCTGAACTAAACTAGATCAACCTGACGTATTTAACTAAAAATGTGAAAGCATTTAAAAATAAATAAAAATTATCAAACTTTAACGCATCCCCTCACACCCACCCCTGGTGGCGCCATCTAGTGGTTACTACTGGTGCCGGTACGATATCGGCTGCGCAGATCGATATCGGTAATTACACGCGCGGTCACGTGCAGGCCTAGCCACGTGGTCTCAGAGCTGACTAACTGCGGCGTGTCTGCCTGCCTCATTGTGCGCATGCGTGTTGACACTGGCGACGTGTGTGACCGCGCATGTCCGCGCGCCTCCACTAATCTCCTCAGATTAAAGATGCATAATCCGATGAAAGCGTCAAATGTTCTGAACCAAAACACTTACCTAGAGTTGATACTATATGGCCAACTTAGATACCGGTGCACTTATTGAACATGTGTTGCTGCAGAGAGGGGAATACTAAGTCAACTTCATAGAACCTGTCACTGGAGAAGCCTTAAACTCAAGCTTAACTTAAAGCCCCTGTCAGACCTCACCGGATTGGGGGAAATGAACAGAACCCAAACAAAGTCCGTTTTGTGTCCGGACAAGTTTTGAACATGCATAAAACTAAGAACGGATGCCGCCCAACTAACGTCTACGGTTCTTGTCCGGTTTGAGTTTGTTTCGTCCATTGGCTATCCATTCATGTCCGTTTCATGTCCGTTTCATGTCCGTTTCATGTCCGTTTCATGTGCGTTCGTCCGGTGGCCTTCGCAACACTTTGACACATTTTAATACATTTTGATACTTATCACCACCGGACCAGACAATTCTGTCCATTGCTCAATCCGGTGAGGTGTGACAGGGCCTTAAGTGTCTGACAATTTGACGTGCTCACTAAAATTAACTCTGCATATGTTCACGTCAAATATCTCCAATGATAACCATACCAAAATTGATACTTTTCGCTTCCTAGCCTGGCACTAGGTATTATTAGGATAGGGCAAGGACTGGTTAGCTCAGTATCAGGATAATGTGACTGAGTGGGGTATCAGGCCATGGTGCTGGTGGCCTGGTCTCCCAGTGTGGCAGCACTATAAAGGCACCATGAGTGCTCACTGTCCCAAGTCGATACCCATCCTGATATGACCTTCAATGTTGTCAGGATGTAAAACTCGAACAAACAGGCTTACTTTGTTTGTCTTTGATGGAGAAACTAAATACTATGAGAGAATAAACAATACATGATCGCTATTAGTCACATAAATACAGTTCCACAATATTAAAGACAGAACTGACGTCAAATTTCCAACTTTTAAAGACAAAGTGGGTGAATTTGGCAACTACAAGAATCCCATTTATCATCAAATTCCATCTCGTCTGCTTCAGGTAAATGTCGTCTGCTCCGACGGACGACAATAGATCGTCTGCCCCGACTACCAACTACCGACTTCCGCCCTGCCTGCTCAGGCTGCGTCCGTCTGAATACACACTGAATGTCAGTAGTTAAATGTCGTCTGCTTGCTTACTAAATGCCACACCGTCCATTGTCTGAGATTGACAATGATAGTGCTTATTCCCGGTAGTGCGTAGACTACCTACTCCAGCTCTCGCAATCACGAAATGTCGTATGCTACCACCAATATGTACACATACGACAATCAGTGCTAATTAACTAATTAATTAACTAACAAAAGAAGACGACATTCAGTAAGAAACTAAACTACTAATCAGTAATTAGTCACTAACATGCACAGTTCGCCAGAGCAGATGATAGAAACAAACTTAGCAGCTGAACTGGTCGAAGAGAGTCAACATAAGTGAAACTAGATATCGTTGTGCAGGTTTACTAATGATTTGCTCCTTGTGTGCTTTTTGTGTGTTTTTTTTGGTGATCCAGGTAACGCTATACCGATTCTGAGACGTGTGCACGTTGGAGGGGTCTTGTTTATGTGACATGGCAGAAGGAACTTTAAGTTACATAATGCCATCAGTTTAAGTTTGTGCCATAACTTCTTTTTAGAAAAATATATCAGATTGAACGTAGTACTCGACTTGACTTTAGTTTGAAGTAACTTTAATTTTATGGCGTAAACTTTGAAGATATTTGAAATGAAAGCAATTAATTGAAAATTAATTTTGAAATGAACACCGATAGGACTGAACAATTGTAAAATATTCTGATAAAACGCATTGGCGGGGAATGTGAACTGGTCTATAAAGGATTACAAATGGTCTCTAACGGTAAATAGTGTATAGGGCCAGGTGCTTGAATGTATTTATGTAGTTGCTGGTGACTCTTTACTTGTGGTTCATAGTCATTGTGTATTAAATAGATAGTGTGAGAGGGGCACTATTGTTAGTGTGGAAGGGGCTCAAGAGCTATACTCACTACCCCCTCTCCCCCAACTGTTAGTCAAGGATCACACCCCCCCCCCCCACACACACACACACAGCAAGGCAGGTGCAGGCCAAGAGCCACAATGCATGGTGGTGGTGGGTAGATCACAGTAGCCATGGTGACACAAGAATGCTTACTGTTCATTGGTGGACCTAGAAATGATTGTTGTTCATTGGAGAGCATGCACAGGTGGTATGCCTTATCAGATCCATGTTCCACTATATAATAATAAACCTGAGGATGCATGCTCTCACTCTTCTTTCACTCTTTATACTCTTCCTTTCTCTCCTTGCCTGCATTGATTTCCTATTAGCCTGCCTACACAACTACAGCTGCCAGACGACGACTTTACACAATGATAGGTTCTAATAAATTAACTCAGTTTCCCATCCATGTAGTAATAACTGTTTAATGAGCATGCCAGTATCCAAGTGTGATATGTAGAATAAAATCTAAGATAAGTGTTTGGTTTATACAATGTTATAGTTCCATCGCACTGTGCTACTACTTTTTTGCAGATAAACAAGATGGAGCCCGCTTCCTAACCTGACGCTCTGCATTAATAGGATAGGACAATGATGGGTTAGTTCAGTGTCAGGATAATGCGACTGAGTGGGCCATGGTGCTGGCGGCCTGATGTCCCATTGGGGCAGCACTATAAAGTCACCATGAGTGTGCACTGTCACAAGTCGGTACCCGTCCTGATATGACCTTAGATGTTGCTAGGAGGTAAAATTCCAGCAACCAACCAACATGACCGAGTAGGAAGGGCGCCCGCATATCATGGCAGATCGTGGGATCAATCCCAGGCCGAGTCAAACCCAATATTTACCAATCTGATAGTATTGCTACCCAGCATGGCGATCGGAATTACTAGGATAGGGCAAGGACTAGTTAGATGAGTATCAGGATAATGTGACAGAGTGGGATATCGGGTCATGGTGCCGACGGCCTGTTCTCCCAACGGGACAGGACTATAAATAGTGTGTACTGTCACAAGACAGTATCCGTTCTGGTACGACCTTACTTGTTGATAGAACGGAAAACCCTAACAAACAACTAATCATGTAGTGATCTGTTCACTTATACCCGGATAATTAAATATACAGTACACCTGCGGCAGCACTATACAGTTGCCATCCGTATTCACTCTATCAAGCCTGTGCCCTCCTGATATGAGCGTATATGTTGCTGGGGTAGAAAACCCCAACAAACAACAAACAAAACAGATTACTAAGCGCAATACCTCATCCGAAAGTCACGTGCCTTATCGCCTCTCTGCTTATTCTACAACTTCTTTACACATGCGCATGCTGCATATTTTGGTTACTTCCGGTGTTATTGTTTATTCTCCCACACAGGATAGCCTAGCGGTGATGCACCCGCTTCTATGCGGGGGGGTGGGGGGGAGGGGGTCGTGGATACGATTCCCGGCCAGATAAAACATAAGCTAGGCGATCATTATCAGGACGATCATCGATTTGTGACAACGCGCACTCATGGCGACTTTATAGTACTGTCCTATTAAGATACCATCCTACCAGCGGCATGACTCGGCCATATTATCTTGACACGGAACCAACCAGTCCCCGCCCAGCTCAGCCTAATGGCCGCTTTATAGTTCTGCCTCAGCGGCATACCATGCCACCTGCACCACGGCCCAATACCCCACTCAGCCACATTATCCTGACACCAAACCATCCAACCTTATCCTAGTAATTCCGAATGCCAGTGCAAAGTGCCAGTAGTTAATACCCTACACGTCTTCAGTTTGACCCCAACAAAACAAAGGGATGCGGACGCTGTGCCTGCTAGCTCACCCGGCCCTGCGCGCATGCTCGGCAGCTCTCCTTGGTGTTTATTTCCGGAAGTTGAAACTGCATTAAGAGAGAGCTGAAAGGGAGCTGCGTTTTGTTTCGTCTCCTTCTCCTTCCGTCAGATTTGATTCAGGAGCTGATGCCACATTTACATCTCACCACGTCAACCTGCCGCCCTGCTTCAACTAGCAAAGTGACACAATCCGATGAAATCATAACACTTGGTTGTTTTTTTTGAGGTCATATCAGGACGGGTACCGACCTGTGACAGCGTGCACTCATGGCGACTTTATAGTCTTGCCCCAACTGGGAGACCAGGCCGTCGGCATCATGACCTGATTTCACACACAGTTGCATTATCCTGATACTGAGCTACCCAGTCCTTGCTCTATCCTATTAATGCCAAGTGCCAGGCTAGGTAGCGACAAGCATCAATTTTGTAAGTCATTGGTTTGACTCGAGCAGGGTTCGAACCCATGGGTTCGAATCCCACGAGTTCGAATCCCACGATTTACCAAATCAGGAGGCAGACGCTCAACTCATCGGGCCATCCCATCTGGTGATCTAGGTTTGTTGATGCAATGAACCTATTTTCGTGGGGGTGATGAAAATGGGAAATATTGAGCCTAGAGTGGGACTCAAACCCACATCTCTTTGCATTCCGGGTCAGTGTGCTAACCATTACACCACCTAGGCTCCCTGATATCACCATACTACCCACGCCTACCTGTCTATGTAGTTACTTGCCTGAAAGGTCAGTGCAGACTACCACACTCGTCCCCCTGGAATTGTAAGTCTTTTAATGCTTACAATTACATACATTCAGGCAATGCACTTACACGTACATACACAGGGCAGGTTCAACAACCATACAGCATGTAGCATGTATAGGATCCTGGTCATGGAAACCAGTGTCATGGGGGTGATGAAAATGGGAAATATTGCGCCTAGAGCGGGACTCAAACCCACATCTCTTTCCATTCCGGGCCAGTGTGCTAACCATTACGCCACCTAGGCTCCCTGATATCACCATACTACCCACGCCTACCTGTCTATGTGGTTACTTGCCTGAGAGGTCAGTGCAGACTACTACACTATCTATGCCTACCTGGGCGTACAGTATTTCACGTGGGGAGGTGAGTGCACCTCACTACACTCGTCTGTCTCATACTCACAATTACAACTATCCAGGTCAAGCGCCTCCGATACACACAGGGCAAGTTCATTAACTATACAGCATGTAGTTTATACATCATCCTGGCCACGGCACCAGTGTCATGCCGAGGTGCTCTTTTGTAAATGAAGGGAAACATCACACCTAGAAAGGGCATCGAACCCAAACGTCAGCCATTCCGAGCGTAGCATCCTAACCATTAGTCTATCTAAGCTCCCTGATGCAATCACCCTTACCATGCCCACCTGTTTGTGTAGCGTTTCACCCTGGGGGGAGGGGGGGGTGAGTGCACCTCATTACATTTATATCTATATTCATATTAATATTCATATTTTTAGTCGGGGTAATAAAATAAGATCTTACTGATGATTTATATTTTTGCCTGCCATCTAACTCATTTTCAAAAGATGCGGTCATTGCTGGAAATCCTATCATTCAATTAGTTTCCCTTCACTTCCGTCGGGGAGAAGTGGGTGGGTGGGTGGGCGGATTTTGCCGAATATTGCCGACTCAGCATTTTGCATTTCTTCCCAGCTTCTCTCTTCTGATCGACAAAGTTTGCTCGCCCTGAACCAAGTTAATGCTGCGACTGCTGCAAGGGTCGGCCATTCTAATGGCAGATTTCATGCTGGTTGTTGTTGCGTAACTAAACCTTATCTCACATTAATTCAGATACAGGCATAGTGACGTTAAGCGCTGCGCCACTCCCTTACCGCACACACTACAGCGCTGGTCACATGCACGTTAGTGAACGTAGTTGAATGTAGTTGAACGTAGGATAGAGTGACATGGGTCAAACGTGGTGTAAGTATGTTAAACTATGGTGGAAAATGTTATGGTACGGCAGGTTTTGGTACGGATAAATATGTTACGGCATGGATGCTGGAACGTTCAACTACGTTCAACTACATTCAACGTACTGTAATATGTCGGGACTCGGCCGTCTAGGTTCGAGTAGGGAGAACCAGCCTCATCACGTGACTATATATGGATGTCAGGTATAATGAATTATGTGAGTGTAAATAATGGAAGGGGTGACCTTGACACGAACCAGCGTCTGTGGCAGCTGATTGTCCTCTGCCTCTGAGTGACATTCACTGAGATTGGGACATTTCTACTGAAAGTAGTCTATTGTCAAAGATGGCATAATTTCCACTGAGAGTCGTCTATGTTAAACTACAGAATTATTGCGTGGGATAAATGAAAACTTTGTCTGCTACCAGAACAGTACAGTGATACGCAGACGACAATTGGTGGCTGCAGACACCAAACCAATGTCTTCAAGTGGACATTGCAACGGTATCCCTCCTGCCCCCCACTCCTCTTCATATTCCCTCCACTCCCCTTTCCTCTCTTCTCCTCTCCTCCCCTCCCACCTCCCCTCTCCCATCCCATCTTCCATGCCCTTTCCCCTCCTCTCCCTTCCCCTCTCCTCCCCTCTTCCCTCCTCTCCCTTCCCCTCCCCGCGCTCCTCTCCTCCCTTCCCCTCTCCTCTCTCCTCCCCTCTCCTCTCCCCTTTCCCTTTCATCTCCCCTCTCCTCTCCCTTCCCATTTCCCCTGTCCTCCCTCCCCTCTCCCGTCCCCTCTCGCTTCCACTTCCACTCTCCGCTCCCCTCCCCCCCCCCCCACTCTCCCTCCCACCTCGCCTGGCTCCACTGAAAGCTGAGGGCTTGTAATATTCCATCGACGTTGACAGCCAAATGATGTCAAGCTTGACATCAGTTTTCAAATATTGCCCGTTTTCACCTTGTGCCCAGTATTGACTGTCTGACATTCCCATCACTGTCAAATGACAACCACTTCTTTTTCAATGAAAATAAAAATAGCTGCAACAACAAGCTGATAAATCCCCAGTTGGTTTTCTTAAATTACTTCATTAATGCAATGCGAATTTCATTTATGTTTAACTTAGGATGGCTTAATCATTTTAGTGTTGATGATATTTTGATCCTCAGCCTAGATTCGGCCACAACTGGCCCTGACAGTAAGGTAACTTCAATATAGACAAATGATAACTTGTCAATTATCATATGTGATCCGCCACATCAAAGCGGGTATTAAGTCGCAATGCCTCGTATCGAATAATCAGTCACAATGGAGACTTAGTTATTATAAATAGATTAGGAAATCCCAGTATCCCAGACGGTATGGCCGAATGAGTTAGAGCGTCCGTCTCCCGTGTTGGTAGATCGTGGGGTCGTGGGTTCGAACCCTGGTCGAGTCAAACCAATGACTTAAAAATTGATACTTGTCACTTCCTAGCCTGGTGCTTGGCATTATTAGGATAGGGCAAGGAGCAGTGGAATGAGTAAGATCAATCAACCGCGATTGAAATTTCCCATGCTCAAAGAACTAAAAAAGACCAAAAAAAGAAGTATCAAATGGCAATATCTCTGTCACCAGACAAGATACAGAATGAATCCTTCAAAATCGTGCTTATTACCCATTGAAGGTAAATAAGGGCATTTCTCATTTTGAACAAAGCACTATTTAATAGCCAATTCAAGATGACGGGTCATATATTAGATCAGAAATCCTTGCGCTAAAACAGTAAATCGCCTGGTCGTGGATACATGCCACGCTCACAACTGTCAATATTCCCCTATTCATACAGGCGGTACTAATCCACAGCCTACCCACACCCCTCCCCAATTAGTACTTCATTGCGTTGATAATTTTGCACCGAACAATCACTATTTTATAGAAGAACTGTGAATGGTACGCTGACCACAAACCTGTCCCTCCGCCTTCCCACTATGCATTTCTACGCTTTTGTGTCGAAGAGGAAAATGTTGACAATATTATTGTGACTGCCCCCACTAAGTGCACCTCTAAGTCTAATACAAGCACTCCACACCTACATACCGGATGTGCACAGCCTCCTCCCCTGCTGCATGTTGGGAAATCCGCGTACCTCCTGCCACAAGTCGTCATCTGAGGGAATGTCGTCACGCCTGGATATCTATAGCAACCTCATCACTACGACAGCCGCCATTTTGGATGCAATGAAACAGGAAGAGAATTGGAATTAAATCACTGGTTTTACATGTGTTTACAAAAAGAAAGGGTACTGGTATCAAATTAGAGGTTTTATATATCTATACAAAAATAGTGTACTGGTATAAATAACTGGTTTTACATGTCTATACAAAAAAGGTAATGGTATAGATCAAAGGGTTTACATCACTATACAAAAAAGGGTAATGGCATAAATTACAGGTTTTACATGTCTATTACAAAAAGGGTAATAGCATAAATTAGAGGTTTTACAACCCTATATAAAAAAGGTAATGGCATAAATTAGTTTTTATATCCCTATGCAAAAAGAGCAATGGTATAAATTACAAGTTACAGATCGCTATACAAAAAAGGGTAAGTGTATAAATTACAGGTTTTACAGTCATATGCATCCCTATACAACAAGGCAATAGTATGAATCACAAGTTTTACATCCCTATACAAAAGAGCCAACGGTATAAATCACAAGTTTTACATCACAATACAAAAAAAAAGCTATAGTATAAATCACAGGTTTTTACATTCCTATACAGAAAATGACAATTTTAAGTAACAGGCAATCGAAGCATTACAGTCGCCGGACACTGCCTGGAAGACTTCACCAGTGAAATCTGTCCGCGGCTAACAGAAATCCCCTCCCCCCCCGAAAAAAACCTTAGCAGCCTCAACGGACAGCATTATTTTGACGGGCCTTAATTTCCATTTCCTTATCTTTCCACTTCCGCCTCTTTTTATTTTTCAAATTAATTATCTCTTCATTTTCGGATAACTGTTTTTCCTCCCTTGGTCGCTCCTACTCTTGGTGGTTCCCGAACTGGATAGTTTGGTGTGGCCCTGGTGTGGCCCTAGTGTGGCCTTATATACCATGTGTAGCGCTGGAGTGGCCTTGATGTGACCCTTGTGTAGCCTTGATGAAGCCCTGGTGTGACATTGATATGGCCTTGGTGTGGTATTAATGTGACCCTGGTGTGGCCCTAGTGTGCCCTTAATGTGGCCCTGCTGTAGCCTTAGTGTGGCCCTGGTGTAGCCAGAGTGTGGTCCTGGTGTGGCCTTGTGGCCCTGGTGTGGTCTTAATGTGGCCCGGGTGTGGCCCTAGTGTGGCCTTGACATGGCCCGGGTGTAGTATTAGTTTGGCCTTAATGTGGCCCTGATGTAAACTTAGTGTGGCCCTGGTGTAGGCCTAGTGTGGCCTTGTGGCCCTGGTGTGGCAGATTGTAGTGCTGGTTTGGCCTTAATGTGGCCCTGGTTTGGCCTTGATTTTGTTGTGATGTTGTCGTGATGTTGTCCTAGTGTTGCTCTGGTGTGACTCTGATGAAACCTGTGTGTGTTCCTGGTGTTGTCCTGGTGTTGCCATGGTGTGACCCTAATGAGAACAGTGTGTTGCCCTGGTGTGTTGCCCTGGTGTGGCCCTGGTTGCTAGGACTGTTCTAACGTCCACCAACTGCGAAAACAAAAAGCCCGATTTGTTTACCCTTTTACACTCATGTCTTCATTAAACCATGTAATGCCATTTGCAATAAATAGCATTCCTTTAAAAAAAATTATTTCTACATCGAAATTGGAAAATGATGTAATATTGCCGAAAAAAGTAATTTGTGGGTTTTTTGTGTGTGTAGATGGGGGTGTGGGGTGGGTTCTTGACATTATATCAATAATGGCCGGAGTAGTGAATAAATGTTACCAATTATATCTTGTATCATGACTTGATGTCCTTCATTATAATTTTACTCAATTGTATTGTACATCGTCATGTAAATGTCATTGCATATTGATAGAGCAGACAGTGGAATACCTAATTGAGTTGTACTCATGGAATTATTTCCTTTGTACACACACCTTTAAAAAAATCTATGCATTTTGATATCTAGTGAGCTAATTAACTAAGTGAGACCAGAGTGAAGTTGTATAATGCCTTAGTATTCTCATTTCACGCTCCTGATATGACCTTAGATGTTGCCAGGACGTTAAACTCCAACAACATCATTTCACGCTGGTTCCCGTGTATTGGTCAGGGGATAGTAAGACGATACACTATAATCTACATACATCATGTTACAGTTTCTTTGGGTTTTACATCCTAGCAACATCTAAAGTCATAAGAGGATGGGGACTGACTTGTGACAGTGTGCACTCATGGCGACTTTATAGTGCTGCCCCACTGGGAGACCAGGCCACCATCTCCATGACCCAATATCCTGTTTTGACATCAGGTTATTCTGATACTGAGCTAACCAGTCCCCACCCTGCCCTGTTAATTCTGAGTGTCAGGCCAGGTAGTGACAGTTATCAATTTTGTAAGTTATTGATTTGACTCGGCCGGGGTTTGCACACCCAACCTTCCATCAATTTAAATGCATGTGGACATAGACAATAGTCTGAATGGGTGGTTGGAGTGATTTGAAATGGAGAAAAGCCTAAAGCTAAGGCCTATTTAAAATCACTTTTACCCACAGACACAACAGATTACTACACATAATATGGTAAATTGCATCTTTCAGTTTCTTTACTGCACAGATATTGGTATACTTCATTATTTTCAATAGAACTATATTCAATAATATAATATACCACCATTGATAGTCAATGGAATAGAAGACATCCACATATAGATGGTTGGTTGTTGGAATTTTATATCCTGGCAACATCTAAGGTCATATCAGGATTTGTTGTTGTTGGTGAACAGTTTATTCATCAGAATATAAATTTGTTCAGCATCAAGGCACTGGTCTTCTGGCTGTTTACATTACACTGTAAATAGGTAGGTAAGCAGGTACTTAGAAAGGGCATATTAGTAGATTGTGAAGGGTGTTTGTGTGTAGATCAAAGGTGTAGCCATAATAAGTTCAGTGTTATGGGCTAAGGCAGTGGGTCGCTGCAAAAACTGTGCTGCTATTACGGTATAGTTGAGGTAAGTAATTGAGTGAGGGGCAGGGGGGGGGGCAGGAGGGAGGGGGGGGAGCAAGGCAGGGCACAGGATCGACACTATGGAGTTTGTTCAAGGGCCTGGCCAGTGAGATGCATTCTGATCAGTGAGTTAAAGCTTTGGTAGGAAGGTGCACTTCTGATAGCAGATGGTAGTTTGTTCCACATTGTGCTGCCTTTAAATATTGGTGCCATAGCTAGTTTGTTTGTGATTGGTCTAGGAACACTGAGGAGTGGTCGATCTCCCATTCTTGTCTGCCTGTTCAGTGGATCTCTGTATTGTGGTTCTTTTGATCTTTTATAGATACGTGACAACAGATGAATGTCCCGCCACTGGACTAGGGTTTCAAGATTTGCTTCTATGTGCATGTCCTGTACACTCAATATTGTACCCTTAAAAACAGTTCTAAGTGTTCAGTTCTGGACTTTGTGCAGCTTGTCCTCCTGTTGTTTTGTTGCCAGGCTATACATTATGTTGTTATAGTCAAAGATGGGGAGAATTGTGGTCTTGTATAGGAGCAGTGCAGTATTCTTACTAATGTAGTCTCTCATTTTTCTGAAGCTAGTTAATTTGAGGGACAGGTGTTTGTTAAGCCTGCAGATATGTTGTCTTATATCTAGTGTAGAGTCAATTGTGGTGCCCAAGTATTTGAAGGAGTCAACTTCTTTAAGCTTGACTCGATCTATTTGTAGTTCAATCTTTTGTGCCTTATTCATTTTTGATTTTGTGCCATAGACCACATACTCTGTCTTAGATGTCTTCATTGTTAATTTATTTTCCCGGCACCACCCACCAGTACTTGTCAGTGCCAGCCCTATCAAGTCAGCTGCCAGCCTGACATCTGTACTGTGCACCACAAGTGCTGCATCAGCAGCAAATAATGTGATCAATGCTGACTCTGCGATCATGGGCAGGTCATTTATAAATATCAGGAATAGGAGTGGCCCTATGATTGACCCCTTTGGCACTCCAGTCTTGATTCCTCTAGGGGGTGACTCCATTCCCCTTATTCTGGTGATCTGCTTTCGGTTTGATAGATAGTTTACAAAAGATGCTTGAGTTCTATGACCTAGGCCAGCTCTTTCTGTCTTGTGCAGTAGTATTTGATGGTATATGGTATCAAATGCTTTCTTGAAGTCAAGAAACACCACAATAGCCATCTCGCCCATATCTATGCATGTCAATAGTTCATCCAATAACGTAGCCAGGGCCTTGGCAATAGATCTGACCTTTCTAAATCCATTCTGGTGGCTCGTTAGGTAGTTTGTAACCTCAAGGAATGATTTAATCTGGTCAGGCACAATCTGCTCTATGACTTTCCCAGGCAGGGGTAGGATTGAGATTGGGCGCAGCTCACTGCATGACTTAGGGTTATTGGACTTTGGTATGGGGATGACCATGGCCACCTTCCATGGGTTAGGAAAGACACCAGTAGCCAATATTCGGTTGTAGAGATGAGTGAACTCAGATATTAGGTCAACCATTGCTCCTTTAATAAATAAGGTGCTGATATTCTGCATGCCTGATGATTTATATGGTGATAGTTTCTCAAGTTTCGAAAGTACCTCTTCTCGGCTTGTTTCATCTAGGTCAAAATGTTCATGGTTCTCATGTGGCTTGTATCATTTTTTTAGGTTCTAGGATGGGTACCAACTTGTGAGTGCGAAATCGTGGCAATTTTATAGTGCTTTCCCACTGGGAAATCAGGCCACCAGCATCATGACCCAATATCCCACTCAGTCACATTATTCTGACACTGAGCTAACCAGTCCTTGCCCTATCCTATTAATGCTGAGCGCCAGGCTAGGAAGCAACAACTATACATTTTTACGCCATTGGTTTTACTTGACCGGGAATCGAACTCCCGATCTCCCGCACGGGAGGCCTGCGCTCTACCGATTCGGCCACCGCGCCAGATCCGACATATAGCAGAAACATAGACTACTCAATAAATTAACATCCTACATCATAAGAATTGATCACCACCTGACGGCCATAACGGGCACCGGTTTGTGAAGTGTGCCCTGGTGGCGTCTTTATAGTGTTGCCCTATTTGGATACCATACTACCGACACTATAACCCAATATCTCAACCAGTCCCATTATCCTGACACTGTATGAGCTAACCAGTTCTTGCCCTATCCAAATAATGCTTGTTTGTTGTTGTTTTTCGCCCTAGCAACATCTAAGGTCATATCAGGACGGTCCAAGTAATGCTGAGCATCTGGCTAGGTGGCGGCAAGTGTAAATTTTGTAAGTCTTTGGTGTGACTCACCTGGAGAATTTGAGCTCTCAAATTTCCGAACGGGAAGTAGGCACCCTACTCACTACGCCACCTCGCCTGATCAGGGTGTGTACTGATAATAATAATAATAATAATAATAAATAATACAATTAATAATAATATTCTACATTTAGGAGTGCCATTCAAGTGAGCATAATCTGCCCTCATGGCAGCCTCAATATACGATGTAAATCACTGCTGTGCAATGGATGCCGAGATGTTCTCGCTGAGCGATCTGCGGAGGATTGCGGCGGTTAGTTCCCGAGATGCCCGCTTGGAGACAAGGTGGCGCATGGTGCGGCTGACAGACAGACCAGCATCCCCGCACTCCTCAGGGGGCCACCAACCCGACATCAGGGGCCAGGGTTCTCGCCCCTCGTGTGTGTCTATGTATATATATATATATATATCTATATATATAGATATATATATATGTGTGTATACATATGTGTATATATATATAATTCCTCCAGTGTGTGTGTGGCACGAGGGGGGTGAACTCACCCCCACATCTAAGGGGGGGATGCTCTCCCAACGTACCAAGGGGGAATATATATAGTACATCACATTTATATAATGATAACAGAACATATATGAAAGTACAATATCCGAGTGGAGCAGCACTATAAAGTCTAGGATAGTTTAATATAAAACAAAGAAATGCACGAGACTTTAAGAATTGTGACGCTGACATCTGTTAAAGTTGTCGGCGTCGATCATTGGATGTCTGCGTTGATCATTGGATGTTGGCGTCGATCGGTATAATTATAGTTTAGCATTGACAGAGATGTTGGAAAGTTCTTAAATTTATACTGAATGTAAAGGTCGAGAAAATACAACAACCTTATTTATTTCTAGGATAATTTAATATGAAACAAAGAAATGCACTACACTTTTAAGAATTGTGACGCCGACATCTTCACTTGACCACCGATTGGCCCGTTTTCGTGAGGCTGACTCATATATATTATATATATTTATATATATATATATATACATATATATATATAATAAGCCCACCACAACAGTGAAACTGTGAAACTAAACACTTACGGAGGTGCGAAGTAGATAAGAGTGTGAGTAGGGAGATCTCCCTAATAAACTAATTGTAAATGGGGAGAAATAGCATGGCCGAATGAGGTGGGGGGAGCGCTAATTTAGTACAATGACAGGACATCCGCTGAGTCAGGACAACATTGGTCTGGATGTAGAGGTGTCCTTCAAAGACAGGTACTACTACTGTAGTACCAATGGCAGGACACCCGCTATATGAGGACAGCGTTGGTATGGATGCAGAGACAGGTACAAGTGTAGTCCGCCTTCCCCTGACAGATCTCTGTGCGCAGCTGCGTGGTTCACAATCGATCTGCTCAGCAGGAAAATCAGACAATATTCAAAGATGGCCGCCGCACGCCGCAAAACAGCCTAAAGAAAAGAAAGGCCGAAACACAAAGACGAGTTCAAACCGAGAGTGCTGGTGGTGGTTGCTGGGTTGTTGTTTTATGCGCGTGTCTTTATTTTGTTTAAAGACTTTCCAAGGTTACTACTCTGTTAATGTTTAAGAAGAACAGATGCGAGCATAAGAAACGCCACCCACACTCGCTTTAATTAATCAGCGTCCAGGAAACGCGGCGCCTTGGCCCCGGAATTACCCCGGGCTTAGGCGATATCTGAACACGGACAGCGCTGCTTTTATTGTAGCCTGCGAAAACAAGCGGAAGGAGCGTCTTAATAGCGACTTGGTGTTACAGCGGCAAGAGACAATTGGGGGATAGTATTGTATACTTGTGTAGTGGCTTGTGTTACAGTGGAAAGAGGCAATTGGAGGATAGTATTGTATACTTGTGTAGGGGCTTGTGTTACAGCGGCAAGAGGCAATTGGGGGATAGTATTGTATACTTGTGTAGTGGCTTGTGTTACAGTGGCAAGAGGCAATTGGGGGATAGTATTGTATACTTGTGTAGCAGCTTGTGTTACAGCGGCAAGAGGCAATTGGGGCGATAGTATTGTATACTTGTGTAGCAGCTTGTGTTACAGTGGAAAGAGGCAATTGGAGGATAGTATTGTATACTTGTGTAGGGGCTTGTGTTACAGTGGAAAGAGGCAGTTGGAGGATAGTATTGTATACTTGTGTAGGGGCTTGTGTTACAGTGGAAAGAGGCAGTTGGAGGATAGTATTGTATACTTGTGTAGGGGCTTGTGTTACAGTGGAAAGAGGCAATTGGGGGATAGTATTGTATACTTGTGTAGTGGCTTGTGTTACAGTGGAAAGAGGAAATTGGGGGATAGTATTGTATACTTGTGTAGTGGCTTGTGTTACAGTGGAAAGAGACACTTGGGGGATAGTATTCTATACTTGTGTAACAGCTTGTGTTAGAGTGGAAAGAGGCAATTGGGGGATAGTATTGTATACTTGTGTAGTGGCTTGTGTTACAGTGGAAAGAGACACTTGGGGGATAGTATTCTATACTTGTGTAACAGCTTGTGTTAGAGTGGAAAGAGGCAATTGGGGGATAGTATTGTATACTTGTGTAGTGGCTTGTGTTACAGCAGCAAGAGGCAATTGGGGGATAGTATTGTATACTTGTGTAGCAGCTTGTGTTACAGCAGCAAGAGGCAATTGGGGCGATAGTATTGTATACTTGTGTAGTGGCTTTTGTTACAGTGTAAAGAGACACTTGGGGGATAGTATTGTATACTTGTGTAGTGGCTTGTGTTACAGAGGCAAGAGGCAGTTGGGGGATAGTATTATATACGTGTGTAGCAGCTTGTGTTACAGCAGCAAGAGGCAATTGGGGGATAGTATTGTATACTTGTGTAGCAGCTTGTGTTACAGCGGCAAGAGGCAATTGGGGCATAGTATTGTATACTTGTGTAGCAGCTTCTGATACAGCAGCAAGAGGCAATTGGGGAAAATAGGACGGTCATACCTGCACAACTGTATTCCGAATCCGTTGTAGGAAAAATTGCCAGTGAAGGAAGAACGTAGAAAGCTGTGAGGATATGGGAAACAGTGGTGCCCCTGCCCCCCCTCCGCCCTCCACCCCCATCGCCATATGGAAGACAGTCAGCCAACATGCGTCCAATAGGAAAGGGATTGAGCCATTAGCATTTACTAATTCTATCCTGAGAAAAGGGTTTTTGTATATATATATATATATATATATATATGTATATATATATATATATAAGTGAAGTTGGCGAGACTACTCGCCTTGTGGCATTCACGGGCGTGCGCCGATTAACCCGTATTTGGAAATACGGGCTACTCGCCCTGGCAGACCGCGAATGCCGAACATTCACGGGGCACCGGGTTTCCGGCCGTAAAGCGTTGCTAGGAGACGCAAACTGCGACTCGCCTGGCAACGAGAGGGTCGGGCGTTCGGACCCAGACCGATCAGACGTATTTAATGACGCTCTGATGTTTCAGCCGAGTTTTAGGCCTATTTTATCGAAATTCTAAACTTGTTTGAAATTAAACATTAGGGGAGGGGTTTGCATGATGTTCCTACGATATGTGCTACAAACGAATGTTAGTTTGGTTAAGAATAAACAAAGCCGTGAGCTCTTGGAAAAGTGAATTGGAACGTTCCTTGCATTCTTTACTATCCTCCAGTTTCCTATGTAGTAAACCGCTATGGTCGAACTTAACATTGGATTGCTTTATATATAAAATTAAGGGCCTTGAGCCTAACTAGGCCTTATGCAGCTACTTAGCCCATCTGCGCGGCGATTATAACAGACATATGAACAGAATTAACGTATAGATCTTTTGGCTAAAATAAGACAGTAACGTAGGCTGATTATCAGTGATAGTGGCAGTGACGCTAGCGCCTCTGCTTAGTTCTGGATACATTTAAACATATCAAATACACCGTAAGGCGAGTAGACCAGCCAGTTAGTTGAAATAACGAAGTAATTGCTTTCGGCCGATAAATACGGGAGGGGGGCAATCCTCTGTATTTAGACAATACTCTGGCTGGTCGACTTTAGCCCGGCAAGGACACCGACGGACACGGACTACCTGCAGACGGGGCGAGGGGCAGCGTCGGCCCGCAGCCGGCCCAGGAAATTCACATGGAAATAATTATATAAATTAACACGAAGGCTCGCCTTAAGCGGGGGTGGAATAGCTAGACGGTTAAACTGGTGCCGTGACCATATATATGTAGATGTAATAGGGCACGTATGGCCAGTTCCTGCCTGGTCTCTCTGACTGCAACACGCAGAAGAATGAAGAAGACAGGAACATACACTTTCACCGTTTATTCTGTACCTCCGCCCACTGTGGCATCACATGACCAAGTGACCTGCCCCCTGACCAGCCAGGATGCAGGTAACCTCTGATGGTAGGGGGAGCTGCTAGCTGGACGCAGTAGAGGCCGTCCACTCGGGGACCTGCCCACTGGGTAGCGTGCCGCCTCCTGATGCAGAAGAACTGTGAAGTAAACGGCGTAGTTCCTGCAGCCACCGCGTGGTGGCGGAGCTCATGTATGGACTAATACACATATATACATATATACGCACAGATATATACCAGACGGGATGGCCGAATGCGTTAGAGCGCCCGTCTTCCGTGCTGGTAGATCGTGGGGTCGTGGGTTCGAGCCCTGGTCGAGTTAAACCAATGACTTAAAAATTGATACTTGTCGCTTCTTAGCCTGGCCCTCGGCATTATTAGGATAGGATCATGGTGCCGGTGGCCTGGTTTCCCAGTGGGACAGCACTATAAAGTCGCCATGAGTGCGCACTGTCACAAGTCGGTACCCGTCCTGATATGACTTTAGATGTTGCTGGAGCAGCACTATTAAGTCATCATGAGTGTGCACTGTCACAAGTCGGTGCCCATCCTGATATGACTTTAGTCTAACCGGTCCCTGCCGTATCCTAGTAATGCCTAGCGACAGACTAGTTAGTGACAAGTATACATTTGCTAAGTCATTGGTTTGACTCAAATAGGAATCCAACTCCCGACCTTCCGCACGGGAATCCTGCGCTCTACCGACTCGGCCACTGCGTCCGGTATCGCATTATATAGATAACGATTCTGTCCTGATAGGACTTCAGATTGGTGCTAGGACTTAAAACCACAAACAATAAACAGACAAACGTTTAATATGTGTCAGTGCCAGTGATCTTATCTGCCAGGAAACTTGAAAGTAAGACTTACGGGTGGCCTCAGAGATGTGAGAGCTTTGTTTTCTGGTGACAGTCGTTGTTAATGTTGGTGACATTCACTTAGCTGTCAGTGGCGTTGTATGCTGGGTGTTTCGAGATGACCGCCGCGTGCTGGTGACGGTGGGGTGGTGGTGGGTGACATGGTCACGTGGTGCTTTGTGTCACTGTGTCAGTGTTGGTTGAGTGACTGTTGTGTTTGTGTAGGTGACAGCGCATGTGATGACAGTGTCTGTTTGGCGACAGTGGCTGTTTGGTGACAGTATATGTTTGGTGACAGCATATCTTTGGTGACAGTGTCTACTTAGTGACAGTGTCTGTTTGGTGATAGCGCATATTTGGTGACAGTTTTTGGTGACAGTGTATGTTTGGTTACAGTGCCTCTTTGGCAAGAGCAACCGTTTGGTGAGAGTATCTGCTTAGTACAATAGTAGCAGTATATGTTTGGCGACAGCGTCCGCTTGGTGACAGTGCCTGTTTGGTGACAGTCTATGTTTGGTGACAGTATATGTTTGGTGACAGTATATGTTTTGTGACAGTATATGCTTGGTGACAGTGTATGTTTGGTGACAGCGTCTGTTTGGTGACAGTGTCTGTTTGGTGACAGTGTATGCTTGGTGACAGTGTATGCTTGGTGACAGTGCATGTTCTGTGGCAGTGTATGTTTTGTGACAGTGTCTGCTTTGTGACACTGACAGTGTCTGTTTGTTGATAGTGTCTGGTTGGTTGACTACCAGTGAAGTAGTCTGTCAGTTGATTTTCACATGGCGTGAGTGTATATATATATATATATATATATATATATATACACAGAGAGAGAGAGAGGGAGAGAGAGAGACGCCGTGTCACGCCATATATATATACACATATATATTTATATATATATATAAATACATATATATCTGATCATAGCTGTTCTATATATTATATGTGTATAAACATAAGCTATAGTAATCGGAATTGCATTTGTTACACAATTTATTATTTTAGAAATTCTTTTTCTCAACCCAAAGGACTAGACGGGATGGCCGAATGAGTTAGAGCATCTGTCTCCCGTGTTGGTAGATCATGGGGTTGTGGGTTCGAACCCCAGTCGAGTCAAACCAATGACTTAAAAATTGATACTTGTTGCTTCCTCGCCTGGCGCTCAGCATTATTAGGATAGGACAAGGACTGGTTGGCTCAGTGTCAGGATAATGTGACTGAGTGGGATATCAGGTCATGATGCTGGCAGCCTGGTCTTCCAGTGGGGCAGCACTATAAAGTTGCCATTAGTGCGCACTGTCACAAGTCAGTACCCATCCTGATATGACCTTAGATGTTGCTAGGATGTAAAACAACAACAAATAAACATCTCAACCCATGCAAGGCACTGGTTTTCAGTCTAATATATATATATACACAGATATATATATAGAGATTTAATACATTATATACATATATCATTTCTGAGCGAGTGGAACTTGGTGGTCCATGGAGATGAACAAACGGAGCCGCACAGGATGCTGGGTAAACTCTCCACTACACCTCCCACATGACCCAGACGGATGACCGAATGAATTGAGATTCTGTCTCCTATTTTTGGGAGATCGGGGGATCCGAACCCATGAGTTTGTGGGTTCAAACCCTAGTCGAGTCAAACCAATGACGTAACAATTTATATGTGTCGCTTCCTAGCCAGGCGCTCGACATTATTAGGATAGGGCAAGGACTGGTTGGCTCAGTGTCAGGATAATGTGACTGAGTGGGATATCATGGTGTGTATATCATGGTGCTGGCAGCCCGGTCTCCCAGTGGGCCAGCACTATAAAGTGGCCATGAGTGTGCACTGCATGTCATAAGTCAGTATGCATCAAGATATGACCATAGATGTTGCTAGGATGTAAAACTACAACAAACAAACAAACCTCCCACATGCTGAATAATGAATATTGAGTTAAGTGAATTATGTGAGTATAAATAACACACAGTTCATTATGACCACCGGCCTGTGTGCCGTATCATGATTACGCATGTGTGTGCTGAGGGCTAACCACCGTCCCTGCAGCCAAACCCCGACAGTGGTGCCAGCAACGGCTGCTTTCGACACTCCCCATTCCTAATTATATGCGTCAGTCTCACTCGCCCCCCCAAAAAACATATTATATATATGCATATATTATACAAGTCATATATGTGATATGTGACATTTATGCCATTATATATGAAATTTGTCTCATATATGACATATATGTCACTATTGCCACCACATGATCCTACCACCATTCCCACAGCTAACATTGAAGTTCCCACGATCCCTCCTGTTTTCAGTAAAGTCATGTCTTTCATTGATCACCAGTGCCGTTACCATGGTCACAATCATCGTCAGCATGGTCACCACAAGGGCTACCAATACTATGGACATTATCACCTTACCATGGTCACTATCGCTGTTGTTACCATGTTCGCTATCACCATTACCATGGGCACTATCACCATACCATAGTCACAATTGCTGCTACCATGGTTACAACCACCATTACCATGGTTACTATTGTCATCATGGTCACTATCGCTATTATCATGACCACTATCACCATTAAGATGGTCACTATTGCCACTATGATGATCAGTATCGCCACTACGATGGTCACTATCATTGTTACCATGGTTATTATCACCATTACCATGTGCACTATCACCATTAAGATGGTCACTATCGCCATGAAGATGGTCACCATAGCCATTATGATGATCAGTATTGCCACTACGATGGTCACTACCATTGTTACCATGGTTATTATCACCATTACCATGGGCACTATCACCATTGCCTCGGTCATTATCACCATTACCATGGTCACTATCACCATTACAATGATAATTATCGCCGTTACGATTGCCACTATTGCCATTCCTACAACCACCATTACCATTCTGACTGCCAATACAACTGTTCACATGATCCTCTCACCAGATCCACCATTGCCCCGGTCATTGTCTCCGTTTCCATGTAAACCACTGCCGTAAACACGGCCCCTGCTGACGGTCAGTCATCCCGCCTCCCCTAGCGCGGTGCCCGCCTCTGTCGGCGCCGTGCCCTGTTCCCGCCGACCCGGCTCCTCCCTCCGCCCTGCTGCCCTGCCCTGCCGGCCGCCACCCTCGGCCGCGCCGTGGTCAGACGGAGGGCGGCTGCTGCCCGGCCGACTCCGGCCGACTCTCCGGCCGTCTCAGCCCCGAACTCCGGCAGCTAGCGCCAGCATGAGACCGGGACAGGAGTCGGCTGCGAGCCGGGGCGCCACCTGGAGGCGGGCGGCCGAGGCGCCGGTCGGCCGGGCCGGGCACGGCACGCGGCCAGCGCCCACATCACCCGTAGGTGGGCGCCAATCAAGGATGGGGGGGGGGGGGGCGGGGGGGGGGGGGTTACCTTCTAGAAACACACCAGGTCATAGGAAAGTGGTGTGCCACTTGCGACTTGCGATTTGCGACTTGCGTCAGCGCTCACTGCTGGCGACTTTATAGTGTTGCACCGGGAGGATACCAGGCCGCCATGACCTGAAATCACGCCATTATCCTGGCATTAGCAAAACTACCCAGTCCTTGTCCTATTCTATGTAGTAGGCCTACTGTCGAACACCAGGCAAGGTAGCGACAAGTGTCAATTTGGGTCCATCTTTGGTTTTGACTCGGCCGGGGATTGAATCCCTCACTTCCAACAGGAAGCGGATTCCCTCCCCACTCGGGCATGCCTTCCGGCTGAAGAGGCGACTCCAGGGTGGATGGACCTCGTCCCTCCAGTAGGCACAGTCCGGGAGGTGAGTACATACATCCATTAGCCGTTATATGATTGTTAACAAAACTAGATGGGATGGCCGAATGAGTTAGAGCGTCCGTCTCCCGTGTTGGTAGATCGCGGGGTCGTAGGTTTGAACCCTGGTCGAGTCAAACCAATGACTTAAAAATTGGTATGTGTTGCTTCCTAGCCTGGCGCTCAGCATTATTAGGATAGGGAAAGGACTGGTTGGCTCAGTGTCAGGATAATGTGACTGAGTGGGATATCAGGTCATGGTGCTGGCGGCCTGGTCTTCCAGTGGGGCAGCACTATAAAGTCACCATGAGTGCGCACTGTCACAAGTCGGTACCCGTCCTGATATGACCTTAGATGTTGCTAGGATGTAAAACAAACAACAAACAAACAAAAATCGATATACTGTAATACACTAACATCCTTAATGGCAGTTTGAAGGTACATAATCCGATGGCTTTTAGTTTTAGTATCTGCAAGGTTTTTTTTTACGATGAACATATTAGAATGCTCGTTATAATCGACCTTGCTTTAGCTTGGAGTAAATTTCATTTGAAATGGATGTTTGAAGTGGAAAGATACCAAATTGATCTGAGCATGCACCTCAAAACTGAGATCCTGCAGACTTTAGTTGTGAAAAGTATATTGATTTTGAATTCCATTCAAATGCGTGATAACTGCAGCAGTATCTAAGTTTGATATGGTGGACCAACGTTTTGATTTAGAAATATGTGATGCTTTAATCGGACGCTGCGGCTATAACCTGTAAAGCCGTGTTCACACGGACGATGTAAATCGATTCGTAGAAAGCGACTTGTATAGTTCGCATCAGATTCGTCATCTGAACGGACGTCTGAGGCGGATTAGGGCTGATTCGACTCACGTGATGCGGATCCTGTAGACCACCTAAGCGAGGTAGTCTACGTGAATCGATTCCTGTGATGCGGATAATTTTGCCCGTGTGGACGCAACCAATTCGCCTCACCTGATTCGATTTGTGTGATGCGCCTCACATTTTGTCCGTGTGAACAAGGCTTAAGACTAAGAGAGATCCAGGTTCCTTATACGGGTTAAAGTTAAAGTCGCACAATCCAACGAATGCGTCAAATTTTCAAATTGAAAACACTTAGATGTACCTAGATTAGATCTCACATATCCAACTATGCTGCCACACTGGAAAATGTGTAAGCAAAGCTTGTCATTGGTTTGATTCGGCCGGGTTTCGAACTTCCGACCTTCTGCATGGGAAGCCTGCGCTCTGCCGATTGGGACACCGCATCCGGTTTTAACCTGAGGGGTTCTAACTCAACATACCCATGCACCTGAACGACACCTGATTGGGGTAGACTAGTCGTTAGATCAACCACATCCAGTGCCGAAGGGCATGAGTTTTCATCCCAACCGAGTTAAACCAAAGACTTAAGATAATACTATCATTTAGAATGTTAATGTTATTTAGCTTGACCAGAAACTATATGATTGTGAGTTTACAAAATTCATGAGTGTCCATTGACACAAAATTGATTGTATGCTTTTAGATGTAAAGCGATGGTTTGAACAAAAACAAACATTTCTCACCGTGAATATGGCCTATGCTGCCGATACGGCGTAAAGCGACCACCAATCAATCAATCAACTTAGGATTAATACTCGTCGCTACGTCATACCTTATACTAGGTTTTACTTAGACAGGTACCGGGTTGGCTCAGTGTCAGGTTAATGTGACTGAGTGGTATATGGGGTACAGGGCTGGTGCATTGGTATCCGAGCGCGGAGTACTATAAAGCGGCCACACTACGGGATGGGGAAGAGGGGCACAGGGAGACAAGAAGTGTTGATTGGGGACAAGAGGTTGGGGTATGTGGCAAAGGGCAGAGGGACAGAGGCGGGGGAGGTGAGGAAGGAAGGAAGGAAGGCACACAGATACACATACACACACATACACATACAGACACAAACATACACACACATACACACATAATAGACACAGATACACATAGAGACATACATACACACATGGAGACACACAGACAGACATGCAGACACACAGAGACACACAAATACACGCACATATACACATACTATACATATAGACACAGAAACACATGCATAGAGACAGATACAAATACAGAGACACATACAGAGACACATACAGAGACACATACAGAGACACATACAGAGACACACAGACACACATACGGACACAGATTCAGAGACACAGACAGGTGGAGAGACACAGACAGTAGGAGACTCGGAGTGACACTAAGATAGTAAGATAGACAAAGGCAGACGGACAGAGAGGGGCAGTGGGAGACAGACAGGGACAGGGTGTTGGAGGAGACGGAGAAGGGCGGAATGGGGGTGCTGGGGGTGGGAAAGGTGACAGGACAGGGCGAGCGGAGGCTGTGCTCGGGGGATGAGCAAGAGGGAGCGGGAGAGGCGGGGGGGGGGGGGAGGGGCGGCGGGAGGCCCTGGAGGGAGCGGGTATCGGAGGGCGCCCGGCCAGCACACCTCGCGCCTGCCGCCCGCCGGCCCTCCTCCAGGCCCTGCTCTTTCCTCCAGGCGCCGCCCCAAGAGGAGCTGGGGCGCATGGAGGAAGGCGCAGCGCGGGAAGAGGCTTCCCGGCCAGCCCTGGAGGCGCCGCCCGGCCGGCCAGCCGACTGCTGGCGGCGGTAGGCAGGCAGGCAGGCAGGCAGGCAGGAAGCAGGGTCGGCGCGAGTCGGGCGGCGCGCTGTGACTGACCGGCTCCACGGCGCCTGCAGCCGGGCCGGCCGGGGTGGGGCTTGGGCTTGGGCTTGGGCCGGGGTCCGCCCCGACCTGCCCGCCCTGACAGAGTGGGGTGGGGATGGGGTAGGAGGGACTGTTCATGGTGATCTAACACACATAATGGTGCCAGGCTTTACGTATTATTGTATTCACCTACGACTAAGAGCCTCTCCCATATAAACATACACACCCATGTATATGTATGTATATATATATATATACACATATATATGTACCGTATAATTTATTATGTGTATATAAATTAAGAATGCCTCCTTATAATTCTGGTTGGTGTCCTTCTGGCACCGAACCTCACATAACAAACTACCTCGATATACTGACTACTCGGTCATTCTCTGCATCCCGCCAACTCTGACTCTTGACCACCTGATCCCGATGGTCACCCGCTTCTCACTTTCAATATATATACATATATATATATATATATATAAATATATATCTATATCTATGTGTATATATCCATATTTATGTGTATATATATTATATACCTGAATAATGTAGGATCTTGTCCACTACGACGAACAGCCGCTCCCACACCAATGCATATATTTTGTATATAGATCAATACCCCTATGTAAATATATATATATATATATATATATATATATAAATATATATATATATATCGTCCACTAAGAGCCCCTTCCATATCAATACACATAGACATATGTGTATATATGCATGTCTATATATGCATATCTACATATGCATGTCGATATATATGTGCATCTGTATCGGAGTACGGAATGTACACTTGGCTCTCCACGGCTCTCATCCAGCCCTCCCACAGCCCTTCCCCATCCCTCTTCCCTCCTTCCAACATCCTTCACCGACCTCCCTCGTCCTCCCTCAGCCATTCCCCATCCCTCCAACATCCGTCCCCAGGCCTCTTACAGCCTTCCCTCGCCCCCTGTTTTCCCCAGCTGCTCGGCGTGCAAGGCGCGCTGCCCCCAGTGCAGGTGCCCGGGGTTGATGTCGGCTGAACCGCATGAATGGTGCAGGTAGTCAGGGGTGTGACGGTGCGTGTCCAGGCAACGCATGTCTACAACACACACCTGTATATAAACATATATATATATATATATCACATATATATACATCACACACCTATAGACATATACATTACACATGTATATATACATCACACACCTATATATATATATATATGTATATATAGATATCACATCTAAATACATATATATATGCCACACACATATATGTATATATCACACACGTATATAGATATACATCACACACACACATATATATATATATAGATAGTATATACTCGTATATACCAGTGTAGGCACCCGCGGAGCGCTTACCTCCTTGGGTTAATTAAATAAGGCAATTTACAAATGTGACCGGCTATCGCCTATGGTTTAGGTATTTACGCTAGTCACCGCCACCATCACCGGCCCGATTCGATTGAGTATTATGCGCCCGCTATCCGCTAGTCGATGACAAAATCAGCTATATAACCACGGCCCCTGGCCGGCCTGGCGCCTTCATGATACGCCATCCGGCCTGCGTGCCGAACTAACTCCCTCTTTGGGCGAGAGAAAAATTGTTGTTATTATTATTTGGTGGTTTGTTGCCAGCCAGGTACAAATATTTATATATATATATCACATATATATATCACATATATATACATCACACACCTATATACATATACATTACACACCTCTATATACACCACACACCTATATATATATTACATCTAAATACATATATATATATACCACACACCTATATGTATATGTCACACACGTATATAGATATACATCACACACACATATATATATATAGTATATACTTGTATATACCAGTGTAGGTACATGCGGGGCACTTCCCTCCTCGGGTTAATTAAATAAGGGAATTTACGAACGTGTCCGGCTATCGCCTATAGTTCAGGTATTTACGCTAGTCACCGCCACCATCGCCGGCCCGAGTCGAATGAGTATTATGCACCCGCTATCCACTAGTCGGCGACACAATCAGCTATATAACCATGGCGCCCAGCCGGCCTGGCGCCTTCATGATACACCATCCAGCATGCACGCCAAACTAACTCTCCGTTCGGGCGAGAGAGAAATTGTTGTTATTATTATTCGGCGGTTTGTTGCCAGCCAAGTACAGTATTCTGATGTTTAATAAACTGTATTTCCCACATCTACTTCTTCCTGTTATGCCTTAGTGGGTCTACACACACACATAAAATATATATATATATAGATATACATCACACTTCTATAGTGAGCAGAGTGACAGTTGGCTCACGGTATAGGAGGCGGGGGAGTAGAGAATGCCCGCTCTGCAGCAAATAACATGGAATATAAGATGGTTACAGAGAAACATTTAAGGAGCTGCCGTTCTTTATATCCACATAATAAATTATATAGCACATATATATTCCACACACCTATATATGCATATATATATATACGCCACACACATATATATATATATACATACATCACACACCTATATGTACATATACATTACACACCTCTATATACAGCACACACATATATATATATCAACTCTATATATATATACACATATATATACCACACACCTATATGTATATATCACACACCTATATAGATATACATCACACACCTATATATATATATATATAGTCAGGATCACGAAAAGAGGCCAATTGTTGGAATTTGTCGGCGTCGAGCTTGGGCATATATGTGATATAGTGATGCGTCGATCGGTATAATTATAATTTAGCATTGACATAGGTGTTGGAAAGCCTTTAAATTTATCCTGAATGTAAAGGTCGAGAAAGTACAACAACCTGATCTGTTTCTAGGATAATATAATATAAAACAAAGAAATGTATGAGACTTTAAGAATTGTGATGCCGACATCTATTAAAGTTGTCGGCGTCGATCATTTGATGTCGGCGTCGATCAGGATAATTATGATTTAGCATTGACAGAGGTGTTAGAAAGTCTTTAAATTTATCCTGAATGTAAAGGTCGAGAAAATAAAACAACCTGATTTCTTTCTAGGATAATTGAATATGAAACAAAGAAATGCACTACACTTTTAAGAATTGCGATGCCGACATCTTCACTTGACCACCGATTGGCCCGTTTTCGTGAGGCTGACTCATTATATATATATATAGATATACATCACACTTCTATATATATATATATATACACCACAGACCTATATGTGCTGTAAAAGCACTATACGAGTATAATTATCCGTAAACTGATTATCCTTTAATGGTGCCTCTGGCTGCACCTTGTCTGGACACCTCACAACTACTGACACTTAACAACTCAGGCGAATGGACAGGCTCTCTGCCTTGCATGGTGCTGCCACCTGGCCTATTCAGCTGTCACGACTCAGCCTCTTGCCTGTACCACTCGCTTATTCCGGTTCTTCCCCTGGGGGCTCATAATTTCTATCAGGAGATCCAAAATGATCCAGTTCTGTGAGAGGGTGCTCGAGGTACTGGTCGCAAGATGCCCCAACCGGCTCCCCTGTGCAGTGCACTGGACGGAGCGGCACTTTGCTGACACACCTATATATATATACATACATCACACACCTATATATACATCTATACAGCTCACATCTATATATATATATATATATGTAGCACACACTTATATACACATATCACACAGCTATATAAATATTACACACCCTATATATACAACAGTCACCTATATATACAACACACACCTATATATACATCACACACACACACATATATATATATATATATATATATATATATATATATATATATAGATCACACACATATATACGTCACATCGGAATATATACATCATATATATATATATCACATATATATATATATATATATATACGCCAGAGAAATTGTTTGATACGTGACGAAGGAGGAGAGGGAAGCAGGTATTGGAATAAAACACACTTTATTCACACAAAAACGCATCAATGTTATAGTCTACAATGTAGGTAGTTAAATATAGTATGACGGTATAACATGTAGCAATGAAGATAAAGTGCAGTATCCTCGGGCAATAAATTTACAGTGTCAAGAGGTGCATTGGACCATGTCCGAGGTTAATGTCATATCAGGGTTGAAGTCAGATGGGAGGGAGGCGCCCCGAGGAGCCCTCCACCAAAACTGAGGAGAGGGCTCGAGGGGCGCCCGAGGCGGCGATGCGTGGGACGTAGGCATGGACCGAGGCGGTGGTCCAGGTCCCCTGCTCCATTATGTCCCCGAGAGGGACGCCGGCGCGCTGGCAAGCCTGAGCCGCCCCCCGGCGCAGGCTGTGGAGGGTGTAGCCGTCGGGGGCGGGCACCCTGAGGGCCGAGAGGGCGCCTCGCAGGATGGCCGTCAGTGTCCGAGGGTCGAGGGGGCGGCCGGAGGGCAATATGAAGGCGGTTTCGGCGGGGCAGGCAGGCACCAGGGCGACGGAGGCGGTCCAGGCCGCCACGGGGCAGAGTGGGCGGCCGGGTGAGGTGGGGATGAAGAGGGCGACCGCCCCTGAGGGCAGCGCGATGGTCTTGGTGGTGCGGAGGGTGACTCGCAGCCTCCCGGGGGGCGGGGGGCGACGTCGCTGCGTGTGATGGTGTGGGGGCCGCCCCACACCTCGGGGCTGGGGGAGAGGAGGCTCGACTGCCGTAGCATCCCGTAGTACCCGAGGAGCAGAGCGGCCCGGGGGACGACGCCCGAGGGTCCGGCGAGGGCGAGGTGGCGGGCGACGGCCGCGAGGGTGGCGGGCGTCAGTGGAGGGGCGGGGCGTGACGTGCCCGGACTCTCGCTCTCCACCACGACAGACGTCTCTGGCGAGGCGCGAGGTGAAGGCGCTGGGGTCGCCCCCGGCCGCCTCCAGCTAGGAACGCGCCCCGGAGAGGGCGTGCCAGACGGAGGCCGGCGCCAGGGGGTGGGCGTAGAGCGAGGCGGTGTAGGCGGCGACGTCGAAGGGCGTCGGGGCGAGGGGGTCCCAGTGGTGGCCCGAGGCGAACTCGACGTATCCTCGGGCCTGTCGATGACGGTTCCTCCAGGTGGAGGGGGCCAGGGCGGCAATGCGCAGCCCGTCGACGGCGGCGACCTCGGAGGCGGTGTACCCTGGATCAGAGGCCGGGGTTGTAGGGAAAGTCATCATGGTCGGCGTCGGCGCGCTCAAGCCCGAGGCGGGCGACCTTGTCTCGGGCCACGCCGGCCCAGCGACCAGGGAGGTGGGCGCGGCTGAGGGCGTCGGCAAGGACGAGGTCGGCGCCGAGCTTGTGGACGATAGTGAGCTCAAAGCAGGCCTCGGCCGCCATCAGCCAGAGTTCCCGGGCGCAGGTCCCGAGGGTGGGGTCGCGGGGACGCCCCGACTCGAGGGCGGCGGCAGAAGCCATGTCTTCCGTGTTGACGACAACGTTGGCCCCCGCGACGTCAGCCGGGAGGAGGGCGCGGAGCGCAACCACCAGGTTGACTGCCTCGAGCTCGTGGATGGCGGGGAAGCGAATGCGGAAGGCCTTGGAGTACCCTCGGGCGTAGTATCGCCTGGGGTAGTAGGCCCCACCCCCGGTGAGGCATGAGTCGCACTCGATGACGATCCTCCGGGTCCTCGGCGGGCGGAGGAGATGGAGGCCGTTGGAGGCGCGCACGTAGGCCGCGAACCATGCCAGGTCCCGGAGGGCATCGTCCCCGAGGGTGATGGTGGCGAAATCGTGGCAGCTGCGCAGGGCCGCGAGGAGGCGTGCCATGAATTTTCTCGTGGGCAGGACGCAGCTGCCGATGTGGTTGAGGCGGCCGAGGATGCTCTGAAGCTCCTGGTGCCCGAGGGTAGGCTGGGCGACTCGGGCCTCGCAGTCGGCGACGAGCTCGTCGACTTTGTCGGGGGCGATGCGGATGGTCATGGCGTCGCTGTCGATGGCGAATCCGAGCCAGGAGACCCGCACCGCCGGAGGGTGGCACTTCCATGAGGCGACCTCCAGGCCGAGGGTGCCGACGAGGGCGATGAAACCGTCGAAGGCCTGGTGGGCCCTCAGGTAGGTGAGCTCACACCCGACAAAGTCGTCGACGTATACGAGGGCATGGAAGCCCTCGCGCCGGAGGATCCAGGCCACCGCAGCGGTCACCCTGACGCAGGCGGCGCCCGAGGAGCGGCAGCCAAAGGGGAGGGCGAGGTCAACATAGGTGGCCCCCTCGAAAGCGATATCGTAGAGGGGGCAGGAGAGGGGGTCGGCCCGGAGCTGGCGGTAGGCCCTGGATATGTCCGCGGTCCAGGTGTAGGCCCCGGTGCCCTGTCCGACGATGCGGCGGCCCACGTCGGCCACGGAGGGGAGCCGGTAGGCGTGGGGCCTACCCAGGTACTCACGGCGGGGTATCCCAGCATTGACGCTGTGGCCGGGGGGGTAAGAGAGGTCGACGATGACCCGCCTCTTGCCCGGGTCGGATTTGGGGCGGGTCATCATGGGGGAGACCTGGGCCCAGGGGGTGAATGGGGGGGCGAGGAAGGGGCCGGCAGGGCGCCGTGCGAGCTCGGGCAATGAGCCGAGTGGACCTGGCTCGGGCCTCGGTGGTTGTTGTAGGTAGCCCAGGGAGGGGTGCTGGCGGTGTAATTGGCTGGAAAGCCGAACTCGAGGAGGTCGACTAGGTCCTTGTCGGGGTGGTCTCGGAGGCGGGCGCGCCATGCGGGGATGTGTAGGCCTGAGGGGAGGGGGATGCGGGCGGCCAAAAAATTAGGGAGGCCCGCAGCTCGGAGGGCGTGGTAGGCTTGAGAAGGTGGGGTGGCGGCTCAGGCGTGCGGAGAGGTGGGGCCATATGGAAGGAGGGTGGGGCGGTAGGCTGTGGGGGTGGGGCCGCAGGAGGGGGGTGGCGGGGAGGGTGTCCTGGATGCCTGGGTTGACGACCTCGGCGACTGGTTCGCCGAGGTCGCTGGGGGGGGGGGGGGGGGGGAGGGGAGGGGGGGTGGCAGGGGGGGTGGGGGGGGGTAGGGGAGGGGCGGGTGGGGAGGGGAGGGGAGGAGGTGCGGGAGGGGTGGGAGAGGGGAAGGGCGAAGGCGTGGGCGGAGGGGGCGGCGGGCGGCGGGCGTGCGGGGAGCGGGGGGCGGCAGGCAGGGGCCGGGGAGGCGGCGGATGGTGTGCAGTGGTGCGGCGGGTGCGGCGGGTGGCGGGGGGGGTGGGGGGTGGTGGGGGGTGCGGTTGGATGTGCGGCGGGAGTGCGGGAGCTCTTGGCGGCGGGGTTGCGAGGCTTGGGGGGGGGGGGGGGGTGATGAGGGCCATCTGGGCCGGCGTGAGATGTGAGGATACAGGGGGTGGCGGTTGGCGCGGGCAGTGCGGCGGTGTTTAGGGAGGCGGTTGGGGGTGGTGTCGGGTGTTGGCGGCGATTGCTTTGGTGGCGGGGCACCCTGGGGCGGGCATCCGGTCGGGGCCGGCGAGGTGGTTTCTGGGCTTTCGGTGTGCGGTGTGGGGTTTCTGGGTTCCCAGGGTGGTGGGGGGTGGTGGGGTGGGTGCGGCGGGGGTGGGTGCGGCGTGGGTGCTGGCTGTGGTGGTGGGGGCGGGGGTGGGGCCGCGTCGCCGCCGCCGGACTAAAAATCCGGCGAGGTGATCGCGGGGGCGGCTGGGGCGCGGTCGCGGGTGCGTTTGGTATAGCAAAGGGCCTCGCTATGGACGGTGAGGATGCGGCGTACGTTTGCACAGTACGCGCATGCGTGCCTCCTCCTCGCGCCCTGGTCGCCGTGGGCCTCTCCGTGGGGGCGAGGTCGCATGAGGCGGTGTCCCTGTTCCAGGCGAAGCAGGGTATCCCGTTGGCTTCGCGGGTATAGGGTGTGCGTGGGTCGGCCTGGGTGGAGCGGGGGTGTGTGGGGGGAGGGGCTAGTCGGGCGGGGGCGCGGGTGGGGGGCTGGTGGGTTCTGGCTCCGCAACCGGAGGCAGGCGCGGGGGCCGTGATGACATCCATGCGGACTGTGTTAATGGCGACTGGGTCGCGCCACCCATCCGGGAGCCGTCCATCGGCGACCCAAGCGAATATGGTCTCGGAGTATCGCCAGGGATGGGTGACACAGTCTCTGAGCACGGTCATGTTGTGGTGGAGTAATCCGGGGAGGGAGTCGGTGGGGAAGGCAGGGTGCGACTCTAGCATGCGGAGGGCGAGGTTGTATTCCTCCATGGTCGCCTCGCCGCGCTTTAGGGCCTTCGCCTCGGCGCCCCTCTCAATGAGGTCGTGAGGGAAGAGGTATCCAGAAGGTATACCTTTTCGGCGTCCGCTGCCCTGCGCCTCGGCGGACTCCAGTATCTCCCTGACCGCGTCGGCCGCGGATGCGGGGGAGCGGTCGGGGGCGGGGTGGATGGCAGCGGGGAGGCGAGCTGCGGATGCGGCATGCTGTGTGGTGTATAGGCCGCGCCTCATGTAGCGCTGGTAGGTGGGGTGGACGTCCTCGGCCGGAGTCGCGGAGGCGGGGAGGAGGCGAGGGTGCGTGGGCGGGTAGGCGGCTCCTCCAGTCCCAGCGGTGAGTTCTTGCAGGAGGTCGGCTAGGCGGTCCGCGATGGATGGGGGTGGTATGGCCGCGGCCCGAGGCGGGGGCGCGGCTGCCGGCTCCGGGAGGGCTGGCGCCCGAGGTGGGGCGAGGGTGATGGATTCCACGAGGGCTGTGAGGTGATCAATGGCGCCGGACTGGCACTGCATTGCCACGGCCTGGGCATCCATGCGGGCGTCTATGGCGGTTGCCCAGGAGGTGGCCTCCGACTGGAGGCTGGGGGTGGTAGAGGTCGCGGAGGCAGCGTCGTGTGAGGCGGCAGAGGCGCTCCTGCCTCGGCGTGGTCCTCGGTGGCCCGGGGGGCGACCTCAGGGGCGACCCCGGCTGGCATGATAGCGGTGTGTGCGTGAGTGTGCAGACCGGGAGGCCTGTAGGCGTGACGCATGAGGCGTGGAGCGCGAGGCGTGAGGCGTGGAGGCATGGAGGCGTGGATGGAGCCAAAGAAAATTATGTCCGCGCCAGGAGGGTGAGAGGAGGCGAGTGGCTAGGAGCAGCAAGGGCGGCCGGTTATAAGGGCCGAGGGAGGGGGGGGGTGTTATGTCACCGACCCAACGGTCGCGGCAGGGGAAGGATAGAGGGGGGGGTCCTCCTCCCCCGCCACGAATCAAACGCAATGCGAGCATTACGACCAATTGGTCTTAATCGGTAAAGGTAATATAATAATCTTGCCAAAGGTTATATTATATTGAACAAAATCCTGGAGTACATATTATTGAAACTGGACTGAGAGGGTCTGGAGGTAGTCACTTGACGGGAAAAGTTCCAGGTGGCGCCACTTGTACTGGTAGTAGAGACAATCGAAACGGAACAGGTAAAGTGAAATAAAAGGATTGGCATACAACATATTAAAATGTACAAACCTATATCAATAGGTATAAATTAATAAAAATACAATATGTGAGTATGCGTGTAATTCATATTCACATAATGAATTTATATTGCCTTATATGTGCCTTTATAATTCAATGCAAATATAAATAATGAAGATTCTACCATTATTTTGTACTCTGCAGACTATATCGACACTGACATTACTACTCACTCCCACCCAGTTATGGATATGCTTGCTGAATCAGCTGGTTTCCCCATGTGGGAAGCCATGAGTTTGAACCCCGGCCGAATCAAACCAATGACTTACCAAATTGATACTTGTCCTACGTAGCCTGGTGCTCGGCATTGATAGGATAGGACATGCACTGGTTTGCCCAGTTACACACCAGTTATGTTGCATGCCATTTGTTACCAGCTACCTATCAGTGTATCATGGTCATGCACCATCCCGGGTCATGCAACACCCCAAGTCACGCACTAGCCCAGGTCATGTGTCATGCCAGTAATGTGTTATGCCAGGTCATGCACAACCAGCTCATGTACTAGGCCAGTTCATACAATGGGGCAGGTCATGCACTGCATCACACAAGGGCATGCATGGGATCAGGCCATGAACAAAACCAAGTCATGCACCAGTCATGCAACTGTCCAGGCCATGCATTCAGCCAGATCATGTACCAGGTCAGGTCATGCAGTAGTCAAGGTCGTGCACCAGGTCAGGTCATGTACCATCCCATGTCATGCATCAGGCCAGATCATGTACTTAGTCAGAATATACACCATCCCAGTTTGTGCACCAGGTCAGGTCATGCACCAGCTTAGGTCATGCACCAGCTTAGATCACGAACCAGACCAGATCATGCATTTGATCAGGTCATGCCCCAGTCCAGGTCGTGCATTAGGTCAAGTCATGCACCAGCTTAGCTCATTTTCATCCCAGGTCGTGCACCAGGTCAGTTCATACACCAGATTAGGTCATGCAATAGCCCATGTCGTGCATCAGCCCAGGTCATGCACTGGTCCAGGTTATGCATCAGCGTAGGTCATGCACCAAGTCAGATCATGAACCAACCCAGGTCATGCACAAACCCAGGTCATGCACAAACCCAGGTCAGGAACCAACCCAGGTCGTGCACTGGCCAGGTCATGCACTGGCCCAGATCATGCACCAGCCCAGGTAATGCACTGGCCCAAGTCATGCACCAGCCCAGGTGCACGCGTCCACATGCTGCATCCATGTGTTGCATCCATCCAGGTGTTGCTGCCCCTAAATCCAGCTCCAATCCTTATTTCTTTACGATAATAAAACAAACAAAAAAATTAATAATTTAAAAAAAACTAATTTAAAGGGCTGCAGCAAACTAACAGCCTCCGATATAACATCGGCAACATTGCTGTGAAGAAATGGGAGGAAACAAAAGAAGCAGCCTCATTTTCGTTTTGACTAATAGAAATATCAGTAATGCGCAAATCTTAATGATCTGTCTAATTAAAAAAAAAGAGAAGAAAAATAGGAAGCAAAAGTAGAAGAAAAAAGAAATTCTTAATGTAGCCCTGTCAGACGCCGTGAGCTGAGCGATTCCCGCCTTGTGGGCGCATGCGCACCCCCCCCCCCCCACACCTACCCACACACTACCATCTCGAACACACTCACTCCCACCCCACCCACAATCCCTCCCCACCCCAGGTCCGCCTCTCTCCTTCACCATCCCTCCCGCCTCCATCTCTTCCCCATCCTCCCCACACACTCATACACATCCCTCGTCCCTTCCCCATCCCCCCACACACACTCATACACATCCCTCGTCCCTTCCCCATCCTCCCACACACACTCATACACATCCCTCGTCCCTTCCCCATCCTCCCACACACACTCATACACATCCCTCGTCCCTTCCCCATCCTCCCCCACACACCCATACACATCCCTCGTCCCTTCCCCATCCTCCCACACACACTCATACACATCCCTCGTCCCTTCCCCATCCTCCCACCCACACACCCATACACATCCCTCGTCCCTTCCCCATCCTCCCCCACACCCCCATACACATCCCTCGTCTCTTCCCCATCCTCCCACACACACCCATACACATCCCTCGTCCCTTCCCCATCCTCCCACACACACTCATACACATCCCTCGTCCCTTCCCCATCCTCCCCCACACCCCCATACACATCCCTCGTCTCTTCCTCATCCTCCCCCACACACACCCATACACATCCCTCGTCCCTTCCCCATCCTCCCCACACACTCATACACATCCCTCGTCCCTTCCCCATCCTCCCCACACACTCATACACATCCCTCGTCCCTTTCCTTTCCTCCCTCCCCTCTTCCAGCTATCTCTATAATGACCACCCCTCCCTCCCCCACTCTGCCTCCCTCCCTCCCTCCCTCCCTCCCTCCCTCCCTCCCACAATGCCCACAATGTCCCTCTACTTCAGTCTTATCTTCCCTTCTCTCGCCTCTCAATCCGCCTCCCCTCTCCCCACAACCCCTTCTCTTCACATCCCATCTTCCACCTGCCTTCTCCTCCAATATCCCCTCCCTATACCTAAGACTCTGCCTCTCCCTCTGCTCAAATCTCCCCACTCTTATAACTAAATGTCCCACTATCCCTCTCCTGCAATCTCCCCACTCATATCTAGCTAAATGTCCCTTTCTCTCTCCCCTCCAATATCTCCTCCGGTATAACTAAACGACCTCATCACTCTGCGCTCCCCTCCACCCCACTTCTCCCACCACCACCCCTCTCCCTCTCCACCCACATCCCCTCTCCACGCACCTCTTCTCTCCCTCTCCCTCTCCACCCACCTCCCCTCTCCACGCACCTCTTCTCTCCCTCTCCACCCACCTCCCCTCTCCCTCTGCACCACCTCCCCTCTCCACCACCTCCTTTCTCCCTCCACCCACCTACCCTCTTTCCACCCACCTCCCCTCTCCCTCTCCACCCACCTCCCTCTCCACCCACCTCCCGCTCTCACTCTCCACCCACCTCCCATCTCCCTCTCCACCCACCTCCCCTCTCCACCCACCTCCCCTCTCCACCCACCTCCCCTCTCCACCCACCTCCCCTCTCCACCCACCTACCCTCTCCACCCACCTACCCTCTCCACCCACCTCTCCTCTCCCTCTCCACCCACCTCCCCTCTCCACTCACCTCCGCTCTCCCTCTCAATCCACTTCCCCTCTCCCTCTCCACCCACCTTCCCTCTCCCTCTCCATTCATTCCGCTTCCCCTTTAACACTGCTCCCCATCCCCACTCCAGTTTTAATTCCCCCGGCCCCCACCTCGGCCCCCACCCCCAGCTCCTCGCCGTCCAACTGTTCAAGTCGTATTTCTTCCCACTCTTCGTTTCTCCTATTGTTCTTCGGACCAGTTTACAAACAATTTGCATTCATACCAAGATTTTTTCTTAACAAGAAAATTGAAAAAATAACCCATAAACCTGGGTGCAGACAGAATCGCGCAGTAACCCCGATCTGACTGCCCACTTCCAGTGAACTGGGTGTGAATTGCGTACGCGCAGTGCATTCAACAGGATAACTATTAGATTATCGCTTTTTTGTGTGCTTATTCATTCATTCCCAATATTGGACGCCTGTTGTCGTTGATTGTTAGTGAACCAGCCCCACTGAGACCCTGGAGGAAGTAGAGGGAGGGAGGCGGAGTGATGGTCTGCCGCCTCTTACCTTACAGGAGGCGGGGCACCACCTCCTCCAGGGCATAAACAGCATTCTGCGCATCCTGTCGTAGCATATAGTAGGGTGACTCTACCCCCACCACATTGGTAATCTTCTAAACATATTTTGACCAGACGGGGTGGCCGAATGAGTTGAGCGTCCGTCTCCTGTTTTTTGGAGATCAGGGGATCCGAACCCATGGGTTCACGGGTTGGAACCCTGGTCAAGTCAAACCAATGACTTAAAAATTGATACCTGTTGCTCCCTAGCCTGGCACTTGGCATTATTATGATAGGGCAAGGACTGGTTGGCTCAGTGTCGGGATAATGTGACTGAATGGGAAATCAGGTCAAAGTGCTGGTGGCCTGGTATCCAAGTGGGGCAGCACTATAAAGTCGTCATGGGTGCGCACTGTCACAAGTCAATACCTGTCCCGATATGATATTAGATGTTGCTAGGACGTAAAACAACAACAAACAAATCAAAACATATTCTTACTGACCAGTGCTGACCTTAGGGCCATACAAATGTTAGTTGGCTTTATTTTATATATGGGTTATTCTCCAAAACTGGGCACCACATATTTGGTCTCCATGTTACGATGCTGATAATTTAGTCTTTGTTTTATTGGTAGCAAGTCAAAGAATTATTTTAGCCTCTGTCTATTAGGTATGTTAGCAGTTCTACATGTATTGAATTTATCCCACAAAAGATATCAAAATTATAGTGAAAATGTGAAAATTTACACATTGACACTATTCATGGAGCCAAACTTTTTTTCAACTTATTTTTCAATCTTGTAAGTCATAAACTTGTCTGCTTAACAGTAATCAATCAAATCTTGTTTGACTATGTTGTATATGTTAAAATGAGGTTATGGATGTGTCTTTGAATTTTATGTTACACAAGTGATATTAATGTAATGGAAGTGTCATCTGCTGTCACTGTAATGGAAGTGGCATCTGCTGTCACTGTAATCGAAGTGTCGTCTGTTGTCATTGTAATGAAAGTGTTGTCTACTGTCACTGTAATGGAAGTGTCATCTGCTGTCACTGTATTGGAAGTGTCAATTTGTATAAGATCTAATTCAAAAAGTGAAACTATTTCTTTTCAATTCTGACATATACACAACATGCAAACCTTCATAGGATATTGGATTAGGCAATTTTTTGGAAGGATTCTCGCTATTATTTGGAAGGTTTTCACGTTTGGTTTCCATGTCACACTTTTGTGCCCAGTTTTAGAGAATGACCTATATAAATTGTTCGCATTGTTATCAAAAGTATATTTGTCAGTGTCGATAGCATACCTTGTCATGCGCTTGGCATTACTAGGATATATGGCACGGAGCTGTGGAATGAGGAAGACTAATTGTCCGCGACATTGAAATTGCTCCTGCATAATCAATGATCGTAATAATAACACATGGTCATGGATACAACCGAAACAAACCAGAAAAGAACAGGGGATGGGTTCCATGAACAGAGGTGCTGTCATTATATATATATATATATATATATATATACACATATATATATAATATATACATATTATAGACATATATATTATAAATATATACATATCATATATAAATATATAGTAGTCATACTGTGATGGGCCACGTTAATATATATGATATATATTATGTATATATTAGATCTATTATATAGGTTATATTATATATATTATTTATATTATATATAATATAAAGTATAGTTATATGTAGTATATCCATTATATGTATTATATCTGTTATATGTATTTCAATGTTATATAATATATATAATATATTATATAGAATATAATGCATTGTATATATTATATATATTATAATTATTATATGTATGATATGTATTATATTATTATAGTTATTATATATTATATACAATAAACTCAACAAATTTACCACAGCACCAGTGAATGGAGGCAGCCAGTGGACACCGAGGGCCCTCTCCGTGGTGGACGAGCTAACTAGTGAAGAATAAAGACATGCATAGTATATTCAATTTCAATTCAATAACATTTATTTCTGAATATTGCATCCATATAAAAACATAGAAGTTAAGAGGTGGGAATTATTAGTATATATATCATATTTCTCCAGTGATGATACAAAGGTATCACTACTCAGAATACATTGTAATAATACACTGCCAGATTTAGCTATCCACATCATAAAACTGTAGACAATTTTCCTGATCAACATTTTGCATGAGAGAACACCACTCCATGAAACAAACATAATGTTACGAGGACAATTGGTTGGTTCATTGCACAATAATCCGATTATATTATTGTATCCCACACATAATTCTCTAATAGATTCAGATTTATAATTACGCCGTCAGAGTCATGTTTGTAATGAACTGCAGCATGATTCGAACACTAGGCATTTTACAGAGAATATCAGTGTGTTCATATTCACATAATGCACTGTATAATATTAATATATCATATCTATATATAATATCATCATCATCATGCTGTCGGTCGCGATGCGACAAAGACTGCTTTCATTACTTGACTGCCGCTCTCCATTTAGCTCTCTGCTGTGAGAGTTGCGTCCATGAGTCGGTCTTAATGTCTCTCAGCTTCAGGTTTCTCTTGATGGTATCTTTGAACCGGAGACGGGGGCGCCCTCTCTTTCTGTAGCCAGAAGACAGTTGAGAATAGAGGATCTGCTTTGGTAGCCTGTCTGATGACATCCTCATGAGGTGTCCAGTCCACCGGAGATTCTTTTTGATCAGAAGATCTTCCATAGAGGGGAGCCCCATCCGTTCGAGTATTTCCTTATTCGTCACTTTGTCCTTCCAGGTTAGCCTCATGATTGAACGCAGATGTCGCATCATGAAGGCATGCAGCTTTTTCACCTGCTGTCTGTACACTGTCCAGGCCTCGGCTCCGTATATATAATATATCAGGGTCAAAACCAAGGCCTCTAGCGATAGGGTCGTGTTTATACACAATGATTCATGACTAGTAAGCAAGGTACAAATATGATTATAGCCGATTGAAACATGAGCGCCTGTCATACAAAGTATACGGAATGGACAATACAATCAAGATATATTTGTAGGTGGCTATCAGAAACCCATTGTGCTATATGCTGCAAATTGTTATTTAACACTATAACAGATATTGCTAGCTCACATTAATAATACCATTTTTCATGTACATAATCCTGAATTAAAAAGAAAAATGGCTGGAAGACCAGTGCTTCAGCGCTGACAAAGGAACCTATTTAGCAAAATAAACATAATTATTTACCTCCCACCCCGCCCCCAACCCATATATTAAAACCTGATATTTTCATGGTTTTTGTTTGCTAAATAATAAGTTTTCAACCATATTTAGATTCTCAGAGGGGCCTAGCTACAATCTCTTTCACCCTCCTCTAATCCACACTTAACTCTGACCACATACACCCATTGAGTGGCGTAAATGTTCCATTTCTTCCATTTAATATTTACTCAACTGGGAGGAAAATTGTGTTGACATTACTACTGAACGCAAGTTCTGTCATAGGAGAACACTTCTTAGGGTGTGTTAATCATTCCGCCGTTACATATTTTATACATTAAATATATATATATATATATATATGCTGTATAAGAATTATAGGAGTATAATAACCCGGAATATCCGTCCTTTCCCTCATCACTCACTCAGCCCCATGGTCTGAGGGAGTCTGTCCTAGTCATCTACTACTACGCCAGCCTCCCCAACCCCAGCTCCGATGGTAGCGCCACCACCCCCTGCACACTGTAACTGCCACCCACTGTAATATTTAACAAATAAGAACAAATTCAGAGAGATGCCAATCCACCCACTGCAGCCTCGGGTTTAATGTTTTCACAACGAGAAGTGTAAAACTGCATCACAGGATCGGAAATATTGCATGTTGTTACTGTCGTCTACTGTCACTGTAATGGAAGTGTCATCTGTGGTCACTGTAATGGAAGTGTCATCTGCTGTCACTGTAATGGAAGTGTCATCTGCTGTCACTGTAATGGAAGTGTTGTCTGTTACTGTACTGGAAGTGTCTTTTGCTGTCACTGTAATGGAAGTGTTGTCTGATGTCACTGTAATGGAAGTGTCGTCTGCTGTCACTGTATTGGAAGTGTCAACTGCTGTCACTGTAATGGAAGTGTCTTTTGCTGTCACTGTCATGGAAGTGTTGTCTGATGTCACTGTAATGGAAGTGTCATCTGCTAGCACTGGAGTGGAAGTGTCACCTGCTATCACTGTAATGGAAGTGTCATATGCTGTCACTGTAATGGAAGTGCTGTCTGCTGTTACTGTGATAGAACTGTCGTCTGTTACTGTACTGGAAGTGTATTTTGCTGTCACTGTAATGGAAGTGTTGGCTGCTGTCATTGTAATGAAGTGTCATTTGCTGTCACATTTCCTCTTACTGGTGGGGGAAAACCCCCACCCAGAACACCCTCAAAAACAGACGACTTTCAGTGAAAACAATCCATCTAAAGTCAAAGCCTTGGTTTGTCTGCACAGTTTAATGAGAGCAGACGACAAAATCTAAGCTTTTTGTCGGACGGATTTAAATTGCTAGCCTCAGTCGACAGCAAATCGTGGAAACCAATCGATCGAGCGGGGGAAGTTTGTTTTGTAGTGACGCGCACAAATACACGACAAATAACGGGTGTTGTTTTGGCTGGATCAAAGTGTCCTTCACTTTACCAATCAGTCAACGCGCGATGACACTTAAAAGAGCTGCGGCAACCTTCGGCATCAGGTGCAACCCGCCACCCCAACCCCTGCACTTACACTGCACCCTTCTTCTTTATACCCCTGTCACACTACAACGTAATGAGCGAACGTGAGCCTAACGTGGTGATATTTCGTCATTACGTTGATGTACGTTGGATTACGTTATGATGACGTCATAATGACGTTAGACTGACGTCGATCTACGTCACATTACGTCGTGTTACGTCGAGTTAGATCGAGGTTTTGGACATGTTCAAAAGTTTCGACGTAGCTCGAACGTAAGGGTTTACGTTCGCCGTACGTTCTGTTCACGTTCAGCGAACGTCAATGACGTTAAACGGACGTTAGGCAAACGTTCCTCACTACGTTCCACTACGTTCCACTACGTTCCACTACGTTGACCCACATTAAACCAAGCGCAAAAGCCTACGAGGCTTAATGGGAACGTCAGGAGAACGTCACGAGAACGTCAGGAGAACGTCAGGAGAACGTCAGGAGAACGTCAGGAGAACGTGCATTCAACGTACGTTCAACGTGTCACGACATAGCTAACGTCATGTAACGTTCTTCTGGCGATGGAATAACGTTCATAACGTTCCGTGAACGTAGTGACGTTGTCCTCTCTCGGGGATTGACGGTATCACTACGCTTTACCAACGTTACGCTCTCGTCCACTACGCTGCATCCACGTTCAACTTCTGCCCAAATTTGCATACTACGCTGAGAAGTTCAACGTTCTTCACGTTCTCCCTACGTTGACGTCGTTACGTCGTAGTGTGACAGGGCCTTTAAGGCACCGTCCTTATTCCTTATCGGCATCTTCACCCCGGGCTCCCAGTCCCAGAGAGCCTCAACTTGATGAGAATGTCTACATACCGTGTGGAGCTCGAAGATACAGAGAGCCTCAACTTGATGGGAATGTCTACATACCGTGTGGAGCTAGAAGCTACCGTTTGAATGAGTATCTTTGCAGTGAGTCGTGTTATTGGTGGTCGGTGGTTGAGTTAGTGATGTCAAGGCGCATTACTGTTAACTTCGTCGTTGTTTTGTTACTGTATTCATCATTTTATTGTTTAATCATTTGATGATCCCCCCCCCCCCTCCCACCTACCTGCTGTCCTTCACTCCCAGCCTCCCTCCCACCCTATCTCTCCCACCCTACCACCTTTTCTATCTCATGCTCCTGTCCCTTCCCTGCTTCCCCATCCCTCCATTCCTCCCTCACTCCCCCTCCCACCCTATCTCCCACCCTCCCACCTTTCCTATCTCAAGCTCCCTTCCCACCCTCTCCTTTTCCCACTCTCCCACCCCTTCCCTCCTTATCCTCCTCCCACCCATCTCTCTCCCGCCCCTTCCTTTCAACCCTTCCCATCTCCCACTCCCTTCACGCCCCTCCCTCCCACCCTTCCTATCTGTTCTTCCCTCCCACCCTTCCTATCTGTTCTTCCCTCCCACCCTTCCTATCTGTTCTTCGCTCCCTTCCTCCAATCATTCTCATCTCCCGATCCATTCCCCACCCTTCCGCCCACCCTTCTTCTCTCCCACCCCACCCCTCCCACCCTTCTCATGTCCCGCTCCCTTCCTACCCTCCCTCCGACTCGTCCTCTATCTCTTGCCCTCCCTCACCCTCCTTTCCCACCCAGCCCTCCAGCCCTCTTCTCCCGCCTCCTCTTCCATTGATAAAGAAACGCTACATTAGTCGCAATGGCGGATTTTGTGGACAGAGTTCTGTAATTGAAGGTTATTTATCCGGGAGAGTCCATTTGAAATAGGGGTGCTGGATGGGGCAGGGAGAGGAGTGGGGTGTTTTGTGAAATTAATTTCAAGTGTTTTAATCTACAGTATGACTGTGAGAGCTGTGGCTCCTCATCTGGTTCTCTAATGCTGTCCTGACCAAACAGACAGCTGCTTTTGTCCGGCGACGACAGTTCTCGGTAATCGGGTGTAGTCGACCGGACGTGGGGGTGCCTAATTTGTAGAGTGCATGCTTCCCGCGCGGAAGGTCAGTGGTTTGAATCCCGGCGGAATCAAACCACTGATTTACCAAATTGATACTTGTCGCTTCGTAGCCTGGCGCTCGGCATTACTGTGACAGAGCATGGACTGGTCAGCACAGTATCAGAATAATGTGACTGAGTGGGATATCAGGTCATGGTGCCGGCGGCATGGTGTCCCAGTGAGACAGCACTATAAAGTCGCCATGAGTGCGCACTTTCACAAGTTGGTACCCGGTACCTAAGTTGGACTTCTAAGTGTATTAAATTGACTTAGTAATCATTCTATGCTGCAATAAATGCTTAATACGTGCATCAGTATCTAAGTCAATTAAACAGACCTACATAGCCAAATGAGTATTCATTCTATGCAGCAATAAACATGTATCTTTATCAAGTTGACTTAATCTTCAATGCAGCAATAAATGCTTAATAATTACACCAGTCTCTAAGTTGGATATACATGTATGTTTATCAAGTTGACTTAATCTTCTATTCAGCAATAAATGCTTAATGAATACACCAGTCTCTAAGTTGGATATACATGTATTTTTATCAAGTTGACTTAATCTTCTATTCAGCAATAAATGCTTAATAAATACACCAGTCTCTAAGTTGGATATACATGTATTTTTATCAAGTTGACGTAATCTTCTATTCAGCAATAAATGCTTAATAAATACACCAGTCTCTAAGTTGGATATACATGTATTTTTATCAAGTTGACTTAATCTTCAATGCAGCAATAAATGCTTAAACGAGTTAAAGCTGCATAGTCCAATGAAAACATCACATTTTTAAACCAAAATAAAATTATCTAGATTTGATTTTACATGTCTAACGTAGACAGTGGTGCACTTATTAAACATGTATTGCCACATATAATGACATACTTAGGCAATTTACTAGAACCTGTTACTGCAGTAGCCTATGGTGTCAGAGTTTTGGCATGCTTGTCAAAATTATTTGTGCATGTTCGCACTTAAAATATCTCAAAAACTACCCATTTAAAATAAAAGTTACTTCAAATTAAAGTCAGGTAGATTATAACAATCATCCTCATATATTTATCTCAGAAAATAACAGAAATTCAAAACCATCGGACTATGCAGCTTTAATGAGCGCACCATTATCTAAGTTGGATATGTTGGTTGGCTGGTTGGTTGTTGGAGCTTTACGTCATGGCAACATCTAAGGTCATATCAGGACGGGTACTTAGGGTTCATTCTATGCAGCAATACATGTTCAATGAGGGCACCGGTATCTAAGTTGGATATGCAGGATAAAATGTTTCGCTTTAGAAAATGCTAGGCTTTCATCACCAGACGGGATGGCCGAATGAGTTAGAGCGTCCGTCTCCCATGTTGGTAGACCATGGGATCATGGATTCCAACCCTAGTCGAGTCAAACCAATGACTTAAACATTGATACTTGTCGCTTCCTAGCCAGGCGCTCGGCATTATTAGGAAAGGACAAGGACTGGTTGGCTCAGTGTCAGGATAATGTGACTGAGTGGGATATCAGGTCATGGTGCTGGTGGCCTGGTATCCCAGTGGGGCAGCACTATAACGTCGCAATGAGTGTGCACTGTCACAAGTCGGTACCCGTCCTGATATGACCTTAGATGTTGCTAGGACGTAAAACAACAGCAAACAAACATCAGATTATGCAATGTTAAGTGAAACCGTAATGTCTAAAGCCGTCAGTTGGCATAACGTCGACAGACCAGCCTGGTTAGAACTCGGTATTGTTACATGTAATATTATACCTGCCGGTGTGCACGGCATAGTTATTACAATCAAACAAAACTTGATTAAATTAAAAGAACGAGGCAAATGCGCAAGTTTCTTTAGCCACATCGACCCTGAGAATTAACGTGGATTTATATACTGCATATATACTTGTGTATACGGGTGCAGGGTGCAGCTGGGCTGGGAGCCGTTGTGGGCTCCCGGTAGAGTTAGGTCCGATTCACCAGGCTAACGCTGTCTTCGGTTCGGGCGGGAGAGTTGAGATGCCCTAGTCGGCGCCACCGTGAGGATCCGCGGCAGGTTCTAGTTCAATCCGCCGGGGGGCGTTGTGGTTCCCTTCTTCTCTGGCCCTGGCTTGGCTCGTCACTGCCCACCCGACCACTTATTGGTGCACGCTCACCTTGGTTCTTTTTGGGTGTTTTTTTCTCTTTCTCTTCTTTTCTTCTTCTTCGTTTATTTACTGTTATTCTAATTGATTGGTAGGGCGGGATTCCCAGTCAGTTGCCTATGCATTTGATTGGTAATTGATATGTACACGAATGAGATATATTGCATAGATATAAGTGAAGGTGGATCATAGATATATATATACTGTTGATGTAATAAATGATCATATCGGCCAGTCTACTGTTATTGCGTGTCCTTACATATATATATGTGTGTGTGATTGATGTCTTACTCTGCTTGAGGAATAACTGGAATAACACTGAGATAGCTTCGAATGTCAAGGTGCTTGCTCCCTGGTTTATTCTGCAAAGGTCATAATGGAATAGACTACATCACGGTTCCAGCAGCGCGGTGCATTGTGGGATGCATCAGAGCAAAACAAAACCCCGAGAAGCACATGGCACATGCTAATACACTGAGTGCAGCTATGAAATCTGCTAGTTTCAGCTCATCTCAGCTCTTGTTTGAAACATAGAATACCAACTAAAAAAATATAAATAATAAATTAAGATATTAATCTTTTATCCAGCATTGCATTTACATCAATATAACCAGCACATCTTATGCCATGTGCATTTAGATTTAGACAAATCTAGTTACTCAGACTAGGGTTAAAGCCATATCCAGAGTCAGTTTTATTTATTTTATTCATGTTTTCATTTATATTCTATGGTTAATGACATATGTAGAAATACAAAATGAGTAGGGCTAATCAGATATTGGTTATATATTTCTTTGAAACAAGCTTTTGTTGACACATTTGACATTTTAATATTTAGAACAAGAATTACTTCTGACTAATCAATGGTGATGTAAACATCAGCCTGTAAAGTGACTGAAATTGTATGTTTCGTAGCTCAAAATGCTTAATTATGGAGAGTTGTATCTTAAACATATTCATTATATTGTTATATTTCATCCTTTGGTCCATGTTTGTACCAAATTATTATGTATTTCTACTTATTTTGAATAAAATGCCAGTTTTTCCCTATGCGTATCGGCAAACTCAATGTCTGTATGCCTTTTCTTTGCTCCCAGCCCCGTTTTCAGCACATGCGCAGTCGGAACCGTGATGTAGTCTATTGACCTGTCACTGCCCAGCCGGGTAGCATACAACCTCCCTCTGGGGGTGGCCGCTAGAAACTAGTGGAAGAGTCAGGGCAGCTTTATAGTGCTGCCTCCGCTGCGCACCTACAGTGCAACTAGCACCACAACACCACATCCCACCAAGGATATTATTACCGCCTGGGGTTTCTGACAATGCATGCTTTTTGTTGTTGGTTTGTGTTTTTATACTACATCCTAGCAACATCTAAGGTCATATCAGGACGAGTACCGACTTGTGACAATGCATATTCATGGGAACTTTATGGTGCTTTCCCCACTGGAAGACCAGGCGGATGGCACCATGAACCGATACCCCATATCACATTATCCTGACACCGCGCTAACCAGTGCTTGTCCTACCCTATCAATGCTGAGTGGCAGCAAAGACCCTATAATACTAAGACGGCTCACTCCCTATTTCTCCCATGGTAATGTCAATTTCGCAGTGCCACCTTGTGGTGGGTTTGATCAGCCCGGCTGCTGGTTGGTGTTTCACATGTAAACACATACAATTATATTATACATGAGATAGGTAAGTATGAATACACGTCAATATGAAATTGCTGTGAACAAATACACATCATCATCATCATCACCATCATCATCGCCATCATCACACATCTTTCACATTCATATATACATTTATACATATAATATAGCAACTGTTTAACCAAGAGAACAGCCAGCTCACCAAGTGGTGGGTTTGATCATTTTGATTACACAGTACAGGCTGAGTGAGCCGTCTTAGTATTATAGGGTATTTGGTGGCATGCTAGGCAGTGACAAGTATAAATTTGATAAGTCACTGGGTTGGCTCGGCTGGGATTCGAACTCCCGATATTTCGCATGGAAAGCCTACGCTCTACCGACTCAGCCATCACGTTTAGTCTCTGTCACTGAGCCAATCAGTCATTGCACTATCCTAGCAATGCCGAACGCCAGGAAAAGTAGCGACAAGTGTAAATTTGGTAAGTGTCTAGTTGGTTTGATTCGGTCGGGATTCGATCCCACGACCTGTGACGATGGAAGCGGGGGCTCTAACCATTTAGAAATTCCAGTCCGTAGGCGAATGTCGCACCACGCACGGAGCGACGAAGTACGATGGCGCCATCTGGTGTTTATCGACGGAACTACGCCTTACTGACCGACAAAAATTGTCTTTCGCAGGCAGTGAAAATTGGTACACTGGTCCCGGGCGTGCGAGATCCGCAGTGTTGACTGCGCTCCACTCCCAAGGCATAAACACGGAAAATATACCAAGGATATGATAAAGATACATGCAGACACGAAAAAAAGCAAAAGGAAAGCAAAAACAACCCACTGAATTAAAAACAATGTAATGGTTAAAATGCCAAGCTATGTATGTATGTATGTATGTATGTATGTATGTATGTATGTATGTACGTACGTACGTACGCACGCACGTACGTACGTAGGTACGTACGTACGTAGGTACGTATGTATGTATGTATGTATGTACGTATGTATGTATGTGTGTATGTATGTATGTATGTATGTATGTATGTATGTATGCATGCATGTATGCATGTATGTATGTATGTATGCATACATGTGGGGTCATCCCATCGATCCTGCTCAGAGGACTCATTTGCAGTTTGGGCTATTCTCCGTTCCAACCAGTGGTCAACAACTGGTTCATCAAAGGCTGTGGTACGTGCTATTCTGTCTGTTGGAAAGTGCATATAAAAGACACCTTGCTGCTTATCAATATCAGAATAAGTAGCCTATGTGGCGGAAGCAGGTTTCCTCCAAAGAAAAATGTCAGAATGACCATATGCTTGATGTCCAATAGACAATGATAAAAATCAATGTGCTCTGGAGGCGTCATTAAATAAAACAAGCTTTTGTATGCATGCACGCGTGCAAACACCACAATGATTATTTGTCACATGCTTACAAATACCACAATGACTATTCATCACATGTTAAGAAACACCACGATGACTTCATCACGTGTTCACAAACACCACAATGACTATTCATAATATATTCACAAGCACAATGACTATATGTTATGCTACCAAAGACCACAGTGCCTATTTGTCACAGATTCAAAACCATCACAATTACTATTGAGCACATGTTTACAAACACCATATTTGCTACGTCTCACCAAACACTACAATAACTATTGATCACATGTTCACAAGTACCCCAATGACTATCAGTTATGCATTACCGAACACCATAATGACTATTTGTTATAGTTAGTTACCAAACACCACACTGACTATTCATCACATGTTCACAAACACTACAATGACTATTTGTCACAATTCACAAACATCACAATGGCTATTTGTCACCAAACACCACACTGACTATTCAGCACATGTTCACAAACAGTAGAATGACTATTTGTCATGTTCACAAGCACCACAATGACTATCAGTTATGCATTACCAAACAACACAGTGACTATCTGTTATATGTTACCAAATACTACAATGAATATTTGTCAAAATTCACAAATACCACAATGACTATTCATGATGTACTACACAAAAACACCACAATGATGATCCATCACGTGTTACTAAACACCACAATGACTATTCATGACATGTTACCAAAGACCACAATGACTTTTCATGGCGCATTACCAAAGACCACAATGACTATTATTCACATGTTACCAAACACAAAAATGACTGTTTGCCATGTGGTCACACACACCACAATGACTATTCATCATGTGTTCACAAACACCACAATGACTATTCATGTCATGTTCCCAAACACCGCAATGACTACCTATCACATGAACCCCGCTTATGCTGACTCGGCGGTTCACCTGCTTCACTCCCTCTCCCTCGTGTGTTCACAAACACCATTGACTCCGCCTTTCCTAGCCCCACCCAGCCCCACCCCCCGCCCCCATCCTGCTCGAACCCATACCCATACCCATACCCATACCCATACCTATACCCATACCCATACCCATACCCATACCGACTACACCGTTCGTCACATGCCCCACAACATGCACTACTCGTCACACGTCCACACCCTCCTTCCTACCAGCGTGCTCGCCGTACGCACAATTCGCCGTACGCATAATTCACCGTGCGTATCCTACTCCCCACCTCACAAGCTCGTGCTGACGGCCGTGGTGCTAGTCGTCACCGTCGTCATCGGGCCGTCCACCACGTCCTCAGCTCCTGTCGGCACGTCCCGGTACCCACGCCGCCTTCCCTCCGCCCCCTTCCCCCCTCTCACCCTCCTCCAACCCAAACCCACCCAGCCGAGCGCGTCGCTCACCAGCAGTGCCAGCTGGCGCCGGAAGAGGGCGCCACTCACGCAGTACAGGACGAAGTTGGCTGCGTGGTTGAGGCGGCGCAGGGCGTTCACGGCCCACACGACGCCGTCCGGGACGCGGGTGTCGCTGGCAAACTCTACCGTGTACACCAGCACCTCGGGCAGCGTCAGCACCACGAAGGCGACGCTGTTCGTCACCAGCATCAGCGTGAGGCGGTCGGCGCGCCCCGCCTCCCCCGACACCGACCCCTCGGCCCGCCGCGACATGAAGGACCGCCGCGTTCTGGTGGCGCGACGCACCGTCAGGGAGATGGCGACGTTGCATGCGGAGAGTGTGAGCGCGGGCGCGACGCTGTAGAGGGCCATGAAGGTGAGCAGCTCGGGTAAAGTGAGCAGCGCCGTTAGTGCGCAGTGCTGCCGCCAGGGGTGACCTGGCGCCAGGGTGCACGAGCCGAGGGCGACGAACGCCAGCCACACTGCCACCACGGCCAGCTTGGCGCGTCGCTCCGTCACCTGGGGGAGGGGGAGGCAGGGAGGCAGTGAGTCAGTGGGTATGGGGTTTCACGTCCTGGTAACACCTCAGGTCATTCCAGTCCGATTCATTGATTAAGCATTATGAGATTGATGAATGTTGTTGTTTAAGCTGGGGAAATTTCAATCGCGGACAATTGGTCTTCCTCATTACACCGCGCCTTGCCTGGTCTTAGTATTAATATTAGTAATGCCGATGGTTGGTTGGTTGTTGGAGTTTTACATCCTAGCAGCATCTAAGGTCATGTCAGGACGGGTACCGATTTGTGACAGTGCACACTCATGGCGACTTTATAGTGCTGCCCCACTGGGAGACCAGGCTGCCAGCACTATGACCTGATATCCCAGTCAGTCACATTATCCTGACACTGAGCCAACAAGTCCGTGCCCTATCCTAATAATGCCAAGCTCCTGGCTAGGAAGCGACAAGTATACATTTTTAAGTCATTGGTTTGACTCGACCAGGGTTCGAACTCACGGGTTCGAACCCCACGATCTACCAAAACCGACCAGGGATGTTCAACCCATATCCTAGTAAAGCCAAGCTTCAGCCTAGATTGCGATATGTGTACATTTGGTAAATCTGCGGTTCGCCTCGGCCGGGCTCGAACCCGCGACATGCCGGCGGACGCTCTACCCACTCAACATGCGAGTAGGTGGCGGAGGGAGTTGATGATTAAATCTGGGATTTGGGGTCTTGTTCTGAAGGTGTATTAATCCAAATATAACATTTTAATGATGGATAGACAGACAAGTTGTCTGTACGCTGCTAATTCTATTACAATAGGCTCACGTGGCTAATTATGTTGTCTTTCTTGTCGACATAGATTTCGATAAGCGTAGATATGACATTAGTCCCGAGTCTGCGGACTGAGTGCTTCTAGATCTAAATCATAGTAAATGCGCTCAAGTTGAAATGTTCAAAACAGCTAAAGTTGAACGCATACTGTCAGACTTGGTTTGTTATTTAATGAGACTAATTTAAATCAAACACTATTTCAGCAGACAGTCAAGGGTTGTTTGCTTGTGTTCGACAACATAGCGGTTTTCTCTCTCATCCCGCTGACTATGTCGGTAGAGAGGTAAAGCTTTCTTTAGTTTGTTTGTTGGTGTTCTACCTCCTAACAACATCTAAGATCATACCAGGACGGGTACCGACTTGTGACAGTGCACACTCATGGTGACTTTATAGTGTTGTCCCACTGATGAGACCAGGCCACCATCACCATGACCTCATAGCCCACACTCACATTATTCTGACACTGAGCCAACCAGTCCTTGCCCTATCCTAATAATGATGAGCGCCTGGCTAAGAAGCACAAGTATAAACTTTTAACTTAATTTAAGTCATTTGCGGCGGCGGCGTTAATGTCGCATTGATTTTTGGTTTAATTTGACCAAATTTCGCAGGCGGCGTTAATATCGCTTTGATTTTTGGTTTAATTTGACCAAATTTCACCCTTTTTGTATGTTATTCTGTTAAATAAAATTGGTCAAATTAAGCCCAAAATCGAAGCGATATTAACGCCACCGCCGCATCGGCGGCCATTTGTTTTGTTTACATTCGACAATATGAATATCGCCGCCGATGTAGCGGCGGCGTTAATATTGCTTAGATTTTGGGGTTAATTTGACCAAATTTCACTTTTTGAGGATGTTATTCTGTTAAATATGATAGCATTGAATAGATTTGGGCCTAATCAGTACCTAACACTGCCCTTAAACCTGATACAGAGTGGTGTTAGCATACCCGAGCTTAAACTTGCAGTGCTTCCGTAACACCGCTCCTTGCAAACTACACTTTTTGCCGCTAAACTGGAAATCCCGGCCAAAACCCGTTTTTGCCCGCTAACAACGCGTCATGAATATTTCCCTTGGCCTTCCGATCATCCCCCCCCCCCCCCCCCCCCCCCGCACCCCGGTACCCCCCACAGTCTCCTGCCCCTGGAATCCCCGGTACCCCCGATCCTTCACCCCACACGCCCCCTCCGCCCCTCCCCCACTCACCAGCAGGGCGGCCAGGTGCGGCCTGATGACGATGACGAGTCGCTGCAGTGTGACGAGCACCAGCGTCCACGACGAGGCGGCGCTGACGGCGGCGAACGCCCAGGCGTACAGCGTGCAGGCAACGCGCGGGGTGGAGCTGGGGAACGCCGGGTTCAGCAAGGTCAAGGTCAGCGGGTCGAGCCAGACGACAAACAGGTCGGCGACGGCCAGCGCGCGCAGGAAGACGGCGACGGTGCGGCGTCGGAACGCGCCCCTGCACGGGGGGGGGGGGGGGGGGGTAATTCAGTTATTTAAGTTTTTTGTCTAAAAAATGAATTATTCGTTAGAATTACCTTTTTTGTGTGTCAAATATTTTATTCTTCAGAATTACACATTTGTCAGCGCCGAGGTCCTGGTCTACTGGAGCCGTAAATGATGGTGGTTGTGCATTAGCCTATTACATACACATTTAAGTGATGGATAGATGAGTGAAACCAGACTGTGAAGAATGGTGGAGAATGATGTATGCTGACACATTTTGATTGATGATACCGATGTCAGCCAACTGACGGGTTGCCTAGTTTAAGTACACTTTACCATTTAGTTTCGTAGGTTAAAGCTGCATAGTCCGATGAATCATCAAATTATTAAAGCCAAAACAATTATCTAGATTTAATTCAACATATCTAATTTAGTTACCAATGCACTTATTAAGCATTTGTTGCGATATAGAAGGGAATACTGAGTCAATTTAATATAACCTGTTACTGCAGAAGCCTATGGTGTCAGAGTTTTGGCGTGCTTGCCAAAACTAATTTGACATGTTTATACTTCAACTATCTTGAAAGTTAGCCATTTATAATAAAAGTTACTTCAAACTAAAGTAAGGTAAATTATAACAATCAAATTAATATGTTAATCTCAGAAAAATGACAGAAACTCAAAACCATCGGACTATGCAACTTTAAATTCAAATGGTCTTACACGCGGCACACATGGAGGAAACGTAGGCAACTTATGAGTTGGTTAGCCGTTGGTTCCTCTGCATTTGTAATTGACGTGCCGACCAGGTACCCACCTAGAGAGGACGCAGAGGGTTAGGGTGTTTCCCACGGTGCCCAAGATGAGGATGGGCAGGGTTAGCCCAATCCGCAAACCGGCGGGCTCTGCAGCCTCCTCCTCCGTGTAGTTAAAAGACACGACCATGGCCGCCCGGGTCGTCAATCTGCAATTAGTTTAAATATTTGGATTACACTTTTTTTTTAGTTTGGAATAAATTTCTTTTTTTAATTAGAATTTTTTTTTAAATGCTTAATTTGATTTTTGTTTTGTTTGAATGAGTTGAGCGCGTACCCCTCCATGTGGCAGGTGAGCTCAGTCAAGTTTTAAAATGTATACTTGTCACTACCTAGCCTTGCGTTCGGCATTACTGGGAGACGGCAAGAAGCAGTGGAATGAGGAAGACCAATAGTCGGGGATTGAAATTTCTTCTGCTTAATCAACTAAATGTACGCACTGCCCCCCCCCCCCCCCCCCCCCAAGTAGATCTCGACTGTCGAGAGCATTTATAATTTGTTACTGTTCCTCTGTTATCTCCAGTCAACCATATATGATGACAGAGACAGTCCAGGTAAAAATGTCAGATTTAAGACCTAAATGCACTGGGATTGGTCCCACTGCTTCACTGGTCACAGATGGTCCAGTGTATTATTAACAACCCCACCCCAACAACATAATTCATAAACTCACATAACTAGCTACATTAGAGTTACACTAGAATTTTCCTAACAAACCAACATTTATATACCGCTTGCCTAACTGCAACTGAACATTAAAACTTACTACAAGTTTACCAACTGAATACAGAAGATAACTTCTGCTTACATTCTAAATACTATGTAAATACTCACATTGATCTGACTAATATTGATCTGGTTATATGACACTACTATACCATATTGTTATGGAACTTTTGGGTTTCAGAATTTCATTGTGTTACATGGTGCAAATTGTCTATTCAACAGGTATTGTACACCTTATTCTATATACCTTTTGTGTAAATAACCCTGAATTGAAAAATGGCTGGAAGACCTGTGCTTCGGCACTGACAAAAGACTTATTCAGCAGAATAAACATATTTACCAAAAAAAAACATTAGCACAGTATAATAGTCTGATGAAGGCATCAATTTGTCAAAACCAAAGCACTTGTCTAGATTTGATCATACATATCCAATTTAGATACGGTTGCTGGATAGTAAGCCAATTTAATGGAACCCGTTACCGTTGAAGCCAATGGCGCCAGTTTTCACGTGCTTGGCAAAGTTAATTTTCACTTAATTAATTTTTAAGTAATTTTTTTTTTAATTCAAGGAATTAATTCATTTCAAATTAATCTTCAAATATTTTTTTTTCAAATTGCCAATGAAAACAAATTTACTTTAAAGTAAAGTAAATTATAATGCTCAATCAAATCTATTATCTCAGAAAATAGGAGAAACTCAAAACCATCGGGCGATTGCAACAACAAAAAACATGGCTAATTAGTGTAGCTAATATTATTCTCTATAGTGATACCCGTTGCAAACCGGACATGGTGGCCGAATGTCGGCAAATCTGGAAGGTCGGGAGTTCGAATCTCAGCTGAGTCAAACCGATGACTTACAAAATTGATACTGCTACCTAGCCTGGCACTCGGCATTACTAGGATAGGGTGAGGACTGGTTAGCACATTATCCAGATAATGTGACTGAGTGGGATATCGGGTCATGGTACCGACAGCCTGGTCTCCCAGTGGGGAAGCACTATAATAAAGTCGCCATGAGTGTGCACTGCCGCAAGTCAGCGCCCATCCTGATATGATCTTAGATGTTGCTAGGATGTAAAACAACAACAACCAACCGACCAACATACATGTGTATGTGAGATGAGGTTGATTCTCCTTACTCAAACCTCTGAATTGAAAGAACGCCAACGGAGGAGTGTCAATTCAGACCTTTTGTTATTCCCTCCGGAGGGGTCGGGTGCTTTGTCATCACCTGACACCGGAACCATGTGGTGTGGGCCGCCTGGTCGTGACGTGACCACAGCGGCGAAACCGGGGTCTGCTATATATAGGCGACCGATCCCTTATGCTTCTTGCCTGCAGATCCCGCCTTTTTCCATCCCTTCCTCCTAGACCATCGGGTACTGGACGTGACTCATCATCATCATCATCATGCTGTCGGTCACGATGCGACAAAGACTGCTTTCATTACTTGACTGCCGCTCTCCATTTAGCTCTCTGCTGTGAGAGTTGCGTCCATGAGTCGGTCTTAATGTCTCTCAGCTTCAGGTTTCTCTTGATGGTATCTTTGAACCCGAGACGGGGGCGCCCTCTCTTTCTGTAGCCAGAAGACAGTTGAGAATAGAGGATCTGCTTTGGTAGCCTGTCTGATGACCTCCTCATGAGGTGTCCAGTCCACCGGAGATTCTTTTTGATCAGAAGATCTTCCATAGAGGGCAGCCCCATCCGTTCGAGTGACTGCACAGCTACAATCGGACCGTTGATCCGGTACCACTCCAATGACTCGTTGTTATTGTTGTAAAGTTCCACCCTTTCCCCATGCTTCTACAACCGACCCACCTGAAGTTAAATCTTCATTCTGAAGAACGGACTGACTTATCGGTACCATTCTATATTGCTGCAGAGCTGCAACCTGTAACCGTCAAGCTTATGAACCACCCAAGAGTCAGGCCTATGATAACTAGATAAAAGATTCACCTAGTACCTGTAGTACACGGGTGAACAACAACGTAGAGTAAATACGGGCGAAAATAGCTTTAGTATGGGATATGAACTAGAAACTGTGGGTCCAGGATCAAATGGCTACATATATAGGCACAGAGTTGGTGAAATGGGAGAGAATGCAAAAAGACAGGATGGCGGCCATAGAACGCCATCGATTTCACTTTTAAATCTTATCAAACTAGATGTTTTATTATATTTTTCAACTCAAACGTAGCGGGGAAATATGAAGATATATACAAAGAATAAATGTTGCTTCTTAGATTGTGAAGTTAGGCTCTCATAAAGACTCATTTCCTTAGCCCGATTTTTCGACCGTTTTTATATAAGGCTGGTATTCACACGTGTACTGCGAGTACCGGGTGAATCCTTTATCTATATGATAACCTGCTAACACTCCCCTGCCATGGCTGACTGAGTGAAGTAGGGGAGCGGTGTAGTGTACAGCCACATATATATATATATATATGTACATCCGACAGTCATGCAGACACTAATGCTGCTGGTATCAGCCTGATAATATGATTACTAGATCAACACTATGTCTGTTATCAGCCCATGCTGATAGTGATAGCAGACATCGCTATGGGTGGTGTGGGGGGGGGGGGCGCATAACGGTTCTTAGTATTCTCACAATATAGCGATATAGCGATTGGTAGACAGGAAGTGTGAACACTTATTTGTCTCTCATTTTTGCTTGAGTGCAAGTAATTAGCAACACAAGGAATAAGGAACAAGGTAGCGTCAACCCGCACACAGAATACTTGGAACATAGATTATCGCATAGATTATATTGGTTGCCCCCCCCCCCCCCCCCCCACCTTCCTTCGCCCATCCTTCCTCTGTCCATCCCCTGGTACTTATTGTAAATATTACGGTACATGTAATCATGGGGCTGTTGAATTCTTAACTAGGGTTAAAATGGCCCTCACTGAACCCACAGCAGCCCTCACTAGGTTCAAAATGGCACTGACTAGGTTTTAAAAGGCACTAACTAGGTTTCAAAAGGCCCTCATGAGGTTCAAAATAGCCCTCAGTAGGTTTCTAATGGCTCTCACTAGATTCAAAATAGCCGTCAGTAGGTTTCAAATGTCCATCACTCCTTAGGATACGCACCACTGAAACTGGTCCTCTCGGCTAAAAATGTCCCTCATTAGGCTTAAAAAGGCCCCCACTAAGGTCAAAATGGCCTTCAGTTGGGTCAAAATGGCCCTACGGAGGTTCAAGATGGCCATAACTAGGTTCTAAATGCCCATGAGGTTCAAAATGTCCCTCACTAGATTTGTGGTGTCCTCTGTGGCAGAGTGGTTAGAGTGTCTGACTTTTTTCTAGGTCGGACTCCTAATCTGAATGTCAGTGGTTCGATTCCCCGTGCCCTCACTTCTGCCAATTTGGATTTCCACCGCTGTGTATAACTTACAGCGTCATCAAAGGCCAGTTGCTCTCATACCATGTCTATGTGGTGTGAGAGGTTAAAAATCCCTTGGGTCGGTAAAAGTGTAGGATCAGGCTTTCTATTGACAAACTGTCTAATGGTGAAAACAAGTCTATTCAGACTTATGCGTCATATTCATAGGCATTATAAATCTTCAAGAAAAAAGAAAAAAGATGTTGGCACTAGTTTCAAAATGGCTCTAACTAGATTCAAAATGGCAGTACTAGACCTGAATACTATGCATATACTGAAATCATCCATGTTAAGGTAGTTAGTTATGTGTCTGTTGTGGTTTTACGTCTTCGCATCTTGTAAGGTCATATCGGGATGGCAGTGCTAAGTTAGCTATTCCCCGTTGGCAAATATAGGCCGTGACCTGCACCTGACAACCTCGAGATGATTCACCTATTTTAAATAGGTCAAAGTTCAAAGTCCACCTGACTCCAGTATGAGCACACTCTACTAAGAGTTACTGCAGAACAACGGATTAGGACTCATGGTCTGTGGTATGTGTTCAAGGTGTGTGTGTGTCGGGGGGGGGGGGGTGAGGGGGGGGCACCTGGATGAAATATTCACGCCCGTCCACAGTAGGGGTGAACCACAACAATGTCTAATTCCAACCAAAAACTTCTTCGGTATGAAAAAATATATAAAGGTGTTTATATCGGTTAGAGCCGATGAACTAGGAGACCGGACAAAAATGGTGGCCACTCGATTGTCGTGATTCAATTTTTAAACTACAAGTATTAACCTACATGATTTGATCAATTCTACAGATCAAAATTAGTTGACTATGATAGATATGAATTTCAACAATATATTTAGATTCCTCAATTGTGAAATCATATGGATACGTCCATGCAACACTTTTTCTACGAGGTTGTTTAGCAGTGCTGTCCTTGAGCCAGGGCTGTGGCAGTAACTATGATCACCCTGTTTACGGCCACAGCCAACACTGGCAACAGCTTAAACCTTTCATCCACACAGCTATTGTTAACAAAATTAAACAATGCAACATTGGAGTTACAAAACTGATACTTGTCGCTACCTTACCTGGTGCGCGGCATGAATAGTGTAACAGTCTGCTCTATGCTAGATAGCAATAAGTATGAATTTTGTAAATAATTGGTTTGACTCGGCCGGGAATCGAGCTTCCGACGTTCTACACAGGAAGACTGCGCTCTGCTGACCAGGCCACGGCGTCCACTTTCCTGCACATTGTAAACATTGCACAGCATTTGGAGCTCACTTTGCACCCCTCACCCGAGATAAAAGATTCACCCCGTACTGACAGTCCAGGGGTGAAAACCTGCCCATTAGAAAAGCTGGCGAAGAATTTCAACATGCTGGGGAAATAACTTGAGTGAATAATGTCTTAATTTAAGAAGCAAAATATATTGTTTATATATGTTTTTATATTTACCCGCTACCTTTGAGTTGAAAAATATAATAAGATTTAAAAGTGAAATCGATGGCGTTCTATGGTCGCCATCTTGTCTTTTTGCATTCTCTCCCATTTCACCAACTCTGTCCCAATATATGTAGCCATCTGATCCTGGAACCACAGTTTCTAGTTCCTGTTCTATACTAAAGCTATTTTCACCCATATTTACACTACGTTGTCGTTCACCCGTGTACTACAAGTACAGGGTGAATCTTTTATCTACCCTCACCCTTGTACCTGTACCTAACGTATATTCACATGGACTCCTCGATTGATCCCTAAATAGGTCAAAGGCACCAGGACGAACAGAACCTCAACACGGGAAAAAAATAGGGAAGCTGCATAATCCGACAAGAGCATACAATTTTCTAAACCAAATGCACTTGCTTAGACCGTCGTGATATGACCTTAGATGTTGCTAGGACGTAAAACAACAACAAACAACAACAACACTTCCTTAGATTAGATATTATATATCCAACTTAAGGCCCTGTCACACTACGATCTTTCTCCCCAACGCGCGTCGACGTGTTGCCATTTTGGTTGAAACATCGGGACATGTCGGGACACGTTACCGGCGCGTCGGTACACGTCAGTACACGTTGAGTGATAGCAATGTGTGAATGGACACGTCGGCGCGCGTCGGGTCATGCCGATCGTTTTGTGCTTGCACAAAACTTTCGGTGCGCCCCGACGCACGCCGATGGGTTGGAGGTGGCATTACGGACGCGCCACCAACACGCCACCAACACGCCACCAACACGCCACTAGCACGCTGCAACCCGTCAAACTTTCTCCCACAACGCCGAAAAGGTGGACGTGTCTAAAGCCCTAGCAAATATCTTGCGCGTTGGCGGCGCGCCAGGGGAAATGTCATTTTTGTTCGGATTTAAACATGGTGGTCATTTACTCCTACTCGGGATGAATATTTATCTACATTTTATTGTATACACCACACATTTAATGTGCGTGTTTTCACTTCAAATATCTCAAAGGTTTGTGGGTTGTTTTTTTTTGTTTTTTTTGTGGTTTTCTTTTTAGGGGGGAGGGTTAAAAATTGTTACTCAACAGTAAAGTAGATAATACCAATCAAGCTACCACATTCACTTTTATTTTAAATGTGACAGAAATCTAAAACCGGCCGGATTAGGAACATTTAACAGGAATAAAATTATTTTCGAAAGAAAAGAACAATTTTGGCGATTTTACGGTAATTTGCTACAAGCAGTCTGGAAAGCTGACCGACTTACCGTAGTTGTCTCACAAAGCTGCAGGGTTATTATACAATCCAACAGCTGTCAGCCAGCTGCCTGTGTGTCCCGTGAGAGGGCGCTGTGGGCAGTCTGCTGCTGGGACCTTGCTGTGGACAGCGTCCGTTGGTCACGAGGTAGACGCTGTGTTGTGAACCCTTCCGGGTAGCGGGACAAGCTAATCAGGAACGGCACACTAACCACACATATATTTACACACACACACACACACATACATACACACACACACAGACATATATATATATATATATATATATATATATATATATATATATATCAGACGCGATATATATATATATATATATATATATATATATATATCGGACGCGGTGGCGGAATCGGACTCGCGCAGGCTTCCCGTGCAGAAGGTCAGGAGTTTAAATCCCAGCCGCGTCAAACTGGTGACTTATAAAATTGATAATTGTCATTACCTAGCTTGGCGCTCGGCATTAATTATTAATAGGATGGGACAAGAACTCGCTAGCACAGCATTAGGATAATGTGACTATGGGATATCAGGTCATGGTGCCGACGGCCTAGTGTCCCAGTGGGCAGCACTATAAAGTCGCCATGAGTGCACCTTGTCACAAGTCGGTACCCGTCCTGACATGACCTTAGATGTTGTCAGGACGTAAAACGTCAACAACTAACCCGGTGAGGCAGCACTATAAAGTTGTCACGAGGGCACACTATCACAAGTCGGTACCCGTCATGATGTGAGCTTAGATGTTGCTATGACATGAAACAACAACAAACACTCATGTACATATAGGCCTACGTATAGAGGGTATTCCCGTGACGTCATCATCCGGATGTGACGGCTATTGTGGTGACATCACCATTGATAATGTATTGAATTTGCCGGTACGCGCAGTGCAAAACGTCTATTCTATTCAAAATTAATAGAAATGCAGAACACTAACCTTATACATTTAATATAATCTTTTCATTTAATATGTTTTCTATGTGTGTTCCAAGCGGCTTGTTTCTAGGTGATGTAATTTTAGAGATATTTCACATTTTCTGAATGAAGATTACTCACAGCCATGGACAATGCATTGAGTTTGTTGGGTTTGTTATTGTGGTTGTATCGCCACAATGGCCGCACTTCCGTTTAGTGTGATGTCAGTGCATACCCTCTATAGTACAAACTGTGCAGTCTCATACAGCGACTTACATTCAGTTCCTGGCTGTCCGAGCTGCTTCACGCTGTTAAGGCCCTGTCACTCCTCACCGGATTGCGAAACCGGACACTGTCCGGTGAAATACGGCAATGTACGGTTTATGTACGGTACTCATCCGGCATGTCCGTTCTCTCACCGGTGGTGTTCGGTGTGTACGGTGGCAAGTTTTGAACATGCACAAAACTTGTACCAGACACAACCAGACTGACGTGTACGGTTGGTGTCCGGTTTAAGACCGTTCAGTCCGTTTCATGTCCGGTACCCATCTGTTACATCTTCGGTTTGCTTCCTGCAGTATCCGTCGACGGTGTTGCGGGAATTCGGACCGTATATGTTTTTGGCGTGTCCACGATTAGAACGGTACGTCCATTTGACATTCGGTTATCATCCGGTTATCGTCTGGTTATCGTCCGGTTATCGTCTGGTGGCTATCCGTTCATGTCCGTTTCATGTCCGTTCGTCCAGCGTCCGTTGACGCAACAGCGCAACATTTTGACATATTTCGATACATTTTGATACCGGTCACCACTGGACTAGACAATTCTTTGTCTGGTTCATGTCCGTTGCTCAATCCGGTAAGGTGTGACAGGCGCTTTACAGCAGTGTCACTCGTCTTCAGCGGACAACTCTGCATCTAAACCAGTATTGTCCTGGCATAGCGGATGTCCAGTCATCACAGCAGGGTTAACCTGCTGAAATTAAATTAAAGTCACAATTTGAATAATGTCTCCGCACATGGCAGAGGTTCGCCGAACGACAGGCTGGGCAAAACCGAAAGCTTTTAATAACTTGACCCTAATGATTACATCACCTTCCACCACCACCCCACCCACACCCACCACATACACACAGGACTCCCACAATGCATAGCGTCAACAGGACCGAGAGGGGCCAACTGTGCTGCACCCTGATTGTTGACGGCCAGAAGCGCCCGCCTAGTGAGGGCGTCCAGTAACCACAGGTGCACAGCAGAGGGGTCAAGTGATTTGGCGGGAGATCTCCCTTAAATACAAATAAAAAATGAACCCCAATCTACCGATTTCCCACTTTTAATTTGTAATCTCCTACAAAAGAATCATCTTAGCTTCTTTGTAATTTTGTATTACGCATATTCTCCATTTTGAACCACTTTCTTTCTCTCCAAAGTATCTGGAAGGAGCTCCCCCCCCCCCCCCGCACCCCTCAGTGGGAGGCGGCAAACCCCCCTCCGACACCCTCCACTTCGGCCATGCTATTTCTCCCTATTTACAATTTGTGTATTAGGGAGATCTCCCGACTCACACTCCTATCCACCTGTCTACGATTGGTCAGGCCTGCATCTCAGGGGTCACATACATCCGGGTACTAACTAATTATTAACTAACTAACTTTTGGGGCTGTCACATTACGATGCATCGCGCAAACATATGGTGATGTATCTGATTTTTTGCCGCTAGGTCAGGATATGTTGTTATGCATTACGGGTGCGTTAGGCGTGCATTGGTATATGTCAATGTAAGTCAATGTTCATTGACATAAGGCGGCACGCATCATGGGCTCGGTGAAGTTTTGTACATGCACAAAACTTTCGATGTATGACAACGCATGGGTGCTTACGTTATGCCTACATTAGGCATACGTCAAGATATGTTAGACGCATGTTGGAGGAACGTTGGATGAATGTTGTCCTACGTTGACTTTCGTTCCTCTGACGGAGAGCGTTCAGTCCGTATGACGACGTTGTTCTAACATATGCATAATGTATGGCCGACGCACGGTTGGGGTTTCTCCACTGTGTCTCAACACATTTGACGTATAGGGAATGCGTCTGGCACTCGCTTAACGTATATAATGTTCGCCGGCGTTTTGTGAATGTGCCGTGAGCCTTTTGCAGGTAGGTCAGGTGCCCCCCGCATGTTGGCTGCATTACTCACGTGTTACGCCAACATTGCACGTGCTGGGTGCACGCTGGTACAACGCCCAATCCCGCTGGACTGTCGTTGGACATGCGTTGTTCATGCGCTAGCACTACGCTCTCATAAATTGCGCAACACGTTTAACGGTCATTACCGGAATGTTGGGAGCCCGTTATGCCAATGTTAGGTAAACGCTGCATGTGCGAGAGGCACGTTAGCCACACATGCCAAACTTTTTAGTTTTTTTTCTCATGCGTCGACTTACGTGACCACTACGTCGGACTGACGCTATGCTTATGTCCACTACTTTGCTCTGACATCCAACTTTTCCCCCCGCGCCGAAAAGTTTAATGCATCTTGACGTAAAAAAGTGATTTTACGCATTGGCGGCATGCTTGGAAGATGCGTCATAATGTGACAGGGCCTTAAGGAACCATCTAAAGTTGTCAACATTTGCACGGTAGAACAAAGGGTCCTACTTTTCACATTTCACGACAATGTCAGCAGAGGTGTGCACAAAGAAGGGGCTTTACAGCACGGGGACGTGCCGCGTGTTTGGACCACGATGAGTGATCACGTGGTCTGATTCAGCGTCTGCTGACAACAGCAACAATAACACTCTGGGGTCATCCGGCAGGGTTTATATATATATATATATATATATATACATATATATATATATATATATATACATGTAGTTCTGCGCAGACAAGGAAGACAGTCATGATAATGGCTGACACGGATTTATTCAAACAACAACAATCGGATAATGACATCCCAACAATTGAACCGTATCTGGCTGGGACTAAAACGCCCTACCGAGTAAAAATAGCAATATTCCTTCTAGTACAAAAAAAAAAAAGCACATGTGCTTTCGTCTGTGTCGGAACGGTAATGGCCGTATCGACCGTCACGCCCACCCCTTGCCTGGTGCCGCAGCGCCATCTGGCGAGTCCAGGTGGAAATAATCAGAACCATATATAGTTGTAGCAACTAGACAACAGAGGGAGACTCTGTGCCGTCATCAGACCAGTTCTCAAGCTCCCAGACCATAAGTCAGGGGAGGGGGAGGAGTGAGAAGGGGGGAGGGGAGTCCACGCCGTCTCTACACCAGGATATAGGATATATCCCAGCTATATATATAAACATACATATACATTAAAACCTCTCTAACCGACAACCTCCACAGATCGACTACTTCCCTATATCGCCGATCGCTTTATTTGGGTCCAAAACGATCGCCCATACAAATACCATTGTAATGATGAAAAGCGTAAACCGACCACCTCCCTAAATGGACCCTTTAAAGTCAGTCCCATTGTCGGTCAATGTAGAAAGGTTTTACTGTCTATATGCATATGTATCGCAGAAAATGACAGAAACTCAAACCCATCAGACTATGCAGCTCTACGGTAGATTTTTTTATGGTAAATGAAATGTATCTGTCCATCAACTAATTTACTCACACAGACAAGAGGAAGAACGAGAGGAACGAGTTTTAAAAATAAATTTTATTGGAGAACATAACCTGCAGGCAGGTCGAGGCATCATGTATCTGGAGAGCATTATCGGTATCGTGTATCGTATTGTGAGAAATGAGAGTCAGTCGATTCGTAACATATCAAGACATGATCAGTGCAATATTGAGCAATGAGTAATATCAAAGTAAACAAGTGAGTAAATGAGTTAATAGTGAAATCAATATGTCAGATCGAAATCAAGTGGCGAACAGAGGAGGCTATTGAGAAAAACATCAGACCTCAACTCAACAAAGTCCCGAGGGCTGATGAGACTGATGAGGTCACTGCAGAACCAGTATAGGCTAGGACTGCAACACTCTTCCAGAATCCAGCCTCTTTTATAGCATCAATGTTCACTCCTGCGGATACACATGCTTAAACTGTGCCCCTCCTGAGGCTGTGCAATGAACAGGCGGCCAGACCCGGAGAGGAAGGATAAGGCAAGAGAGAGGACTCTTGTTAGTCGGGCCACTGTGAACGGAGAGCCACCTAGCAGTAAGAAAGCTGAGGATGAAGGAGGAGGGTTGAAGTAAAGCTTACACTTAGTCCAAGCTGCGAGAGGGCAGCAAGGTGAGAAAGGAAGGATGGTAGGAGATAAGTGAGAGGCGGTTGAGACTTAGATCTAGTTTTAGAAGATCTTGTCGATACATACAGGCCAGGATTGGCAAACAACAATATCTGAAGCGAGAAGAGTGTGAGGACCCAGGAGGGAGCGGTACAGGGAAGTGACATTACTTGGTGGGCTAAAGTGAAATGGATTATGAGGAAGGCGGCTACATCAACCAGGGCATGGTCACCAAAGTTGGAGAGATAGGAGATGTGTGGGTGAAGTCATAGCAATCCCTTTCTTAAGGAGAGTAACTGGGTAAGCATTGAATGGTTGGACATCAACAACTGAGGCCTCAAACAGGTCTTTGCCCTGCTCAGATAGTTCGCGTTTGAGCCTGGTGATTTTAGGCTTGAGCTGAGGAAGACCATATAGGATAGGACATCATAGACGGTCAGCTTCCAATGGTCGACTTGGTGGTACCAGCAGAACCTCTTGTAAGAGTGTAGGAGGACATCTTTGTTCGCCCATGGCCCTCTGGCTAAGGCAGCAGAGAAAGCAGTCAGTAGCTGGAGGTGTTGTGTCAGGGTGTAGCCTGGAAGATAGAAGTATAAGAGTGACTATCTTCCAGGGAAGCGAATAAGCTTGTTCGTTTACAGAGAAAATCAATGTTTTTTAAAGTGAATGAGATGGAGATTGGTTTTAGTTGGCGCTTGTCACATTCAGCCAGAGTTGCGGCCTTAGCTTGGAGATTATGGGGTAATCTGCTTAGGTTTTCTGCTAAAACCAATGATTTTTCTTCTTTATGTACAATCGTGATATTACAACTTATCAAAGCTGAAATTAGCCAAATTTACCTTGCGAAGGCGCAGAGCACTGAATCCCTTCCTGCGCCTGATTCTAGCACTTGTTGCAAAACGAGATTATCTGTGTTAATTACCACATTGAAAGTTTGAGGCTCTTTAGGCAGCAAGTATGTTAATGCTGTAATTAAATTAAAATATTCTAATTGATTTATGTACTTAAGTCTCTGAACTATCTCAATGGGATATTCTTGCGCATAGTAGGCCAACGGTGAGAAAGCACCTCCAGCCTTAAGAGTTGAATTGCACTCTATCACCCAAGCCATCATGGGGGTTAGGGGAAGGAGGACTGTTTTGTTAATGGGGGCACCAAATTTTAAGAACCACTCGATATCTTTAAGAATTGCTTCCGAGACGAGTGTTGGCCAGAATTGGGGGAATGTCTTATCACTGCAAGGACAGGAATCATAAATGTCCTAGCATGCTTTACGCATTTTGAGATGTGCTGCATCTTTCCTGTGTAATTTGTGAAATGACATAATAATGAGGGCGCTACAGCGATGGAAATGGGGAGGTGAGCAGCAGTTGTCACCTCGGTAAACACACTCGTGATGCGAGCAAATGTAAACAACATAATCTTCCACTGCGTCAGGTCAAATTCTGTTATTAGGGTCACTATTCACTGCTATAATTACATTCTGTTAATTATGAGCATGACTTAATAGTGAAAGAGTGCTAAACTGTAAAATGAGCCGGCAAATGGCAAAGTTGAGTCACCACGATCAATGGTTAAACTATCGACATATTGGTGCACGGGTAGCAAAGGAAAGCTTCCAATCGAGGAAGGGGGGGGTGCAGGGGATAGGCAGGAACCAGTGAGGCTAGGCAAGTGGGTGTGCAACACTTACTGACTGCTGGGCTGATGTTATTTAGGAGCATGACTATGTACCACTAAGATCAAATTCTGTCAATTATGAACATGAGTTAATAAAGAGAGTGCTCAAAGTGAAGAAAAAGGGCTGGTGATCGGCAGTCACTGTTACTGAGGTATGCACATGTGAGCAAAGGCTAATAAAACAAGAGCCTAATGACATTGTCACTGCTTGTTTCAGGCCAATTTCTGTTAATTAGGAGCATGACTATTCGATGGTAACATCCAGTTCTCTTAATTATGAATGTGAGTTAATAAGGAGAGAGTGCTCAAGATGAAGAAAATGAGGTGGCAAGCAGTAGTCACTGTAGTATTATCATACTAATGCGTAGCGCTGTCACCTGGTGCTAACTGTTGGAACTAATGAGGTTGACTACAAACCAGGTGTCATGACAAGGCAGTAGAACAGTCAGTAGAATGTAATAAAACAAAAGCACAATGAAGTTTCACTGCTTCAGGTTAATTCTGCTATTTAGGATTATTCACTGCTAAATCAACTTCTGTAACTTATGAAGGAGACATAATAATGAGAATGCTACAATGATGAAAATGTGCTGTTGAGCAGCAGTTATCACCTCGGTAAACACACTCGTGATGCAAGCAAATGTTCCACAAAACATAATCTTCCACTGCTTCAGGTCAAATTCTGTTATTAGGGTGACTATTCATTGCTACAATTACATTCTGTTAATTATTGGCTTGAGTTAATAGTGAACGAGTGCTATGCTGAAAGAGGTGAGCGGCGACCAGCAGTCTATAGTATTATAGCAGGCTGAGCCTAGTCAAAGACCCTATAATACTAAGACGGCTCACTCAGCCGTTACTGTGTAATCAAAATGATCAAACCCACCACTTGGTGCGCAGGCTGTTCTCTTGGTTAAACAGGTGCTATATTATATGTATAAATGTATATATGAATGTGAAAGATGTGTGATGATGGCGATGCTGATGATGATGCTGATGATGATGTGTATTTGTTCATAGCAATTTCATATTGATGTTTATTCATACTTACCTATCTCATGTATAATATAATTGTATGTGTTCACATGTGCAACACCAACCAGCAGCTGGGGTGATCAAACCCACCAGAAGGTGGCACTGCAAAATTTACATTACCACGGGAGAGATAGGGAGTGAGCCATCTTAGTATTATAGGGTCTTTGGCCTAGTGCTGCAACCTGGTGTTAACTGTTGGAACTAAATATGGTTGGCTACCAAACTTGGTGTCATGACAAGTCAATACAACAGACACTGTTACCGCGATACAGGCACGTAAACAAGCGTAAATAACAAAGCACAGTGAATTTCAGTACTTTGGATCAAAACTGTTAAAAATTAGCATATGTATTCACTGCTAAAATCAAATTCTGTTATTTGTGAACGTGAGGAAACAATGAGAGAGTGCTAACATTGATGAACATAAGTGATGAGCAGTAGTTACTGTCACCACGAGACATGAACGCGAGGGGACGTGAATGAACCTTTGAACTTTTCACTGCTTCAGGACAGATTCTGATAAATAGGAGTATTCACTGGTAAGAACAAATTCTGTAACATGTGAGCATGAGTTAATAATGGGAGAGTTCTATAGTTGAAGAAAATGAGCCGGTGAGAGCAAAGTTTACTGTCACCATGGTAAACAGGGAGGAAGCGATGCGTGCAGTAAGGAGAGCAGAGGTGGAAGTGAAGTTGCCAGCACAGTGCCATGACAGCAAGTAGAGACCGGGCAGCTTGGAGACAGCCCGCCGGCAGAGGCCGGTATGGTCTGGTGAAGGCCGCTAGCAGAGACCAGGCAGTGGGGAGACAGCCCACTAGCAGAGACCGGCGCTGTCACCTCGGTAAACACATGCGACAAAATTTGAAACAACAAAACAAACGGCCTAATGAACATTCCACTGCTTCAATTCTGTTATTTACGACTATGCACTACTAATAATACATATTGTCATTTTTAGCGTGACTCAGTTCTGTTAATTATGAGAGTTTTAAGTGAAGAAAAAGAGCCGGCGAGCAGCGAATGCTGTCACCTCGCCCTCGGTATAAACACACCCGAAGAACGTGAATAACACAAACCCTCAACTGCCGCACTTCTGTTAGTTATGACTATTCAGTGCTAATAACAAGTTCTGCAATGTGTGAGCATGACTTACAAGTAAAGAGAGTACTAAATTAAAGAAAAATGAGCCAAGGAGCAGCAAAGTTACTATCACCTCGGTGTGCAGCAATGAGAGCTGAAGCAACTGGCATAGAAGGCTGCGAGCGGGAAAGTGAGATGAGGGAGGTAGTCATGTCAGGAAAGTAGTGCGTGGTGGGAAAAGTAGTGCGCACGGCCATGTTCATAAATGATCTATGTTGACATGCCAACATACGTAATGTAACCAAGTTGTAGATATGGTTTGATTGTGGTTTTTACTGCACATTGCCTTATAATGACTCCCGCCAGTGAAGACACACTAGTGAATTTACAGTATATTTATATGTATGTATGTGTATGTATATGTGTATGTGTGTACGCTTGTGTGCATGTGTTTGCATGTATGTGTGTATGCATGTATGTGTGTATGCAAGTAGATATGTATGTGTGTATGTATTATGCATTTATGTAAGTGTGCATGTATGTATGGGGTAAGTATGTGTGTATGTATGCAAGAGTATAAGTATGTATGTGTGTACGTATGTATGTGCGTATGTATACACACCTGTTGAGCATGTGCTTCGTTCTAACTCTTCATCCACACACACGGATGTAGCCTTACCACCTACCAGGCGGGTTGACACACTTACACGATTAACAACCATTAATCACATCCAAAGTATATATATATAAATATATAGTAGATATATATATATATATGTATATATATATTTCTCACTTCCCCAAACAAGTCGGGCCACCACTGCCCTCTGTAAGTGTAACTACAACCGTGTCCGGAACCTGTATAGTGCTGACACACGTGAATATACAGCGGCTCACTCTCCAAGCAGATCCCTTCATATCTAGCCAGGTCCGGTGTCGCAGTTTCAGCCGTGCGCATAGACTCAAACTCAGGGCATTGTCAATGGTCGTGAGCAATCTCCATACAGAAAATACAGAAAAAGTTAAATATCTCTAAAACCACACCACCTATTAACAAATCGCTTGGTACACATATAGAAAACATCTTACCAAAAAGATTATATTAAACTTATAAGGTATGGGTTCTTGATTTCTATTAATTTTGAATAAAACTAATGTTTTGCACTGCACATACCGTCAAACTCACGGCATTGTCTATGGTGGTGAGCAATCTTCATACAGAAAATCCAGGAAAACCACACCACCTAGAAACAAATCGCTTGCTACACATATAGAAAACATCGTTACCAAAAACATTGTATTAAATTTATAAGGTTAATGACTCACGACCATTGACAATGCCTTGAGTTTGAGTCTATGCGCACGGCTGAAACTGGTGCACGGCTGAAACTGCGACACCGGCAGTCTGTGATAGGAGAGTGCCCATTCAGGGACAGGCACTCTAATGCTTAGGTCACATATCATGCTGCCGCTGTACGGTTCTGCGATCTGCGATTCATGCATAGGATTTTTACAAACCGTATGGTGTTGCAGTCTGCTGTAGAAACATTCAAAAATTGTACGGGTACCATATGGCAATCGGCGCCTGTGCTATTTTTTCCACCGCCGCAACAATGTTCTGTGTGGCCATCATATGGTTAAAGTCACCATACGGTCACCTTGCGATACTCTGTGGCAGGGTTGCGGCCTACAGCCTTGCAATTTCTGAAAGAAGTTTAATGTCAAGCTAAACAAATCGCAACTCCTTGTGATGAGCAAAAAAAACGTACAGTGGCTGTACGTCCACCATATCCAACCATACGGTCGCCCTACGGTTTTGCCAATTTGGCGACTTACGGCTGCCGCAACCAAAGCCGTGTTCACACGGGCAAAATGTGAGGCGAACTAGACAAATCGAATCAGGTGAGGCGAATTAGCGGCCCGTTCACACGGGCAAAATTATCCGCATCAGAGGAATCAATTCACGTAGACTACCTCGCTTAGGTGGTTTACAGGATCCGCATCACGTGAGTCGAATCAGCCCTAATCCGCATCAGACGTGCGTTCACACGCGAAATGTGAGGCGAACTAGGCAAGTCGCTTTCTACGAATCGATTTACATTGCCCGTGTGAACACGGCTTATGCCACAGGCGATTTGTGACTTAGGCATAAGTAGGGCACCATTCTCAAACAATAACTCTCACAGCAGAGTAGGTCTATAGCGTGCAGACACTTGTCTGGCTAGTGTATTTGCTTGGAGAGTGTAGGTGGGGGGCGAGTAAGTAGTCTGTTGGGGTTTTATTTACATCCTGGCAACAGCTAAGGTGATATGAGGTGGGGCACCGACTTGTGACCCATGGTGACTTTATAGTGTTGCCCCACTTGAAGACCGGGCTGATGGCACCTTGACCCGGTTTGTTGCATAGTCCGATGAAAACATCAAATTTTCAAAACCAAAACACTTATCTAGATTTGATTCTACATATTCAACTTAGACACTGGTGCACTTATTAATCATTTGTTGCTGCATAGAAGGGCAAAATAGGTCAATTAATAGAACCTGTTACTACTGAAGTCTATGGTGTCAGAGTTTTGGCGTGCTTGCCAAAATTATTTTGGCATGTTTTCACATCAAATATCTCCAAACTTAGTCATTTAAAATTAAATTTACTTCAAACTGTAAAGTAAAGTAGATTATAACGATTAGTATAATATATTTATCCCAGAAACTCAAAAGCATCGGACTATGCAACTTTAATGTGATACAGAACTAACCAGTCCTTGCCCTATTCTATCAAGGTCGAGTGTCAAGCTAGGAAGTGACAAGTATCAGTTTGTAAATCACCGGTTTGACTAGGCTAGGTTTGAAACTCCAACCTCTCGTACAGGAAGCCTACGCTCCACCGAAATAATGGACATTTATTTCGGTTAGTTTAACTTTGGAAACCCATATTTGGAAGGAATGTGAAGAATTATAAAAACAAATCATTAATTGAATAACACCCCTATTTATTTATATTATGATTCCCCGCCTTAAAAAACCCCATAAAGGAACAATATAATGTACACGCAGAGGAGTAAAGACACAAATATAAATGATATATATGACATAAATTTGTTAGTTTTCCTTGCTTTTATCTAATCTATATACATATATGTGTTATGTAATATTCAGGATAAAATGAGGAGTAAACAGTCAGAACAATGAGGAGGTAAATATCAGGTACATGTATGTGCAATGCCAATGAGGATAATGCCAATCAATGTTGGAAGAATGTCAGGAATGTCAGGACCAGCCAGGTATGGGCGAGGTCATCATGGGGAGAGTTACTGGGATGGGAAGAGCCTTCCACCAAAAGGGAGGAGAGGGCTCGAGGGGTGGCAGGGGGAGCGAGGCGGAGAAGGTAGGCGTACACCGCCTCAGAGGTCCAGGTCCCTTGGGCCATGATATCCTGGAGAGGGACTCTGGCCCGCTAGCACGCCTGGGCAGCGCCCCGGCAGAGGCTGTGCAGGGTGAAGGAGTCTGGGGCCGACACTGAGACGGTGCTGAGTGGCATGCAGAGGATCAATGTGAGAGTCTGAGTGTTGAGCGGCCGTCGTAGGGCATGATGACAGCCAGGTCATGGGGGCTGGCCGGGATGAGGGCAATGGCCGCGTACCAGGCTGCGACAGGGCAGAGCGTGGAGCCCGGGGAGGCCAGGACAATGAGGGCGACGGTGGCCGAGGGTCCTGCGAGAGTCTTGGTGCTCCAGGGGGTCAGGCGGAGGCCGCCCGGGGCTGGGGTGACCTCAGCATGTGCGATGGTGTGGGGCCCCACTCACCGGGACTGCCTAAGCATCACGTAGTACCCGAGGAGGAGGGCAGCTCGGGGCATGATGCCCAAGGGTCGGGTGGCGGCGAGGTAGCAGGCAATGGTGATGAGATGCTGCGGGGTGAGGGGGGAGCGGGGCACGGCACGTGGGCCGAGGCCCGCTCGCCTCCATGGCAGATGTCCCAGGCGAGGCAAAGGCCGAGGGTCCCCCCGCCCCCCCCCATGGCCTCAACCCAGGAACGAACTCCGGAGAGGGCATTCCTGATGGAGGCAGGCGCGATGGTGGTGGCATAGAGGGAGGTGGCATAGGCCGCCACCTTGAAGTCAGAGGGGGTGAGGGCTTCGAGGCCGTGGGTGGTCATGTAGGCGATGTAGGCCTCAGCCTGCCGGTGTCTGTTCCTCCAGGTAGAGGGTGGCAAACTGGCGGCCGTCAACCACGGCGACCTGGAGGGCGGTGAAACCAGGAATCAGAGGCCAGGTATAATATTACTGGATGCTCGGCCGCATGAACACCAGATAATACCATAAAACTCTTCCCCTTCATATCACCTGTGATGCTGTTATTCAAATACCGACTATCAACTCATTAACCAATATTAAGGAAGAAAGGAAGACAAGTCACAAAGATAGACAGTGAGGATGTTGTGCTTTATTGGCATCAACTCCTGCTCACCTATCAGTAACCTATCACCCTAACCCCTCACCTTCTAGCCACACAAGATATAATTACCTCTTTAGCCTGTATAGAGAAAGCAGTGCCTACAGCCCATGGGACAGGAGTCCTATGGCTGTGTACACACTCAATTGGAATAGAATAATTTTGATAGCATCAGACAGAGTGTCTGGGGTCCTGCTCTAGAGTAGGTCTGTCTCACTCAAGAGCCAGGAGTAGAGTGATCTCTCCAGTGTGCCTGGAGAAGTTTCTTGAATAAATAATTAGAATGAGACTTGTGTGGTCATGATAGGCCAAGGGGGTCAGGTGACTGAACCTCCCACAGCCAGCCAATCAGACACCCCCCTACAGACTGGTCAGTGCAATGCCCTAATATGGGGAGTTGCCACCCAACCCAGCCTGAAGGGTGTGGCCCTAAGGAATGTGGTATGGCTGGTGTGCTTGGCCCTGGGTCCAGTAGGGACAGGTAGTTGCAGACAAGTTACAAATATATATACCAAAAATGTCCTTTTTCTCCAATTGCATTCTTTATGAATACATAGAGGAACATTTCATCAACCTTGAACTGCTTCTTATATTAGAACATCTCTTAATTAACTTTAGGCATCATGTATGAACATATATCTCACATAGCTTATATCATGTCATCATGTGAGTGGGGGCACCATTCCTTTTAGATTACATAACCTTCTCCCCACTCCGTCGCCCAAGAATAATAATGCTCTCTGCCAATATATAATTCCTTACCTAAAAGCCGTATATTTTTACACAGGGTTATTGGGAAGTCATCGTGGTGAGGGATAACACATGAAAACCCGAGACCACCGCCTGGGCCACCCCAGCCCATGGCCCGAGGAGGTGGGCCCGGCTGAGGCCGTCGGCCAGGACGAGGGAGGCCCCAGCCTTAGGGGCGATGGACATGGTGAAGGACCCCGCTGCAGAGAGGAGCCAGAGCTCCCGAGCACATGTCCCGAGGGTGGGGTCGCAGGTGTGGCTGGACTCGACGGTGGCGGCAGAGGCCATGTTATCAGTGTTCACGAGGACCGTGGTGCCCGCGACGTCCTCGGGAAGGAGGGCCCGGAGGGCAACCACGTAGTTGACGGCCTCCAGTTTGTGGATGCTGGGGAAGCGGGCATGGAAAGCTTGGGAATACTCCTGGGAGTAGCAGGCCCCGCCCCTGGTGAGGCATGAGTCGCACTCGATAATGATGCCCCTTGCCTCGGGTTCGTGGAGGAGGTGAAGGCCATTGGAGGCGCAGCCTAACAGGGTGAACCAGCGCAGGTCACGGCAAGCCTCCTCCCTGAGGGTGAGGGAGGCGGCCCTGTAGCACCTCCGTAGGGCCGTGAGGATCCGGCCCATGAACTTCCTCATGGGGGGGACGCCACTACTCAAGTGGTTGAGGCGGCCGAGGATGCTTTGAAGCTTGTGGTGCCCGAGGGTGCGGTGCTCGACTCGGGCCTCACAGTCGGCGACGAGGGCCTCAACCTTCTCAGGGTTTAATGCTGTGATGGCAGCGACTGTTCTGGTCATGCATTATCATTTGTATGGGATCCATTGCAAATGCGCCGTGTTCTGGGATTAACGCTATGATGGCAGCAGCCGTTCCGCAGAGTAGGTGCAGGCGGACGACTCAGGATCACAGAACATGCAGTTTGTCATAGGTGAGTGTAGAAACTGATATGGTGATATGACCCCAGGCCGTCCTCTGATGCATACGCTGTGGAACGGCACATTTGCGATGGATGCCATCCAAATGATAACACATAGGCATGACCAGAACGGCTGCTGCCATTATATCATTAAACCCAGAAACCTGCGCAATTGTGGTGGATCCCGTTAAACCATTAATGCTCAGGCCCAGCTGAATCATAGAATGTGCAGTTCGTCATGGGTGAGTGTAGAAACTGATATGGTTCTACTACCCCAGGCCTAAATATATATGTTAGTATTGGCAGATCAATATGTATATATTTTTTGGGGTCCATATATATATACATACCTTGTATACACGTCATATATATATGACATATATACTATTACTAGTGCATATATAAAATGTATTTACTGCGTGGGCATCACATGATGCCCTCGCGACCCATACATTTTATATATGACTAGTATATACATCATACATATGATATACACATGCTATATATATATATACACATACACAATCACTCACCTTGTAAGTTGTATATATGACATCATATATACAAATACCCTGAACTGAGACAACTAACTATGTGTGGTGTCTGTGGCCTAGTGGTTAAGGTCTTGAACTTGTAATATGAATCTGTTTGGTGTTGTGGGTTCAAACCCCCATTTGCTTCACTGCTTTTTTTCATTCAACAACAACAAACAGTTTTCCTTCTATATGTGTCTCTGATTGAATTATGCAATGTAATTGTACAAACATATATTTCACATAAAAGCAAATATATTTCCTGTTTGAACTACTCTAAAGAAAATTGAAAATACATCAGTTTTACTCTCCCTTCTCTCCACTCACCCGTCCATTTTCAAAACAACAGCTGCCAGCTGCAGGCCCAGCCTCAGACCCCCACCCCACCCACACCCTGACCTCAGCACTGACACACTTCTCACACAGCATGATACCCTCGCGACACATACATTTTATATATGACTAGTATATACATCATACATAGGATATACACATGCTATATATATATACACACATACACAATCACACACCTTGTATATATGACGTCATATATACAAATACCCTGAACTGAGGCAAGAAACTATGCGTGGTGTCTGTGGTCTAGTGGTTAAGGTCTTGAAATTGTAATCTGAAGTTGTATGGGTGTTGTGGGTTCAAACCCCCATGTGCTTCACTGCTTTTTACATTCAACAACAAAGACCATTTTTCCTTCTATATGTGTCTTTGATTGAATTATGCAATGTAATTGTACAAACATATATTTCATATAAAACCAAATATATTTCCTGTTTGAACTACTCTAAAGAAAATGGAAAATACAACAGTTTTACTCTCCCTTCTCTCCACTCACCCATCCATTTTCAAAACAACAGCTGCCAGCTACAGGCCCAGCCTCAGACCCCCACCCCACCCCCACCCTCAGTCCATCTCCACCCCCACCCCCACTTCAGCACTGACCCACTTCTCACCCAGCCCTAGCACCCCCCCCCCCCCCCCCCACACTAACTTCAGCACTCTCCCTCGCCCAGTTCAGGTGCAGTGAGTCTACAACTCCACCCCCCCCCCCCCCCCTACATATCTGGTTATACAACATAAAAACTGAGCAGAGTTGTCGGAGTACGTTCCGCTCGCCACGAGGTATACCGGGCCACCCGTTTTATTAGTAGTCCCATGGTACACACGACTAGTAGGGGAGGCGGACCAGATCGAGAACTAGAAAACGGGAGTGGGGTCACATTCCGTGTGACACCGTCCTGAATCTCACACTCCGGAAACTGCGCGACTGCAGTATACAGGACACGCAGCACAACCAGACACATACGCACACATATATAGGCAGGTATATATCAAACCAGACACACACCCGCACAGTCACACATGTAGACAGAGACACATAGACACACATACATATCCAGAAATACATAGATACACAGATATACACCCACACACACACATACATACATACATACATACATTCATACATACATACATACATACATAAAAAACCCAGACAAATAGACGCACAGAGACAGAGATACACGCACAGACATATACATACATACATACATACATACATACATACATACATACATACATACATACATAGACAGATGCATAGACAACCATAGACACACACACTTACAGAACTATAAACACATACTACAACCATAGAAACATACATATACACACATACGCCCATAGTCCTACACATACATAGACACACACATACAACAATAGACACACACAGACATAGGCCTACACATACACATACACAGACACACACACACACATACACCAACACTCCCTGACGTGCAGTGCAGGTACATGGTCCTGCACCCACTACAGTCCCAGCTGAAGTCGGCCATAGAGGAGATCCAGGAGGACAGTATGGCGGCACCCCTCACCGCCACCAACCCGGCCTTCGCCGCGCTCGCCTTCTACTCGGCACTGTGCATCCTCAAGATGTTCTTTGTCACACTGCGCATCGTCCACCTCAGACTCACCCGCAACGTGAGTGTACACTGCACAGATACTATGTTTACAGTGTGACTGTCAGCATGGTGGCCACACACACACACACACGCTGACCCGTCAATGGGAGTGTACACTGCACATATACTGTGTTTACAGTGTGACTGTCACGGTGCTCATACACCCACACACACACCCTCACACACCCTCTCACCTCCCACGTGAATGTACACTGTACAGCTACTGCGTTCACAGTGTGACTGTCAGCATGCACACACACACTGACCCACCACATGAGTGTACAGATACTGTGTTACTGTCAGCATAGTGGTTACCCACCCACCCACACTCCCACACTCCCACACTCCCACACTCCCACACTCCCACACTCCCACACTCCCACACTCCCACACTCCCACACTCACTCCCACACTCCCACCCACTCACACTCACAGTCACACACACCATCACATATTACTCTGTCTGACTTTACATTGTTTGTTGTTGGAAATATAGTTCATCCATTGAATAAAGTCTTTTGTCAGCGACTAGTTAGCTCAGTATCAGGATAATGTGACTGAGTGGGATATCTGGTAATGGTGTCGGCGACCTGGTCTCCCAGTGGGGCAGCACTATAACGTCGCCAAGAGTGCGCACTGTCACAAGTCCGTACCCGTCCTAATATGATATATAGAAGCTGCTAGGATGTAAAACCCCAACAAACAAAACAAGATTCCCCCACCCCTTCAAGTTTCTCGATTAGACGTGGTAATGAGGTTAGAAAGGGTACAGTCTCGTGGATACTGTCAGATCCTTGTTTCGTTTGTTGGGGTTTTACATCCTGGCAACATCTGAGGTTATATCAGAATGGGTACCGACTTGTGACAGTATGCACTCATGGCCACGTTATAGTGCTGCCCAACTGGGAGACCAGGATGCTGGCACCATGACCTGATTTCCCATATTATCCTGATGCTGAGTTCTTGCCCTGTAATATTGAGTGCCAAGCCCGGTAACGACAAGTCATTTGGTAAGTCATTGGTTTGACTCGGGCAGGGATTCAAATTCTTTACCTTCCACACGGGAGGCTTGCACTCTCTACCCATTTGACCACCAAGTCCAGTCCAGTCTGAAAGTCACGAAACAGATTCCTCCCTTCGGAGAATGGTCCCACAAGGAGGAAACTTTTCATAAGTTGCACCCATAACTTCTAGCAAATCTGAGGCGCTATTTATTTATGGCTGCAGTTATTTCTCCCAAAATGAATTCTCAGCGGGAGGGCGGAAAAAAAGGGTCAGCGCGCCAAGCTTTGAGAGGAAAAGGGAGAGTGGAGGGGGGGGGTAATTATTAAAACATAAAACAACTTCTTGCTAAAATTGCAGCGAGGGCAAAAAAACCATCCCAACTCATTTCTCGCAAGTGGACGCAAGGTTTTTAAACTTTGTATTTTTTGTTTAAAAAAACAGTGCAAGGGAAAAAAAAGAGCAGAGATTATTATCTGAAATGGACATGAACAAACGCGGCCATCTCTTTGCGCTGGTCCCATCAAGACTTTCTTGGTCGTTATTGCCTTGTTTTATAAACCAATCCATCAGGATTTTGCTGTCTTAATAAAAGTGCAAAAAAACACAATGCGACCCATCTGTGATCAAATGCAAAACAAGCCGCATGTTGCCCCAGCAAACTTAAAGTTAAAGAGAACAAAAAATGTATATATATATATATTCAATATTTAAATAAAAGTTGCGTAGTCCGATGCTTTAAGTTTCTGTCATTTTCTGAGTTAAATATATTAGGTTGATGGTTATACTGTACCTTACTTTAGCTTGAAGTAACTTTTATTTTAAATGGCTAACCTTTCAAAACTCTTATACCATATACTTATGTAGTAACAGCTTCTATTCAATTGATTCATTAGTCCCTGGTGACAAATGTTTAATAAGTGCACCAGTATCTAAGTTAGATATGTAGCATAAAATCTAGACAATTGTATGTTTTGAAAATTTGAGGTTTTCATCGGGCCATGCAGCTTTAAGTTTTATTGTGGAACATTACATCCATATACAAAAACCAATATAGAACAAATGGATTGAAACTATTATGTCCATAGCATGTTTGGGGTTAAATTCCTGTGTTGGGCATCTGTTAGAAAGGGTTATGTGAGGTCCCATGTGACAATGTGTAAAGTTTTCCGATATTTGAGATATGGGCTATGGAGAACTACTCTATAATAAATTGCAAACTAGTCTATATTATGGTAGATGGTATGTAAAACCAAAGGCATATGAGGTATATGTGGAGTTGGTGATCCATTACTAATTAAAGATAAAAATTGTATATCAATATAGATAGTGAGAGAGGGTCACTTCTTGACTTGTGAGAGAGTCTTTGGAACTCTCCTCACATACCCCCTCCCCTCCAAGTGTTATTTATGGATCACTGCACACCAGACACAACAGGGCACTGTAGCCAGATCTAACCATGCTTTGGTTACTAGGATATTGAACCCTCATTGGTGGATAGAAGAATGCCTGTTAGTGATTGGAAGACTGGATCATGTGATCACCACCATCTTGTTTCTTGAAACTATATATACAATAAATGAGGGAGTCTCACTCTCCTACCTTTCACTCTTTATCTACTTTCCTTCCTTGCCTGTAGTGATTTCTTATTAGCCTATCTACACCACTCAAACCGCCAGCCGTCGACTTTACAAATGGTAAAGAGACGCAAACTGCAATGGTATGGCCATCAGATTTGGAGAAAACTATTTCACAAGGCACAGTGAAAGGGGGAACCAAATAAGGCGGACAAAGGAAGAGGTGGGGAAGTCAACATCAGGGAATGGACAGACGGGCCTGGAGTTCGGCAAGTCACAGAAGGCAGCGGAGAACAGGGAAAACTGGAGAAAACTGGTTGCAAAATCATCTATGGTGCCCCAATGACCCTCTCGGTTAAGGGATTGATGATGATGATGATGATGATGATGATGATGATGTGAATACATTGTAATAAAGAATATCCTGATTTCGCTATGCACATTGTAAACCTATATACATTCTTTTCTGATCAGGATTTTGGCTTATACCCAACACGGTGAGACAAACACAATCCTAGCACTAGCACTAACATAATATATATAAATTATATATAATTCTTTAATAATTGATTAATTACTCGCAGCTGAAATTCATTTGTCTATTATTGCTTAATTAATCTGTGATTCTTGAGTGTATATTTAGGAATGATATACACTCCCAGCAATTTCCACTTAAGAGGATGCGCGTCTTGCATTGACAGTGACCCGGATGTTGGTTACAGTTTCCGTGGTAACCACCTGCCACTCCCAGCCCCAACCTCTGGTTCTCCGAACCTTACTGGGATGTCCATTATCTCTTAAAGCGGGGACAATTCCAACCACATACACTTATTCTTCTTCATTCCACCGCTCCCTGCATAATCTCAGTAATGCCGCGCTCGCGACCAGGTATGTAGGTGGCAAGTGTACATTATGAAGTCATTGATTTGACTTGGCCGGGGTTTGAACTCAATGACCTGCCAGATGGGATGTGAAGATCAACTTATTTGGCCATCCCACCTTTATGTTACTCCCATGTTCGATAAGAATCTACTCAAATAGTGATGTATCAGGAAATAAAGGTGTCTAATGTTTCTAATGCCAAGTACACACCTACGGTATACGATTCGCGCACTAAAACTCGTGACTCGACCCGACCCGCTTAAAACTGAAAACGGGCCGTTTCATTTTTCGAATTGCAATCGTAATCGGCCCGTTTTAGCCCTAAGACTGAGTTTTTAGTCGCGAATCGCAATTGCTAGGTGTGCGCGCGGAGCGCACACCTAGCGATTTTTGTGTGCGAAACGGGCAGTTTTAGATCGTAAACGGTAGGTGGGTGCGGATAAACGGTAGGTGTGTACCTGGCATAAGTTTTAAATAGGTACGATTTCAATACAAGCAGTCAGACTCGGCTGGATCCCTGTGATTAACAGGTCAGTTGCCATAGCAACTACCCCCTTTGGTGCTTTGTAAATAGACACCACATAGCTGCTGATCACATTGCATCACTAAGTACAAGAATCAAATCTCGGCAGAGATCGATCAGTAGGCACAGGGGCGAGTAGATAGATAAAAGATTCACCCTACCCAGAGTATGGGTGAAGAACAACCCATTAATCTAAGAAAAATTGGCGAAACCTGATTTGTTATCAATCAACCAATTAGAGAAGATGAGCTCCTGGTTCCATAATCCAGTGTTTATCTATATTGAAGTAGACCTAGCGAAATGGCAGAAGATGTAAACAAGCAAGATGGTGGGTGACCCAAGAATGCTCTCGATCTGATTTTTAAAGTCTATTAAACTACAAACTAAAATTTATTTAACAATTCAAAAGTAATGGGTAAATATAAAGATGTATGTGAAGAATATATTTTGCTTCTTAAATTAAGAATGTTTGTGCCCATTTCCTTTACCCCGCCTTTTCCTCACTTTTTCTGATGGGCTGTTCTTCATCCCTACTGTACAGAACAGTACGGGGTGAATTTCTTTTATCTAAGGGGCATTGTTAACCAGACGGGATGGCCGAATGAGTTAGAACGTCCATCTCCCATGCTGGTAGATCGTGGGATCATGGGTTCAAATCCCGGTCGAGTCAAACCAATGACTTAAAAATTGATACTTGTCGCTTCCTAGCCAGACACTCGGCATCACTAGGATAGGGCAAGGAGCAGTGGAATGAGGAAGACCAGTCATCTGTGACTGAAATTTCCCCTGCTTAAACAACTAATGTACCCAAAAGAAAAAGGGGGGTGGTCTATAAACAACAACACTGGTCGTGCCATGACCTGACCTTAAGTAGGTCATCTCCCCCAAATAAAGAGGCCAATAAGCTGACAAGTTTGTCCTGTCACTGAAGGTGCGGGTATTGATGACATTGAAGTCTTGGGGAATGTCTCCGGATGGAGGCTGCGCCCCGACACCACTGCATTCTGGGAAGTGTGCCGTAGGTGTGGCTACGTGAGGAATGGGTTGCACCCAGAATTCATCCGTATGGGTGCATCTTCTAACTGGGACGATTCAATAATAGCAATTCATTTCTCGCAAGTGGATGCAAGGTTTTTAAACTTTGTATTTTTTGGTTTAGAAAACAGCGCAAGGGGAAAAAAAAAGCAGAGATTATTATCTGAAATTGACATGAACAAACGTGGCCATCTCTTTGCACTGGTCCCATCAAGAATATGCATGCAGAAGGCATACATATAGACAGATACAGAGAGACATAGACACACATAGCCTCACCATAACGAGCCCCTCTACCGCATGATCATGGCAGCGACTACGGTGACCCCTGTTTGCTAAGAACTAGCAACAGGTGGCAGCACGCTAGTAGGAACAGTCCCTCGGATGAACTGTTCCACCCATGGCTAGTGGCCATCCCCCTGAGCGAGATTAAGTGCTACCCAGCTGGACGGTGACAGGTCACTTCTCTATTCTGGCCTTGGCGGAATAAAATGGGGAACGCCCTGGGGTTCGAAGCAATCTCAGCAGTACTTGTTATTCCTCACGCAGAGTAGGACATGGTGTATTTCAATACTAATAGTAGCAATAATGTGAATTTAATAGCACACACACACACTAACAAGAGTTGATATAATAAAACTATATGACATATTTACAAGTTGGATAAAATAGTTCCCATTCATTGCAAAACCCTGTACGACACACCATACAGAAAACAATAAATTTAGCCTGTATTAAACGGGTGCGCAATAGTCACATATGAGCCCCAATACCACGCGACAGGAGTCTCGCCTACACTGACCCTTGCTGAGTAGGAATGACCAGCATAGCACACAATTACCCAGCAGCACGCTGGTCGATCACTGTACTCGGTTATAAACCAGGCCGCAATAAACTCGGGCAATAGCTCGAGGATTGAAGCAACTGCGGTATATCGTTCATACCCCCTAGGAGTAGGTTCTCCAAAGTGGGCGGATATGCTGTCCGTATCGCGAAATCTGACATAATTTAACCATTATAAAACCACTTCTACCTCCACTATTTCTGCATTGTTTGAAATCAATATTATATTAAGTGAATGGCTGTTCTTTTGTCTTTTACAGTGTTCGATTTTTAATTAACATGATGAAATAAATCAGAGTCAATGGACAATTGTTAGGGTGTACCATCAGCAGCTCTGTGCATGTTCACCATAGTCTGTTTGCATCCGGTCGTAGCCACCCGCTTCCCTAAAATTGCTACCTTGCTGAGTATGGTCACTTGAGCTAAAAATAACCACCAATGAAAGATGGAGAATAAATGAATCTTTAAAACCTCAGAATTTCGGAACTTTTAAAGAGATATATATACATTTTATATCACTGGAATCGTATTTAAAAGATCTATACACCTATATAATTTTAAATACTGAAACATTAAAATAAAAAATCACTTTAGAGTACCTACTAGGAGAATATACACTATATCACTGGAATCGTATCTAAAAGATCTATACACCTATATAATTTTAAACACTGAAACATTAAAATAAAAAATCACTTTGGAGTACCTACTAGGAGAATAGACACCGGTCCATCCCATGCATATCTTCATGTTTTGTCTGTTCATGCAACATATATTTGATTAAATATATTTCACGGTTGGAATTTGTCGCTAGGTTTACTCCACTAACGAGGACGTGAAGGGTTTCTCCAACAACCCGAAAGGAAAACCCATCTATGACGACACTGAGGTGGAGCGGGTGAGGCGGTAAGTGGCTCAGCTTCTTCAAGGTTCGTAAAAAGCTTTTAATTTAAATAAGAATATTACAGTCGTTGATTGATTATGCAGGGGAAATTTTAGATGAAGATATTCATTCACCCTGCGTAGGGGTGAAGAACGACCATGTTTAAATCCGAGCAAAAAGTGGGCAAAACTTGTTGGGAATCAATTCAACTGCAAACAAGTTGTGCAGGTTCTGGTTCCAGCAGATGTGTTTATCTATATGGGAATACATTTGATGAATGGGGAGAGAATGCACAAAAATCCAAGATGGCAACAACTGGATTCTCTCTCCATTCAACAAGTCTATTAATCTACATGATTTAATCAATTCTGTACTTCAAAAATAGTGGGCTATGATGGATAAGTACTTGAACAGTATACAGTATAACCCCGATAAACCAAACTTGAAGGGACCCTAGAAATTTGTTTGGATTAACCGATCATTGATTTTACCAAACTTTGGCTTCGACTTTGACTTGGCTTTGACAAAAAAGTGTGTGCATTATGAATGTATGTGGACACTTTGATTATTGTTTTTTTATGTATATACAGTATAACCCCAATAAACCAAGCTCAGTTAAACCAAACGGTCGGTTAATCCAAACTTTTTTGGCGGCTGGCAAAATACTACCATTTATCATAAAAAAAAGTCTCAGATGACCTTATAACCAGATGAAATTTTGGTTTAACCGTACTGGAAGTGGCCTGGTGCCCGACAATTTTGCTTGGATTAACCGATATATTGGATTAACCAACTTTGGTTTAACCAACTTTTTTTATATGATAAATGGTAGTATTTTGTCGGACCGCCGAAAAAGGTTTGGATTAACCGATCGTTTAGTTTAACCGAGCTTGGTTTAACAGGGTTGTATTGTATTTAGCTCTTCAGATTAAGAAATCATGTGGTAATATCTCCATAACCCAGCCATCCGACTCTTTTTCTATAAGGTTCTTTAGCAGCTCTGTCATCAAAACAGGGGGGCTGCGGGAGAAACAAGGGAAACTTCAATCACAGACAATTGGTATTCCACATTCCAGTGCTCCTTCCCCTATCCTAATAATGACACGCACCAAGCTAGGTAGTGACAAGCATATACTTTTAAGTCATTCATTTCACTCGACCGGTGTTTGAACCCCACAATTTGTCACACGGAAAGCGGGCCGTCAACCAATTCAGCAATCCCGTCTGGTGGTTAGTTTTATGATTGAAAAAGCTGGAGAAAATGCAAATGTTGTCCATATTTTCCTCCATCATCGCTACTGACCCTCCCTACTGCACCCCCCCCCCCCCCCACTAATCCACGCTGCCCTCCCTAGTATTCCACTACTGGACGCGGTGCCGCGGTTTCAGTTCTCAACCAGTTTCAGTTCTCCACATCGCTTCTGCGCATGCGTCTAAATCCAACAGCACCGTCTGCGCATGCGTAAAAAATGAACCAGTTTCAAATCATGGCCTGACGTATTTGGATAGGGGATTCTATCAGTTCACTAAACTCAACAGCGGTTTTAGAGTGATTTACACATTAGAAATCACCACACACACACATCAACAGCAAAAGCAAAGTTGTCACTTGAATCCACACAGAAGCGACAGTTGAGAACTGAAACTGGTTGAGAACTGAAAGCGTGACACCGGCTCAGTAGAACGCAGGCCTCCAGTGTGGAAGGGTGGGAGTTTGATTCCCAGTCGAATCAAACCAATGATTTACAAAATTGACACTTGTCGGTTCATAATCAGGCACTCAGCATTATTAGGATAGGACAAGGACTGGTTAGGACAGTATCGGGATAACATGACTGTGTGGGATATCGGGTCATAGTGCCATCGGCCTAGTCTCTCAGTGGGGCAGCACATTAAAGTCACCATGAGTGTGCAGTATGCCATGTCGGTACCCGTCCTGATATAACCTTAGATGTTGCCAGGATGTAAAACTCCAACACCTAACCAACCCTAGTATTCCTTCCTCCACTGCTCCTCCCCACTGCCCCCCTTATCCCCATTGCCCTTCCTACTATTCCCTCCCCCATTGTCGCCCCCAACCCCCACCCCACGTGACTAAACCTGCCCTTCCTACTATTCCCTCCCCCATTGTCGCCCCCCCCCCCCAATCCCAACCCCCACCCCACGTGACTAAACCTGCTGACCTTGGTGCCCTGACCTTTCGCTCTGCAGGTCGCTGCAGAACGACCTTGAGAACATCCCCATCTTCATCTTCCTCGGCCTCTTTCTGGTGACGACCGGAAGTGGCTACGAGAACGCCGTAATGCACTTCCGGGTTTTCACGGTGGCCCGCTTCGTCTTCTGCTTCTGTCACCTGGTGTGTATCAAAATGTTCCCGAAGTCACTACTATGGTGCATTTGATTTTGTTTTCTTTTTTGTTGTCTTGTTTTTGTCTTGTTTTTGTAGGTTTAGTTTGCCAGTGGAAGTTAAACCGGTTATTGTACCGTCAAAGTTGGTCCTTTAAATTAAATTTATTTCAAATCAAAGTGAAGTAGGTTATAATAATCAACCTAATATATTTATCTAAATACAAATATAGCAGAAATTCAAAACCATCAGACTATTTAATTGTTATCTCAGGCTTTGTCTCTGTAAATGTGTACAGTATAACCCTGTTAAACCAAACTTGAAGGGACCCTAGACATTTGTTTGGATTAACCGATCATTGGTTTAACCGACCTTTGGCTTCCACTTTGACTTTGAGTAAGAGTAAATTGCACATGTAATATACAATGTATGTGGACACTTTGATTGTTTTTTTATGTCCATACAGTATAACCCCATTAAACCAAGCTCAGTTAAACCAAACGATCGGGTAATCCAAACAAATGTCTAGGGTTCCTTCAAAATACTACCATTTATCATATACACAATTCGGTGGGGTCTCAGATGACCTTATAACCACATGAAAGTTTGGTTTAACCGTACCGGAAGTGGCCTGAGGTCCGACAATTTTGTTTGGATTAACCGATAGTTTGGATTAACCGACTTTGGTTTAACCAACTTTTTTATATGATAAATGGTAGTATTTTGCCGGGCCGCCGAAAAAAAAGTTTGGATTAACCGATCGTTTGGTTTAACCGAGCTTGGTTTAACGGGGTTGTACTGTATTTAGATTACATAACGTTTATCTCAGTCCTTCATTATGTCACTGTGAATGTGCATTTGTCCCTATGCCTGGTTGACTGCAGATTTTGTTTCTGTCTCCCTCCCACTCCTCACCCTCAAGTACGCCACTCCTGCCCCGTCACGCACCATCTGCTTCGTCATCGGCACACTCGTCAACATATCCATGGCCTTCCAGGTTATCATGGCAACCATCTAAAGCAACAGGATCTACACTTGGGGATATCGAAGAAGTTTATTACTAACGCCAGAGCTTTTTTTAAATACGTCTTTTTAATTTGTTAAAGTCACGCTAATACATTGATGTGTATCATTTATAAATAAATGATTAAAAAAAAAAAGAAGGATATCTCAATTTTCGTGAATTTATTTATGGCAACGGGATCTGCACTGAGGGATATCGAAGAGGTTTATTTCTAACTACAGGCTTACAAAAAAGAAGTATTTTTAATTGGTAAAAATTGCAGTCTGGACTAATAAATTGATTTGTATCATTTATAAATTTTAAAAGTAGATATGTAAATGTTCAGGAATTTATTAAGTCGTGTGGATGAATTAAATTTGACCTGCTTTGTGGATTACTTAGTTAGCAGCTGAGTTTTAAAAGGTGTGCAGTTTGCGTACAAATTCCAGCCATTCCACAGACATTGGCAAATAGACTTGGAAAGGTGGCTTTATAGTGCTGCCAGCACCACGATGCAATATCCTACTAAGTCACATTTCGTTGCGTTGCACTGTAACTTTGTAATTTAGAGCAAATATTTACCCCAATGGCGAACATTTAAATCGGAGCAAAAACTGCTTTAGGATGAATCAACTGGAAACAAGTTCTCTAAGTCCTGGTAACAGCACACATTGTTTATCTATATTGGCGTAGAGTTGATAAGCTGGGAGAGAATGCACAAAAATGAAAATGGCAGCCACTGCATTCTCTCCATTCAACTTTTAAAATGGATCAATTTTAAAAGTCTAAATCTGCACGATTTCATCAATTCTGCGCTAGAAAAACTGGCGAGTTATGACTCATAAATATGTGAACAATGCATCCAGCCAATTAGATTGGGAAATCTTGTGACTATATCCATAACCCAGCCTTCCGACACTTGCTCTATAAATGTTGTTCAGCAGGCATGAGACAAGGGCTGCGCGTGTAACTCCTTAATTATGGCACGCTGAGAATCATCACACTTAGATTGGAGTTCAAATTCACAACCATTCTAAGAAATGAGATGAAACCTCTGCTATATCCTACGCTACACTTTGAAGACCAGAGTGCATGTCACCCATGTCATGTGACCTCTGCTACACTTTGAAGACCAGAGTGCATGTCACCCATGATACGTGGCCTCTGCTATGTCTTACGCTACACTCTGAAGACCAGAGTGCATGTCACCCATGTCACGTGACCTCTGCTATGTCTTATGCTACACTGTGAAGACCAGAGTGCATGTCACCCATGTCACGTTACCACTGCAATGTCTTATGCTACACTGTGAAGACCAGAGTGCATGTCACCCATGTCATGTGACCTCTGCTACACTTTGAAGACCAGAGTGCATGTCACCCATGATACGTGGCCTCTGCTATGTCTTACGCTACACTCTGAAGACCAGAGTGCATGTCACCCATGTCACGTGACCTCTGCTATGTCTTATGCTACACTGTGAAGACCAGAGTGCATGTCACCCATGTCACGTTACCACTGCTATGTCTTACGCTACACTGTGAAGACCAGAGTGCATGTCACCCATGTCATGTGACCTCTGCTACACTTTGAAGACCAGAGTGCATGTCACCCATGATACGTGACCACTGCTATGTCTTACGCTACACTCTGAAGACCAGAGTGCATGTCACCCATGTCATGTGACCACTGCTATGTCTTACGCTACACTCTGAAGACCAGAGTGCATGTCACCCATGTCATGTGACCTCTGCTATGTCTTATGCTACACTCTGAAGACCAGAGTGCATGTCACCCATGTCACGTGACCTCTGCTATGTCTTATGCTACACTGTGAAGACCAGAGTGCATGTCACCCATGATACGTGACCTCTGCTATGTCTTACGCTACACCCCTAAGACCAGAGTGCATGTCACCCATGTCACATGACCTACACGAAAATTTGATACCTTTATGGGATTATACAGCTTTAACCAACAATATTTCCCATCAAAGTGAGTTTCATGACCACTTGAGGGCTGATATAAGAGGCGCTTATAAACTCTGTATTCAAGTGTGACCCAGACCAGTCAGACTTAAATTTGCATAGTCCGATGGTTTTGAGTTTCTGTCAAATTTTCTGACAATTTCTGTCAATTTTCTGATGCAACTTTAAATTTGAGGGGTGATCTTCCCGCCTGTATACACTGAAATGAATACCACCTCATATAGTTTACTAAATAGATTCTATCAATTATTTATCAAACTTTTCCTTTTCTATGGGAATTTGTTTCCCTTGGCCACAAATATATGATTGTGAGCTTTTTAATTTAATGAGTGTCTATTGGCACATACTTGATTGTCTGCTTTTACATGTAAAAGCGATGGTTTGAACAAAAAACTAAATTTCTCGCCGTGAATATGGCCTATGCTGTCAACACGGCATAAAACAACCACCAATCAATCAATTAATCAACTGAAATGAATCACGTCAAACTAGCAATAGCTAACTAACAAATGTATAGATCTAAGCAATTTAACAGTTCAACAAATAGCATCAATATAGACTGCACATTACCAAATTACTTGGTAACACATGTATCACATGTTCTTGATACAATTATTTATAAAGATAATCAATCGATAGTCCAGCTAATTTAGACCAGACGGGATGGCCGAATGAGTTAGAGCGCCTATCTCCCATGCTGGTAGATCGTGGGGTCGTGGGTTCGAGCCCTGGTCGAGTTGAACCAATTACTTAAAAATTGATACTTGTCACTTCCTAGCCTGGCGCTCGGCATTATTAGGATAGGGCAAGGACTGGTTAGCTCAGTGTCAGGTTAATCTGATTGAGTGGGATATCAGGTCATGGTGCCGGCAGCCTGGTTTCCCAGTGGGACAGTACTATAAAGTCACCATGGGTGTGCAATGTCACAAGGCGGTACACATCCTGATATGACCTTAGATGTTGCTAGGATGTAAAACAACAAACAAACAAACCAGCTAATCTTGCCACCACATGGAAGGGAATACTGAGGCTATTGAATAGAATCTATTACTGCAGAAGCTTATGGTGTCAGAGATTTGGCGTATTTGTCAACATTAATTTTCCATTCTTGCACTTCAGAAATCTCTAAAGTTAGCCATTTAAAATCAAAGTTACTTCAGACGAATGTAATGTAAATTATAATGATCAACATAATATCTCATAAAATGACAGAAACTCAAAACCATCGCACTATGCAACTTTAAGGAGACTTGTGACGGTTGTTTTGGGATCATGTGATCCCATCCTTAGCGTATCTAGGTCACGGACCCATCCTGGTTGACTGCCCCAGGGGCTGCACTGTGAGTTACGATACATACAGGATCTCAAACAACGACAACAACAAACTCAGGTCACCTCTGTAAATGATGCATGTTGTAAATGGTACTTCAATAATAGATATTTGTTGGTGTTACATTAGCTGATTAAGCAGACAAAATTTCAATCGCGGATGACTGATCTTCCTCATTCCACTTCCCCTTGCCCTATCCTAGTAATGCCGTACGCCAGGCTAGGTAGTGACAAGTATAATTTTGTTAAGTCATTGGTTGGAATCAGCCAGATTTGAACCCTGCGGTCAGGATTTGAATCCCAAAAGCTGCCACATGGAAAGCAGGCACTCAGCTCATTCGGCCGTCCTATCTGGTTTATATATACAGGTATACAGGTCACAAGTCGCTACCCGTCCTGATATGACCTCTGATGTTGCCAGGATGTAAAACTCCAATAATCAACCAGGCAGGGGTGCGCGGATCATGTGGTTCGCTAAAGACAGGTGATACTGTAGGGTAAGATAGGATGAGTCTTACCCGAATATTAACCAGTGATAACAGACCGTGCCAGCAGGAAATCAGGTTTATCACATTTATTAGTTCGGTATCAGTTTATCAGATTAACCAATTTGGTATCAGTTTATCAGATTAACCAATTTGGTACCAGTTTATCAGATTAACCAATTTGGTACCAGTTTATCAGGTTAACCAATTTGGTACCAGTTTATCAGGTTAACCATTTTGGTACCAGTTTATCAAGTTAGACAGTCCAGTATCACTTTATCAGATTGATCACTCCATTATCAGTTTATCAGATTGATTACTTCATTATCAGTTTATCAGATTGATTACTTCACTATCAGTTTATCAGATTGATCACTTAACTATCAGTTTATCCGATTGATTACTTCGCCATCAGTTTATCAGATTGATTACTTCACTATCAGTTTATCAGATTGATTACTTCGCTATCAGTTTATCAGATTGATTACTTCAGTATCAGTTTATCAGATTGATTACTTCACTATCAGCTTATCAGATTGATTACTTCACTATTAGTTTATCTGATTGATCACTTCACTATCAGTTTATCTGACTGATTACTTCACTATCAGTTTATCAGATGGATTACTTCACTATCAGTTTCGCAGATTGATTGTTTCAGTATCGGTTTATCTGATTGATCACTTCACTATCAGTTTATCAGAGTGATGATCACTTCAGTATCAGTTTTTTTTTTCAGATTAGCCAGTTCAGTATCAGTTTGATTAGATGTATTATTTCAGTATCAGTTCATCAGATTAGCCAGTTCGGTGTCAATTTATCAGACTGGCCAGTCCGGTCTTAGTTTATCAGATTGATTAGAACGGTATCGCCATCAGTTTTATATTCAGAGCACCCTTCCCCCATTTGTCCTTCCTTATATTTATCTCCAAATATAAGAGTTCCATAGACAATGACGTAGACAAAGCTTCACCCAACCACCCGCCTCCCCTTTGAAGGCTCGGTGACAGGGTGTCGTGTGTCCGGTGGTCACACCAGGCTGCGTGACGTCACCAGAACGACTATTCCAGTTACCGTCAGCGCCACCCAACGGGCCGAACCGGCAACACAGGCCCCAGAGTGGTCAGTATACACTCCGGCAGCGAAACCGCCACCAGGAGGCGCAACGTCACTATGCGGCGCCACGTCACTGGGGGACGCCACGTCACCAGGTGGCGCCACGTTACTTGCCACGTCACGAGGTGGTGCCACGCCACCAGGGGGCGCCACGTCAGTGGGGGGCGCCACATCCTCCAGGTGACGCATGCAGGCGCGGTACACGTCAAAGGTAGGCGATATTAGGTGACACTGCTGAGACTGCCGGCAGAGGGCGTGGCAGGCGCCGTCAGTCCCGGTACCGCCGCGCTGCACGTCCCAGTAGCGCTGAAGCAGGGCGTCGTCCGCCATCAGCCTGAGGGAGACGGGCAGAGGGTCACTCGGCGGCACGGGGCGGGGCGGGGCCGGCATGATGATGCAGCACACAGCAGCACTGTGCTCGATAGACGGGTTTAATGACTTTCAACCAGTAAAGACCTTAGTAAATACCGGACGGGGTGACAGAATCGATAGAGCGAAGGCTCCCCCTGCAGGAGGTCGGGAGTCCGATTCCCGGTCGAGTCAAACCAATGACGTACAAAATTTATACTTGTCACTTCCTAGCTGGGTGCTCAGCATTATTAGGACAGGGCTAGAACTGGTTTGCTCAGTATCAGGATAATGTGACTGAGTGGGATATAAGGGCATGGTGCCGATGGCCTGGTATTGTAGTGGGGCAGAAATATAAAGTCGCCATGAGTGCACACTGTCACAAGTCGGTACCCGTCCTGATATGACCATAGATGTTGCTAGGACGTAAAACCCCAACAAGCAAAGCTTTAGTAAATGTGATGTAATTTGTTCATGTCTCCTCAATAGAACAGAAGGTGGCGCCACATACCTGTTGTACAGCGCCATCATGGAAGGCGGCGTCAGGTCGACCAACCCGTACAGCTCACTCGCCCGGTAGTACAAAGTCACCACGTCGCCGCCACCAGGGTTTTCTGCAGTTACGTAAAGTAGTGTAGCAGTCTGCACTGACCTCTGAGGCAAGGAGCCGCATAGACAGCTAGGTGTGGATAGGGTGATTGCATCAGGGGACCTAGGTAGTGTAGCAGTCTGCACTGACCTCTGAGGCAAGGAGCCGCATAGACAGCTAGGTGTGGATAGGGTGATTGCATCAGGGGCCTAGGTAGTGTAGCAGTCTGCACTGACCTCTGAGGCAAGGAGCCACATAGACAGGTGGGTGTGGATAGGGTGATTGCAACAGGGAGCCGAGGTAGTGTAGCAGTCTGCACTGACCTCTGAGGCAAGGATCCGCATAGACAGCTAGGTGTGGATAGGGTGATTGCATCAGGGGGCCTAGGTAGTGTAGCAGTCTGCACTGACCTCTGAGGCAAGGAGCCACATAGACAGGTGGGTGTGGATAGGGTGATTGCAACAGGGAGCCGAGGTAGTGTAGCAGTCTGCACTGACCTCTGAGGCAAGGAGCCGCATAGACAGCTAGGTGTGGATAGGGTGATTGCATCAGGGGGCCTAGGTAGTGTAGCAGTCTGCACTGACCTCTCAGGCAAGGAGCCACATAGACAGGTGGGTGTGGATAGGGTGATTGCAACAGGGAGCCTAGGTAGTGTAGCAGTCTGCACTGACCTCTCAGGCAAGGAGCCACATAGACAGGTGGGTGTGGATAGGGTGATTGCAACAGGGGGCCTAGGTAGTGTAGTAGTCTGCACTGACCTCTCAGCCAATGAGCCACATAGACAGGTAGGTGTGGATAGGGTGATTGCATCAGGGAGCCTAGGTGGTGTAAATGCCACACACAATACAGAATAGTATACTCACACACTACATTATATTTCACATAACATACAATGGGCACTCATTTTAATCTTGGAATAATTAACAAGCTAATGGTGATTAATATCCAACAATTATTTTCAATGAGATAGCAAATAAATTATTTACTGCAACATGACAGATTATATTGTAATATTTCAGATAACTATGTGGTTTATATATTGTACTATTATATCAAATTAAATGCTTTTGAATAAATATATTTTAATACTACAGATAATTAAATGATTCTGTATAAATATATTGTAATATTACAGATAAATAAACGGCTGTGTATAGAAATATTGTAATTTTGCAGATAACTAAGTGGTTCTGTGTGGAAAATATTGTAATATGACAGATAATTACGTTGTTCCGAATAGAAATATTGTAATATTGCATTTAATTAAGTGGTTCTGTATAGAAATATTGTAATATTGCAAAAAGTAAGTAGTTCTGTATAGAAATATTGTAGTATTGCACATAAGTAAGTGGTTCTGTATAGAAATATTGTAATATTGCAAAAAGTAAGTAGTTCTGTATAGAAATATTGTAGTATTGCACATAAGTAAGTGGTTCTGTATAGAAATATTGTAATATTGCAAAAAGTAAGTAGTTCTGTATAGAAATATTGTAATATTGCACATAAGTAAGTGGTTCTGTATACATAGATATATTGTAACATTACACATGACTAAGTGGTTCTGCATAGAACTATTGTACATAAGGCCAAATAAAAGAAATGGTGATCGTCCCCGACGGTGCCTGAAAAATCTCCCGTCCATGAATTTTCTTTTTTGTACACTTAAAAATGCGTTAGGCTAGCAGCAATTAAATCTGTGTATACATTTTTAAGTCATTGGTTTGACTCGGCCAGGATTCGAACCCATGAGTTCGAATCCCACGACCTACCAGCATGGGAAGCAGGCGTTCAACTCATTCAGCCATCAACTCATCCAGCCATTCAGCCTATTACGTCTACTTAAAAAATAAAAAATAAAAATAAAATCCGCCCGGCTGATTTTTATTTCTAAAGGACGATCACCAATTTGTTAAATATTCATTTGGCCTAAGTAAATAGTCCCATCTATAGGTACATTGCAATATTGCAGATAACTAAGTGGTTCTGACCGTTGGCCTTCTGTACGTCGATGTGGTACTGTTCGTAATCAAGTGCCTCAAATGTTTCTGGGTCAAAATAGTAGATGCGGTACCCGGGGTTAACGTCCGGGTAAGTGTTCATGCTCTGGGCGATGAAGGTCACTCCAACTGGGTCACCCGTCGCAGGGTCGAGTGTCTGGTTGAGAACAAGTTCAAGGTCACCAAGAGATTAGTCAAGGTTAAAGCTGCATAGTCCGATGAAAATATCAAATTTTCAAAACAAAAACAATTATCTAAATTTGATTCTACATATCTAACTTACATACTGGTGCACTTATTAAACATTTGTCACCACATAGAAGGGAATACTGAGGCAATTGAATAGAACCTGTTACTGCAGAAGCCTATGCGGTCAGAGTTTTGACAAGCTTGCCAAAATTAATTTTGCATGGTTCCACTTCAAATATCTCAAAAGTTAGCCACTTAAAATAAAAGTTACTTCAAGCTAAAGTAAGATACATAATAGCGATCAACCTAATGTACATATCTCAGAAAATTTCAGAAACTCAAAACCATCGGACTATGCAACTTTAACACGCGTATCCGTTATGAGCTGGGCAAATAAATTCATCACACACAAAAAGGAGAGAAAAAAGGTTTAAAACATCAAAAGGTCACTGATGAACTATTTGCACACTGACATGAGATGGTGTTGAATCAATATTGGTATGAAGTGTGTTAATTAAAAGTGTATAATCCAAACAAAGGACTAATATTTTTCTCTTTTTAAACGAAGCATTTACATAGATTTGATCCTACATGCCTAACTTAAATACTGGTAAACTCATGAAACATTAAAGCTGCATAATCCGATGAAAACATCAAATATTCAAAACCAAAACACTTATCTAGATTTGGTTCTACATATTCAACTTAGACACTGTTGAACTTATTAAGCATTTGTTGCTGCATAGAAGGGCATAATAAGTCAGTTAATAGAAACTGTCATGGGTCAGTACCGGTGTGGCAGTAAATCGCAAACCCCTGGAAATTGCACACCCCGGGGTTTGCGATTTACTAGGAAATCACAAACCCCCCCTGGAAATCGCAAACCCCCCTGTGTTTTGGGACTGATTCGGGCCAAATCTATTCAATGCGACCATATTTAACAGAATTACATACTCAAATCGTGAAATTTCATTAAATTAACCCTAAATTCGAAGCGTTATTAAGGCTACCGCCGTAACGGCGGAGATATTAGCAGTAGGGTAAAATACGCCGTGATGTGTGCTGCGGCAATGCTATGTCTATGGGGAGCATTTATTTTTGTAAAATAAATAAAAAAACTTTCATCGAATCGATTACAAATATCTCAATGCGCGATTGAAGAGGAAGATCTGAGGTATTTAATTTAACCTAAGAGCAATTTTATCTGAAAGTATTAAAAACAGAGATAATAGTGAAAGTTGGGATATTCTGAGTGTCAGTGCCAGTGTTAGCCTTACCAGATCATGGTAAGGCTAACACTCAGAATGGGGGGTTTGCGATCTCCAGGGGGGATATGCGATTTCCTAGGAAATCGCAAACCCCCCATGCCCATATATGGCATGGGGGTTTGCGATTTCCTAGGAAATCACAAGTGGGGGTTTGCGATTTACAGGGTTTGCGATTTCCTGCTACACCGGTCCTGATATGACCTTACATGTTACCAGGACATAAAACCAAAGAAACAAACCTTGAAAACTGGTGTCCGGCAGGAGTGCAGCGTTGCTGTACTAGGGGTACGCATACCCTCACTAATAAATAACATAGGGCCGATCTGGTATCACCTTATACGTTTCTAGGATGTAAAACAACAACACACAGAACATAGGGCGGGCTCTCTGGTTCCTGGTTCCTGCTTGTCACTGTTAGATCCGGTGTCAGCGTCTCACCTCCCACAAGTCTGGTTCTCCACAAGAAATATGTTTAATTCCAATACATTCTTTAATATATGCGTCAATATTCTAAAAGTCAGAGAATATTGTTCTCCACAAGCAATACGTATTCTCCTGTATTCTTGGGTTTAAACTCATAAGAATAACCGCTAAAAAACAGATAGTGATAATCAGGTCGAACAAGCGACCAGAAGTAAACACGGCGATGTCACCGAATCCGTTTTTCGCCAATAACTTCTTTAATATATTCACCAATATTCTCAAACTCGTAGAGAATATTGTTGTACACGTTTCCTCCAGTATTCTTGGGTTTAAAGTCATAAAGCCAACCAAAGTTTGCTTTCGTCACTCGAATCCGCGCATACGCAGAAGCGATATTTGGGAAATGAGACTTGTGGGAAATAAGACGCTGACACCGGCACCAGCCGCCATTTTGTATCAACTATCACATTGCAAAGTAATGTCATAGACTCAGGAAAGGAGCCACATAGACAGGTAAGCACGGATAGGGTGATTGTATCAGGAAGCCTAGGTGGAGAAATGGTTAGCATGCTAGTCCCGGAATGGTAAGAGGTCTGGGTTCTAAACCTTCTCTAGGCGCAATACTTCTCATTTCCGTCACCCCCTCACCCCACCCCTTCACAGCAATGTCATAGAATGAATTGTGTGTAAAAGGCAGCAACTGTGGCTTTCACCACAAGGGGATATTTGAACTAAATAAAAACATTTGCCTAATAGATGACTAACAACATCTTTTGTTTGTTTGGGTTTTACTTCTGAGCAACAATTGAGGTAATATCAGAATGGGTACTGGCTTGCGACAGTACACACTGGTGGCTACTTTCTAGTGCTGCTCCACTGGGAGACTGGCATCATGAGACGATATCCCACTCAATCACATTCTCCGGACATTGACAAAGCCAGTCCTGGCTCTATCCTATTAATGCTGAACACCAGGCTAGGTACCAGCAAATATAAATTCATCAAGTATTGCCTTGCCTCGGTCCTCTACATGAAGACAGACAGCACTCTTACCAATTCAGTGATCCTTACTAGCAATACTACACTTATCTCACAAACAGGGAGTTGACCCAAAGATGTGTTGAAATTAATGCAGACCTTCCTTCCCCCCACTTGCTTGCTTAGTTGATTTAGTTCACACAATATACGATTGACCAGATAGGATGGCCGAATGAGTTGAGCATCTGCCTTTCGTTTTGGTAGGTCGTGGGATTCGAACCCACGTGTTCGAACCCTAGTCGAGGCAAACCAATGACATAACAATTTATACCGACCCACCCATGGGGAGGCTTAAGACTAACGCAAATATACATATATACATAAACAATACATACAAACAATACTCCTACCCATAGGACAGGATTTCGTCAAAATCAAGCAAACGGAAACGGAAATAGGCCTCTATGGGCGCTGCCATTTGTAAAATTGTATCTCTGAATAACAGAATCCAGCAAACGAAAACAGAAATCGCTTGTCGAACTTCGGTCAGCAGCCAGCAGGGTGGACGACAGCTATTGGCTAATAATATATCAAAACAAATGCCCGTTGCCATAGCATTTGCCAATATGTGCAGTTCAAAATTAAAAGAAATAAATAACAATTTGGAATAAACATGGATGCACAATTGAAATATTAATAGTTTACTCTGCGGAAACATCTCGAAACGACGGCCGTATTCGGGTCACCCGAGTTGATAGAATTTCAAATCGAACACCGCGAGTGGAGTAAAAAAAAAAAGCATAATTTTAATGCTTTGCTGTAGTTATATCGGTGGGTCGGTCCTAAGCATTGCTTATTCATATTACTCTAAAATGCTACCTAAAAGACGGACAATAACAAACTAAAATAAACAATACACTATCAGACCTCCAACCTTTCACGTGTGGTGTACCCGAAATGACCTAGAAAAGTGGCTTGAACCAGAGCACCTGCAGCTGATTGCAGATGACACTGTCATATATGCAGAAGGAAGTACAGAAGAAGAGGTAATAACAAAACTAAACAAGCTCCTACTAAAAATAGATGACTGGTGTGAGTCTAATAAAATAACCATAAATGCAAAACAAAATCCAAGACAGTCCTTTTCTCACATAGAATAATGGCAGAAAGCAACCTGCACTGCAAGCTAGGGAACCAAACACTAGAAAAAGTAAGGCACTATAAATACCGAGGCCTAGAGATGGACAGCCAGCTAAACTACCACCTATGTATAACAAACATCATCCAAAAAATAAACCACAAACTATGGTTATTTGCAAAGCTAAGAAATTACATGACACAAGAAATGTCAATAAAAGTCTTCAAGGGAATGGTGCTTCCCTACTTTGACTACGGGGATGTCATCTACATGGGTGCCAAACAGGAACTGCTAAGAAAAACCTGCAAATACTGCAAAACAGAGCCCTAAAGACCTGCCTCATGGTGGACAAACTGCACCCAACCTACGACACCAACAAAAAAAACAAAGTAAAATTATCAGAGAACAGGAGAGTATTACACCTAAAAACACTGGCATTTGGGTATAGTCGAGAAAAAAGGTACCTAACCCAGCCACGAAGGAAAACCAGAGCAAACAAAGCACCAATACTAACACAAACCAGAAGGCACATCAAAGCACATGAAAGAAGTACACTAGAAATGGCTGCCAAAGTCTGAAATGCCCAAACGGTAAAGGAAAGACAAATTCCTATCCTAAAAACATACAAAGAATATCTGTGCAAGGTAAAACCAAGAAACCACCACTGAACTGTGACCAAGCGGGGAATGTAATATGTCACCGCCCGCCAGCGGGACAGCTCTTGGAAGGTGCCCAGGCCATAAAACTAAGCAGATATCAACAAAACCACACACCAAACACATACCAACCATCTATTACGTAGAAGCCTATAATATGTAAATAGAGTAGGCTAGTCTAGGGATAGAGTAGAAGGAAAAGAATTGTCAAGAAAAAAACCCAAAACTAACATAGATTTACTATCCATAAACAATAACTATAAGAAAAGAAAAAACCCGAATACTGCCCAGCATTGAAAACAAGCCCGATCATCTGGGCGTATATGTTATGGATAGCATAAACACCCCATCACAAAAAGAAATAATATACTTGTCGCTACACAGCCTGGTGCTCGGAATTATTAGGATAGGGCAACGAGCAGTGAGATGAGGAAGACCAATCATGGACCGCGATTGAAATTTACTCTGCTTAATCAAGTAATGTACCAAACAAAAGAATGTTTAAAAAAAATGTTGGAAGCCTTTCCGCCAAAATGACAGTAAAATATAGTTCAGCAACAAATAACTAAATATATGTGTAACAAGAAAATGAATGGCAGAATTTTCATTCATCTAGAAGAAATAATTCTCGTGGGTGGTGTTCTCACCCTTCGGATTTGGTCTGTTTGAAAGTACTCAGTCCAACCACTTCTACTATTTACACATAACTAAGTGAAATGGACTTCTCCGATCGCAACACCGCATCGACAACTGTATCCAAACGGGCATTGTCATCGGAGTGACAGTTTGTCCATTGAAATATTGTCTGCATATGGCAGGGGTCCGCTGATCACAGAGGTCGTGGGAGACAGGTACCACTGTACTGTGTCTAGGAGCAAAGTGGAGATTGTCATTCTGCGTTATCTCTCGTAAGATGGTTCCGATTGGGCGAAGTGGCGCCACCTGTAGAGAAGGCGGAGAACCTAAGCTCAGCATAGTGGTGTGTCGGCCACGTGGCGCCCTCTACGGAGAAGGCGGGGAACCTCACAAACTGTCAAACTCACCAAGCGGAACTCCTCGCGGTGCGTGTGGCCGCACGGGTGCCACACGATGACGTCACTGTACTCGACAAACAGCGGTGTCAGCGTCTCGTCGAACGATACGACGTTCTCCTGCATGCCTGCCTCGTGGTGTGACGTCACAAAGACGCGCTCCGAATGGCTGCGCGCGTGCGCGAGCGCCGTCTCGAGCCACGCGATCATCTCGAGGTACTCGGGCCGGGCGTAGTTGAGCACGTTCATGAAGTTGCCGACGCCACTGAGCGCCGAGGTGGGAGAAAGGGGTCAGTGGTAAAGTGTCAGAGGTCACAGGTCAGTGGCGCAGATTGAGCACAACAAAATAAGCAGGAACAGACTGATTGTTGTTATTATTATTATTATTATTATCATCATCATCATCATCATCATCATCATCATCATCATTATCATTATAAGCAGTCAATTTCATTGTGGGGTTTTTCAAATTCCATTTTCAAGTTAAAGTTGCATAGTCCGAAGTATCAATGTTGTAACTATGTAAGTAATTGGTTTTATTCGGGTTTAAATTAATTAAATCCCTCATGGCAAGCCTAACCAACACTGTTATAGATTAAAGTTGCATAGTCCGATGGTTTTGAGTTTCTGTAATTTTTCTGAGATAAACATATTAGATCGATCACTAGTATCTACTTTACAGTAGTTTAAAGTTACTTTTATTTTAAATGGTAAACTTTTGAGATATTTGAAGTGCAAACATGGAGAATTAGTTTTGGCAAGCTGGTCAAAACTCTGACACCACAGACCTCTACAGTAACATGTTCTATTAAATTGACTCGGTATTCCCTTCTATGCAGAAACAAATGTTAAATAAGTGCATCAGTATCTAAGTTAGATATGCAAAAATCAAATCTAGATAATTGTTTGGTTTTTGAAAATTTCATATTTCATCGGACTATGCAACTTTAAGCCATCTGGTCTGATTGATTCAGGTTATTAGTATTGTAATGGCCCACGGCCCTCCGACTCCCACACTGCCACGCACACACGGAAGAACGCCAAGATTCAATGACAGTACGCTTCAACTTGGTTTATTGAACCAATCTGCTCTCCGCGGCGTCAACAGTCGACTGACTCGCCCCCTGACTCGCCAGATCCCACATCGACTCTATAGGTTGGGTGGTGGGGTGAGCTAGCTACACGCAGTAGAGGGCAGCCCAGTCGGGGTGTGCCCTGTGGCTAGCCGGCCACCACCTAGCGCAGTTCAGTGTAACTGCGTAGGTGTTCGGCGTAGTCTCCGCCGCTACCGCGTGGTAGTAGGGCTCATGTACAGACTACTACAGTATTACAGGAGGTATGCAGATACTGACCCATAGTTACTGTTGTAGGCGATGAGTCTGAGCCCCGGCTTTATCAGCATTGAGTAGTATCCGGCCTGGAGAGGAATAAGTGTCGCGGTATTATGGGTCACCCACAGTTTTCAACATTTTCACACTAATGCAAAAAGTACAACTTTTTCAGAATCCCCCCCACCCCCCCCCCCCGTCTCACAAATAGTACACATTTTATCACTGAACATATCAGTGGTTTATATTATACCGACTTTCTTTTTTTTAAACCACACAAGTCATACATGACAAACAGTGACAAAACGAAGCTTTGTATGGCAGTGAAGATGTTTAAATATGTCAATGGCCGCCTAGTTCAGTTTGTAGTTAGGCTGCAAGCTAGGCACACAACACGGCTTCCTTGTACCAGCCTCACTGTACGGCCACTGTGGGAACAGTGCGGTACATCTGCAGTGTCACTCGGAGTATCGAGGGAGGGAGGGGGGGGGGGGGTCTTAAAGTTGCCTAGTCCGATGGTTTTGAATTTCTGTATTTCTTCTGAGATAAATATATTAGATTAATCACTAGTATATACTTTACATTAGTTCAAAGTTACTTTTAGTTTAAAGTTGCATAGTCCGATGGTTTTGAGGTTATCTCATTTCTGAGATAAACACATTATGTTGTTCATTATAATCTACCTTACTTTAGTTTGAAGTAACTTTTATTTTAAATTGCTAACTTTTGAGATATTTGAAATGGAAACATGCTAAATTAATTTTGGCAAGCTTGCCAAAATTCTATCAGCATAGGCTTCTGCAGTAACATATTCTATTAATTGACTCTGTATCCCATTATAGGTGACGACAAATGTTTAATAAGGGCACCAGCATCTAAGTTAGATATGTATAATCAAATCTAGATAATTGTTTTGGTTTTGACAATTTTATGTTTTCATTGGACTATGCAACTTTAAATGGTAAACTTTTGAGATATTTTGAGTGCAAACATGGAAAATTAGTTTAGGCAAACTTGCCAAAATTCTGACACCATAGACTTCTGCAGTAACAGGTTCTGTTAAATTGACTCAGTATTGCCTTCTACGCAGAAACAAATGCTTAATAAGTGCATCAGTATCTAAGTTAGATATGTAGAATCTAATCTAGATAATTGGTTTGGTTTTGAAAATTTGATATTTCATCGGACTATGCAGCTTTAATCTTGAACCAGTCAACGAAACCAACGCATTTCCAGCCAGTCTGGTAAGCACAGTACAGTTAAAGTGGCATAGTCCGACGGTTTTGAGTTTCTGCCACATATTTTAGGTTCATTAATATATAATTATTATAATTCAACTTACTTTAGTTTAATGTAACTTTCATTTTATATGGTTAACTCTGGAGATATTTGAAATAAAAACATGCTGAATGAATGTTGTGCACACGAAAATACATGTATATAATTAGTGTAGTGGTCTGCACTGACCTCTCAGGCAAGTAACCACATAGACAGGTAGGCGTGGGTAGTGGGTTGATATCAGGGAGCCTAGGTGGTGTAATGGTTAGCACACTGGCCCGGAATGCAAAGAGATGTGGGTTAAAGTCCCGCTCTAGGCACAATATTTCCCATTTTCATCACCCCGACGACACTGGTTCCATGACCAGGATCCTGTACAAGCTTTGCGCTGTATGGTTGTTGAACTTACCCTGTGTATGTATGTGTTAGTGCATTGCCTGTATGTATGTAATTGTAAGCATTAAAAGACTTACAATTCCACGGGGACGAGTGTAGTGGTCTGCACTGACCTCTCAGGCAAGTAACCACATAGACAGGTAGGTGTGGGTAGTGTGTATCAGGGAGCCTAGGTGGTGTAATGGTTAGCACACTGGCCCGGAATGCAAAGAGATGTGGGTTCGAGTCCCGCTCTAGGTGCAATATTTCCCATTTTCATCACCCCCATGACATTATTATACCATTTACCTTGTTGATAGTAGACATCTGTTCGGGTCCAAATCCAGCGACGGATTTGAACATCTCTGCCCACTCACGGTTCAGTGCCTGAAACACACATTTCCACTGAATTCAACCTTTATTTTACCATCGAAAGTGTATTTGGGAGGCATTCCCACGACTTCCATTCATGACTTCACACCCAATGTAACCGTGAAGCGTCCATTTAGATCTAATCTGATTAATATAAGAGAGTTCCATTGAAAATAAAACATGTTTGTAACTATAGAATAATAGTTCTACCATCATTTCTTTTTTGGGGGTACATTAGGTGATTAAACAGGGGAAATTTCAATCACGGACAATAAATTGGTCTTCCTCATTCCATAAGTCCTTGCCATATCCTTTTAATGCCGAGTGCCAGGATAGGTAGTGACAAGTATCCATTTGTTTAAAGCCATTGGTTTGACCCGACCAGGGTACAAACCTAGGGCTTCGAATCCCATGACCGACTAAGTGGGAGACGGACGCTCAACTCATTTGGCCATCCCGCACGGTCATTGCAAGGTTGATTATTTAAAATTGTCAGCTTCTAGTCTTGGGGTCTTGACATAATATATCTTTGTTATGGCCTACGGACCTCCAACTCCCACACTGCCACGCGCACACGGAAGAACGCCAAGATTCAATGTCAGTATGCTTCAACTTGGTTTATTGAACCAATCTGCTCTCCACGGCGTCAACAGTCAACTGACCCGCCCCCTGACTCGCTAGATCCCACATAGACTCTATAGGTTGGGTGTGGGGATGAGCTAGCCACACGCAGTAGAGGGCAGCCCAGTCGGGGTCTGCCCTGTGGCTAGCCTGCCGCCACCTAGCGCAGTTCAGTGTAACTGCGTATGTGCGCAGTGTAGTCTCCACCGCTACCGTGTGGTAGTAGGGCTCATGTACAGACTACTACATCTTTATATATTTATTATACTCAATTATGGAGGTATAACATGTTATGATAATATCATTGAGGTGGAAATACCTTCCCCCCTCTCCCCTCCCCATAGATACAGCATATCACCAAGCAGCCTGGTCAACGGCCTGCATGCTGCTATGCTGCTAAAGCCGCTTCGAAGGAACTGAGATCTGCATGCACGCCTTCGATTCTGCCTCTTTTCATCAGGACATTTTGGTTTAATCAAAATGGAGGGGCCTTCGGGGTCCAGCTAGAGGTTATGGTTATCCAACTATACTATATATATCTCGTTGTTCTGTGTCTACAGGAGCACTCTGTAGCGGAGTGGCTAATCTGAGGGTCAGCAGTTCGATTCCCTGTGCCCCCAGCTCTGCCAATTTGGATTTCCACCGCTGTGTATAACTTACAGCGTCATCAAAGGCCGGTTGCTCTCATACCATGTATATGTGGTGTGGGAGGTTAAAAATCCCTTGGGTCGGTAAAAGTGTAGGCTCGGGCTTTCTATCGACCAGCAGTGGAGTGGGGAAGACCAGTCGTCTGTGACTGGGATTTCACCTGCTTGGGACAACTAATGTACCAAAAAAAATAATTTAAAAAAATGAGAGACAAATAAGTCTTCACACTTCCTGTCTACCATTCGCTATATCGCTATAATAGTATAGAACATGAACCAAACATATGCAATACAAATGAAAGACATTATTCCAAGTGTACGGAATTGTAATAACCTGAATGGGTTGGTGGGGTGGTTTTAAGCCTGCATATTGAGGTAACACATGGCTATTTAACAAACATTATTTATATATAGATTTACACTGAAACCACATTATAAGGCGCCCCGATTTAAGGCGAATTTAGGATATAACGCGATGATTCATTGGACCCAGTATTCTTTAATTCAAAAATCATTCAGTAAACTGAATCTCTATTTGACGTGACCCTGCTGTTTTCGTGATGATGTTGCAAGGACCCCAGCGGTCGCCTTATAACGGGGGTTTACTGTATTTCCGTGATATTAGACCTACCTGCGTTTCAGGTCGTGGCACATAGTAGATGTTTAGAGGAAAGTTTTCTGTCAAAAAGGAAGAGGAGAGAAGTATTGTGGATTGCTACGTCATTTCTCTGTCAGGAAATATCCAGTCATCAGGTGACTCAATGGACCTGCTATTCCCACATTTGGGATTTGTTAATGCATTTATATTTTTACCATTTCCCACAATCCCAGTAGTGACTTTACCACTTATCAGCCTTACATCTGAATGAAGTATTAAAGTATTGAGTTTTCGTCATTTTCTGATTATGCTTCTTGTTAATGTTATGATCTACTTTACTTTAGTTTGAGGTAACTTGGATTTAAAATAGTCGACTAACTTAGGAAATATTTCAAGTGTGAACATGCAATTCTGGCATGCTTGTCAACACTCTGACCATGGTTGCCCATATTTGGGTACACACCGTCGTTGCACATATTTAGGTACACACTTACCATGGTTGCCCATATTTGGGTACACACCGTCGTTGCACATATTTAGGTACACACTTACCATGGTTGCCCATATTTGGGTACACACCGTCGTTGCACATATTTAGGTACACACTTACTATGGTTGCCCATATTTGGGTACACACCGTCGTTGCACATATTTAGGTACACACTTACCATGGTTGCCCATATTTGGGTACACACCGTCGTTGCACATATTTAGGTACGCACTTACCATGGTTGCCCATATTTGGGTACACACCGTCGTTGCACATATTTAGGTACACACTTACCATGGTTGCCCATATTTGGGTACACACCGTCGTTGCACATATTTAGGTACACACTTACCATGGTTGCCCATATTTGGGTACACACCAATGTTGCACATATTTAGGTACGCACTTACCATGGTTGCCCATATTTGGGGACACACCACCATTGTTGCACATATTTAGGTACGCACTTACCATGGCTTCCATATTTATGTACGCACTTACCATGGTTGCCCATATTTGGGGACACACCATTATTGCCCATATTTATGTACGCACTTACCATGGCTTCCCATATTTATGTACACACTTACCATGGTTGTTCATATTTAGGTATGCGCTTACCATGGTTGCCTATATTTGGGTATACAGTGGTGTTCGGAAAGTGTGACGCCAACTCGCGCGCCACCCAGCGGGACGCATTCAGCTGCCCCTCCAGCGTCTCAAGCCACACCGTGTGTGGCGGGTTGTCGCCTGTAGGTGGCAGCACAGGCCGGTTAGCAAATAGGCAATGGGCAAGTGATATATGCAACTGGGCGAAGAAAAAAGGGCACGCCCTGAGTAGGCCAGTTGTAGATAGCACGATGGTAAAGGGTGCCGGGGGGGGGGGGGATTTGGATGAGGCGGAACCAAACTTGTATTGAAAGTTTTGGTGAATTTGTTTATAATTATAATCAACACTAATCAAGTTGATTGTATCAACCAAGCTGGTCAATGTCAAGTGGGAGCCGACACCCAGAGAACCGGAGAGTTAACTTCAAGGATGAAATATGACTATGAGCTTAACTCTACGAACTAGCACCTTAAAAAGAGGGCCTGGTAGGTGCGGTAAAGTCTGTGCGATGTTGATTAAGTTGCATAGTCCGATGAAATATGAAATTTTCAAAACCAAAACAATTATCTAGATTTGATTCTACATATCTAACTTAGATACTGTGATTTATTAACATTGTCACCACTAGAAGGAATCGGTCAATTAATAGAATCTACTGTAGAGCCTGGTGTCAGATTTTGGCGTGCTGACAAATTAATTTGCATGCCTACACTTAAATATCTCAAAGTTAGCCATGAAACCAACTGTATTGAAAGTTTGGTGAATTTGTTTAATTATAATCACACTAATCAAGTTGATGTATCAACCAAGCGGTCAATGTCAAGTGGAGCCGACACCAGGAACGGGAGTAACTTCAGGATGAATATGACTATGAGCTACTCTACGAACTAGCACCTTAAAAAGGGCCGGTAGTGCGGTAAAGTCTGTGCGAGTTGATTAGTGCATAGTCGTGAATATGAATTTTCAAACCAAACATTATCTAGATTGATCTCATATCAACTAGATCGGTGTATTTATTAACATTGTCACCACATAGAAGGAGATCGAGTCATTAATAGAAATTCTTACTGTAGAAGCCTATGTGTCAGAATGTTGGCGTGCTTGACAAAATTAATTTTGCATGCCTACACTTAAAATATCTCAAAAGTTAGCCATTGAAACTAAACGTTACTTAAAATTAAAGTAAGGTAGATTATACCGAACAACCTAATATATTTATCTCAGAAAATATCCGAAACTCAAAACCATCAGACTATGTAACTTTAAGTTGCATAGTCCGATGAAATATGAAATTTTCAAAACCAAAACAATTATCTAGATTTGACTTTTACATATCTAACTTAGATACTGATGCACTTATTGAACATTTGGTTCTGCCTAGATGGGAATACTGAGTCAATTTATTAGAACATGGTACTGTAGAGGTCTATGATGTCAGAGTTTTGGCAGTCATGCCAAAACTAATTTTCCTTGTTTGCACTTCAAATATCTCAAAAGTTTACCATTTAATATAAAAGTAACTTAAAAATATTGTAAAGTAGATACTAATGATCAATCTAATATATTTATCTCAGAAAAATTACAGAAACTCAAAACCATCGGACTATGCAACTGTAATGGACGCAGAGTGATCGATTAACCCAGGAGTGGGCAGGAGGTCATGCTTCTGAATTGTAATGTCACAGTCCCGTCGAAGGGACAGGATAGTGGCTCCCCCTACCGAATCAACCACCATTTAGAATTACGCGGCAATCACCTGTGTAGATGACCAGGTCCGGGTTGTGCGCAGCCGCACTCCTGATGAGCTTTCTGACGGTAGAGGGCGGCACGTTGCAGGCCCCGTCTCCCCACACACCGGAAGTGCCCTACGCAATGAAGCATCCCACAGTATGTTACCAGAATCACTGATTGAAAACCTGCTTCTAATGGTAACAACGGAGATAATAGTGGTATTACTGAATGTACTGATACTATTCATTAACATAAATGACGTAACAATGTTAATGTTTAAAGTGTTTACTTTTAATAATACCAATAATAATAGCCCAAATAATAGTTTTAAAGAAATAAAACCACAACTGCAACTGACCGTTCCTGCTGATTCTGGGCGACAGCAAACCGGAAGTCCACAGTCTGTGGCCGTTCCCTTTTGACATAAAGAAACAAAGAACAGAATTAGCTAAAACTATTAGTAAAAGCATGTAAGCACAACAGTTGCATAGTGCGATGTTTTCTGTCATTTTTCTTAAATAAATATATTGAATTGATTGTTAAAAATTTTTTAAATGGATAAGTTTGGGATATTTGAAGTGCAAACATGTAAAATTAATGTTGGCAAGCACGCCAAAACTTTGACACCATAGGCTTAAACACTAACACATTTAATAAATTGACTTCGCATTCCCTTCTATGTGACAAATTAATAAGTGTCTAAGGTAGATAGGTAGGATCAAGTTTAGATAATTGTTTTCCTTGTGAAAATTGTTAGCCTTTGTCGGACTATGCTCGGAATAAAAGAAACAATAAATTTGTTTTAATTCCCCCACTAGCATTGAGCGAGTGGGACAGTGTCAGCCGACACATGTCGCTTCAGTGCCGACCCCCTCTGCCGCTTACCGTGACGTAGTCCTGCTCCACGTGAATGTCCGATAGTTGCACCACCTTCAGGAGGTTGCCGGTATTACCCACCAGGTGACGCCGTAGTCTCTTGGACGTCCGCGTGAGGGCAGCACCAACCACCTCCGCCATGCGACGCGCGTTCGGATCGATGGAATCCTGAGAGCGCACGAAATTGAACACATTACCAGGGCCGTAGATAGGGCCCCCTATCAACCCCGCCCCCAAAAAGCCACCAAAAAAGCCACCAAAATCCACTAAAACACCCACTGAGTATGTAACCTCCCTGAAATGACTGCAAATTCCGTTTCAGAGCCTCTAGATTTCAAAATGTCCCCTCCCTGCTAAGTCCTCACGCCTTCAGCAAACAAATCTTACCCCCAAAACACAAATTTCTAGCTACAACCGTGATTACTGCCTCTCAGTCTCAGGTAGGTGCACAGTCAAAATGCCTCGATAAGCACTGGGTAATTTACCGCTACAGGCAGCGCTCGCCGCACGAAAACTATAATTTCACTAGGTCCTACTTAGACAGGCCAGAGCTGCTAACAGGCATTGATGCCTAATTTCTTAAGCAGAAGAGGATAAGTATAAGTATAAGTATAAAACAAACCAGCTTCTTTGTTATGTTTTCTCATAATCTTAGACCATATTTAACAGTGATGGAACTATTTTAAATACTTTTAAATTGTATAGTTCGAAGATTGTTTAAGTGTTTTGTCTAAAGATGAAGATCTTAGGTTGATCGCTATAATCTACCTTACTCTAGTTTTACGTAACTTTCATAGTAAAAGCTTAAAGTTGCATAGTCCGATGGTGCTGAGTTTCTGAAATTTTCTGAGATAAATACATTAGGTTGATCGTTATTATGTACCTTACTTTAGCTTGAAGTAATTTTTATTTTAAGTGGCTAACTTTTGAGACATTTGAAGTGGAACCATTCAAAATTAATTTTGCAAGCACGCCAACATTCTGACCCCATAGGCTTCTGCAGTAAAGGTTCTATTCAATTGCCTCGGTATTCCCTTCCGTGTGGTGACAAATGTTTAATAAGTGCATCAGTATCTAAGTTCAAAATGTAGAATCACATTTAGATCATTGTTATGGTTTTGAAAATTTGATATTTTCATCGGACTATGCAGCTTTAATTTTGAAGGTATTGGAAATAAAAAGATCCCAATTTAATTTTGGCATGCACACAGAAATGCCGGACATAGGCATTTCGAGCACAGCAGCGTAGTAGTACAGGAGCACCAAGCAGTAATAAATGCTTAATGAGTATGTCGGTATCAAAAGATAAAATCTAGCTAAATGGTTGGGTTTAGACAATTTAACTGTTTCACCAGACTATGTAAATCTAAGCAGGCGAAAATTCACTTGTAGACGATTTCGTCTTCCCCATTCCACCTGTCCAGTGCTAGCCCGAGTTGCTTAGTTGGTTGTTGGAGTTTTGTGTCCTGGCAACATCTAAGGTCATATCAGCACGGGTACAAACTTGTGACAGTGTGAATCCATGGTGACTATATAGTGCTGCCCCACTGTGAAATCAGCCACCGGCACCATGACCTGATATCCCACTCAGCCACATTATCCTGACACTGAGCCAACCAGTCCTACCTTATCCTATTAATGCTGAGTGCCAGGCTAGGAAGCGACAAGTATCAATTTGTTAAGTCATTTGTTTGACTCGACTGGGAATCAAACTCCCGAACTCCCTAACTCCCGCATGCGAGGCCCGCGCTCTACTGATTCGGCCACCATGCCCAATCCAAGTAATGTTGAGGGCCAGGCTAGGTAGCGATAAGCAGACATTTTTTACGTCATCAGTTTGACTTGGCCACTTTCGCAACTCCATGACCGGCCAAACTCAATGAATGTACTCAATGACAAATGCCACCGACTGACCTTGACCTTGATATTGGCCACGGCCTCCCGCAGCTTGCCGCTGAGCACCCTGCACTGCGCAATCAGCTTCTTGACGGGGCCCCTCTCGCGCCAACTCTCGGGAGAACTCAGCGCGTGGACAAAGCGCGAGAACAGCTGCCCGAGGTCATTCCCGCCAAGGTCAAGGTCGGCGAGCACCTGGGACACCACCGGAAGGTCATCGACGCGCAGTCCGGCCGGGCTGTGCGGCACTGCCACCACAGGAGTCCTCACCTTGACATGGTCCTCTCGGTGTCCTTGACCTTGACCTACTTTATTTAAACGACGTGCACTTTGGACTTCTTCCAAACGGTTTGGTGAATTGCGGTCAGGTGTGTTTGCTGCGTTGGCGAGCCCGTCGCCATGGTTACCGGCTCCAAGAAGGCGTCGGAAGTGACGTGTGTACCCGGCGGTGGCGCTGGTGTTGCTGCTGCTGATGTCCGGCGACAGATCGTAAGGGTCGCACCAGTTCATGTGGATGCAGATGTTCTTGGCGCTCTTCCCACTCTTCTTAATGGCGTCGTAGACCTGTGAGGGGAGGCAGGGGTGCGAGATTTACTGCGATTGGCCGGCAGCTGGGAACCTAAGATAACCTCACATATATGATACTCTCCAGCTTACATGGTGGGAGGGGGGTCACATTCCGGTTTATTCCACCTAGGTTTCACAGCAGAAGTGACGTAGCATTACGCAGCTGGGTAATGCGTAACCTCCTTTGTGGGATGGCTGCTAGCAACAGATGGAACAGTCCACCATCAGGACCACTTCGCTAATGTGCTGCCAACTGCTGGTTCTTCTGACATGGCAAGGGTCAGCGCAGTCGAGATTGCAACCGTGTGGTATTGGGGCTCGCGAGGGACAACTGGAGTTGGTAGAGTTTGAAAAGAGGGGATTTTTGCATGATCTAATTTGGATCTAAGGAGGAGGGGCCTCTGAGGTCAAACTGCAACTATTGGGGTGAGTCAGTTATTGGAGAGGATAAGCAAGAGTTATCTAAGTACATTCCCTGTATATGTGTAATTGTAAGCATTAAATGACTTATACTGAGTTATAGGTTTAAGCCATTTAAATTCCAGGGAGACGAGCAGCAGTACATGCAAGTTTAGACAATTTACAAGATTTACGATAATAATCCACAATGATGGTTTCAACTATTTTCAGAGTTTCAACTATTGATAAGATTTGTGATAGTGAACCCTTCATGCTAGTTTTGACAATTTACTAGACTTATGACAGTGCGAGATCTATGACAGAGGTCCCCATGCTGGTTTTGACTATTTATGAGATTTATGGTAGTGACCCCCCATGCTGGTTCCGACTATTTATGAGATTTATGATAGTGACCCCTTATGCTGGTTTTGGCAATTTACAAGATTCATAACAATGCGATATTTATGATAGTGACCCCCTCACTCTGGTTTTGACAATTTACAAGATTTATGATAGTGACCCTTTATGTTGGTTTGAACAATTTACAAGATTCATGACTGTGCCAGATTATTGACAGTGAGTCAGCGATAACTACTCACCAGGGGGCCGACGTTGTCCATGACGCCGGGACAGATGACATCACCCTTCCAGTTGTTGGCATTGATGACATTCTTGCAGAGGTTGACGACGTCATTCCGGGTGTCCTTCCACTTCACGCCCAACATGATCAGCGTCTTGATGGCTGACAGCGTGCTCTGTCGAACCGGAAATATAGGAAGCAGGAAGTCAGCCATGTGCAAAGCGGCTATTATTTATTGTCATCAAGTGAAGTTGCATAGTGAGGTCAGATGTGCCTGAACACTGTACTGCTCTCCCACCACACATACCCAGCCACACCAGAGGAGCATTGGCATTGGGGATTCGTCGTCTGTTTTATATAGGACCATGTGGGGGGGGGGGGGGGAGATATGAAAGAGACTCCAGTATGTGTCCTTTCTGTCGGATCTGATGTTCAAGTAAGGACAACAGTCAGGGAAGACAACATCAGGCAATTGACAGGCCTGGGATTTTTGTTGGGGGGGGGGGGGGTCAAAAACGGGGGAAAATGGGGAAAACTGGTTATAAAGTCATCGGTGGTGCCTCAACGATCCTCGCAGTTAAGGGATTGATGGTGATGACAAAGATGATGATGACAAAGATGATGATGATGACAACAACTTTAGCGGCACTAGTATGCATAGTTACCAGACAGCCGGTGCAGATCGCGTCCTGGGTGCCCTCCCCGATGTCCCTGACCTCTCCTTCCCCGGCTCCTCGCAGCAGGGACAGCGGGGCGGGGTTCCGGCCCAGCTGCCTCATGACTGCGTCCAGGGCGGTATCCGGGTCCGTGTCGTACACGCGCCCGGCCGCCGGGCCGAACAGGCCGGCGAGCAGCAACGGCAGGAGGAGTGGCACAGTCCGGCAACGGGCCCCGGGATGCGCCATCACAGGCGTGGGACTGGGATGGGGGGGGGGGGGGGGTGAATGGGGTGTGTGTGTCTGGGTGTGTGTATTGTTGCAGATGTCGTATATAAGGGTTAAGTAGTGTGAAGTGTGTAGGTATGTGTGTGCCCGTGTGGTGAGGGTGTATTTGTAGATTTATATCAGGGTTAGTTAGGTGTGAGGTGTGGGGTGTGTAGGTATGTGTGCCCGTGTGGTGAGGGTGTATTTGTAGATGTCGTGCATAAGGGCTGGGATGAGAGGGATGGTAAGCGTGGTGCCAGTGTGTGTTGTGTGTTGTATGCTAGTGTGGCAGATGTGGAAACCATTTAGCCCTGTAGCGACGAATATGTGGAAAATGGTGCCTCTGCTTGTGACCTTGTTGAGTACGTATTGCATTATTCAAAGACAGGCTGTACAGTAAGCCATTCAATTCCTCTCACTGTTTGTAAACGTTTGTTTCTTGGGGTTTTATGTCCCAGCAGCATCTATTGTCATATCAGGATGGTCATCGACTTGTAATAGTGCGTACTCATGGCGAATTTATAGTGCTGCACCACTGGGAGATCAGGCCGCCGGCACCATGACCTAATATTCCACTCCCTCACATTATCCTGATACTGAGCAAACCAGTCCTTGCCTTATCCTGGTAATGCAGAGCACCCGGCAAGGTAATGACAAGTATCAATTCTCTATGTCCTTCGTTTGACTCAGCTGGATTTCGAACTCTCGACCTTCCGCATAAGAAGCCTGTGTTCTTACTGAATCAACCACCACTTCTGGTCTTTACAGCTTAAAATAGCTCATTCCAACCTAGTTGATATTTTTTGGGGAATATGGATACTTTGTTCAGGTATGTTAAATAGTTATATTAGGAATACAATCATGTTAAAATCACGTGACCATATTGCAAAAGATTAAGTTTGCGCGGGCACTTTCTATGCCCCCCCCCCAAACCATCAACACACCAAACATCCTACACAACTATCAATCTGTTTAAACACATTGAAAATTATATAAGACAGACAAAATGTCTTGTCAACTATAAACTTAGCTTGTTTTATAAGAGAAAAAATGGAACCCACAACGATTGTTTGAGTTGCCCCGAGTATACATCTTCTACTCGGTGCTGCTCCCCATTTTTGCATGAACCGCAGTGACTGGTGCTGTACATTATACAGCAGGAGCCACTCCCTCAATTCTATAGGATCGGTGCTGTGAATAATACAGCACTGACCAAAATTAGATTATTTAGAATGTCAATTCCAATAGTAATAAATACTTTACCAAAATATAAAAAAATATTTTAAAAAGCTGACTGTCTTAGTGTGCCTTGCAGGTCTTTGGATGAATACAGACACACATTGTTTCAGGTTGGGCAGAGATCGATGGCTTTTTTATGATTTATTTCACCTTATCAATAAGTGATAATTGATTGGACAGGTGGATTGTGGACCAGTGAGTGTGTCTTAACACACATCCCGGTACATATGTCTCTGTTGATTAATCGGGGTAAATTCCATTCACGTACAATTGATCTTCCTCATTCCACTGCTCCTTGCCCTATCCTTGTGCTGTGAATTGCACTCATATCCCCATGTGAAATGCCACATACACAGGTAGGTGTGGGTAGGCGGATTGTACCAGGGAGCCTAGATAGTCATGTGGTTGATATGCTAGCTCCGGAATGGCAGACATGTGAGTTCGAATCCCACTGGGAGATCAGGTGCCAGCACCATGCACCTGATAACCCACTCAGTCACATTATCCTGACACTGATTCAACCAATCCTTGTCCTATCCTAATAATGTCGAGCGCCTGGCTAGGAAGTGAGAAGTATCAATTTTTAAGTCATTGGTTTGACTCGACCAGGGTTCGAACCCATGAACCTATGGGTTAGGATCCCCCGATCTCCCAAAACAGGAGCCGGACGCTCAACTCATTTGGCCATCCGGTCTGGTCTATACTTACCCAAATATATATATATATATCTTATAGATATGGACATGTCGTTACTGGCTAAATCTACGATGGTTGCATATGCTATCTAATCTCAGACTATTTAAGTTATCTCTCTTTATCAGCTAAAGATAAATAGGCAAGTGCCTATTGTCCATTTGCCAGGTGACGTGACGAGCTCAAACTGCACCCATGTACTGAACTTACACTGACAGAGTGGAACTCCCTGCCCTTGTGTAACGACTAAAGCTAAGATTCCTTATATGCGGTATGCGGCATGCAAATGCGGCATGAGGCATGTGGCATGTGAATGGGTTGATTCCACCCATGCGGCATGCAGCATGCAGCGATTTGGTTTGATCTTTACAGTAACAACTTTTAAAAGTCCATATTTGTATTATTCAAAAATACCGCGTATAGGGAATCTTAGCTTTACTCACAACTCACCACCAAACTTTACTCACCCACACTCACTTACACATGCATATACACACATATACACACACACACACACATAGTGACAGGTTTCTCACAACTGTTTTCTATGGCAAACGCACAAGTATTCGGATTCGCATGCCACACCGATCGGTCCATGGACCGATTCAGTTGCCACATTCACATTCGCATTCGCATTCGCATTTGGACATATGTTAGCACCACTATTCAATTACATGCTTATCGATTTGTTGCCGCATTCGCATTCGCATGCCACATACCATGTATAAGGAATCTTAGCTTAAGGGGCACTTAAACCTAATTAACAGGTAAATAATGGAAACAGAAAAATAATTATATAATTTAAATGTTGCTTAATACTAATAGTTAATGGGTCATACAAAGTTATAAACATTTTCAGTCGCACAAATCGTACAATGCTGGGAAGGGTGCATTAGTCATGCATGACTTTTATGGTTTAATAAAATGTTGAAATCACATAAAGCGCTACGACTAAAATCTTGCATGGAGTATTTTGTGGCGGTGTGGTCTGGAAAAGTAGCACTTTTTGTACGATCGTTAAAATGTTGAAAACTTTGGACGGCCTCTAAAATGAATGTCTAACGTACATGATATATTATTTCAATTAAAATTGAACAACACAAATATATGATAATTGTAAATTCTTTTTTTAATTATGTAATCTATATACATTAGAGGATATTTCGAAGAAGGCAATACCTTAGTAACAAGAAAAATACAATTGTGATCCTACATGTATCCAATTTAGATAGTGGTTCACTTCGTAAACATTAGTTGCTACATAGCAAGGAATACTATGTCAATTCAACAGAACCTGTTACCGCTGAAACCTATGGTGTCAACAATTTCTATTTACATGCCAACATAAGTTGCATAATCCGATGGTTTTGAGTTTCTCTCATTTTCTGAGATAAGCATATTAGGTTGATCATTACAATTAGAAATGCCACATGTTAATGTATTATTTAACCTGTAAAGGATGGTATGTATAAAACCATAAATATTCTCAACGGATGAATTGACACAAACTGGTACAGACTAACTGGTAAGGTGAAAATACTTATTTATTAAAGTTGCATAATCTGGTAGTTTAGTGTTTTTGCCAGACATTGTTAGATGAATATATTTGGCTATTAAATAAATATTGATATGGACCATGTCTTGCATAAGGAATAATGAGTAACGCTGAAGCTGCTTCAAACCCCAGGGCATTCCCTGGTTTATTCCGCCAAGGTCAAAATAAAAGTGACCTGTCATTGTCCAGCCGGGTCTCATGTAACCGCACCTGAGGGGTGGCCGGTAGCCATGGGTGGAACAGTTCACCATGTCTGGCGACTGTTCCTGCTAGCGTGCTGCCACCTGTCGATACTTCCTATCAACAGGGGTCAGCGTAGCCATGACCACATTCATGTGATAGTGGTGCAAAGATGGACTACTTCAATATGTTATGTTGATCATTATAATCTACCTTACTTCAGTTTGAACTAACTTTTATTATACGTGTCTAACTTTGGAGATATTTGAAGTGAAAAAAAGAGGCTAAATTATTGTTTACATGTACATGGAGATGTTGGTCACCGTATGGTTGACTCCCTTCGATGCAGCAACTTTCCGTGAATATGGCCTTTGCTGCCAATACGGCGTTGGTCGTAATGCGAAGCATTGCGTTTGATGCAAGGAGAGGAAGAGACCCTCCCCCGCCCCGCGCTGTCGCGCTGCTTTCTCACCTCGGCAGACGGCGCGCCGCGCCGCCACCTCCCCCGCCCTCCGCGTCGCGCACCACTCGTGCCTCACCCGACGCCCGCTGCTCGCCACCTCTCGCCCTCCCCCGGGCCGGCAGCATTCACACCTCACCTGCTGTCGCCCGTCCCTCCTCCCTTATAAGGTCGCCCGCCGGCCTCCCTCAGGCACTCGCCCTCCTGCCGTCTCCCAGCTCTCGGCCGTTTTCCACCTAGGTTCATCCACCTCGGACTGCTGACCCACCTCAAGCTACACTATGCCTCAAGGGAAAGGACGAGGACGGAAGGGCTCCCGGGCCGCCCCGCGCACCCCGGGGCCAGCTTCAACGCCCGGACGGGACGAGTCTCCGGCCTCCGTGCCGGCGTCCCCCGCGGCGCCCTCGGGCCCCACCTCGGGCGCCGAGCTGTCGGCGGTGCTGGAGGCACTCCGCCTCATCCAGCTGGAGCAGCGCCAGACCTCCGCCGAGGCGCGCCAGACCGCAGCCGACATCCATGCCCGGATGGACGCCATGGAGAGCGGGGAGGCACCTCAGGCACTCCCCCCCCGCAAGCCACCCGGCCGCCCGCATCGCCGCCGGCGCCCCGGCCCCTCGGGCGCGGACCGCCGCCTCAGTCCGCCCCCCGCCGCCACCTCAGGCGACCCTGCCCGGGGCCGCGCACCCGGAGTACGAGAGGTACCGCCACCTCGCTGCGCAGCCCACGCCAGCCGCACCGTCAGTCTACCAGGAGGAACCTACTCGACACAGCCCCGCATCCGCGGCCGACGCCGTCCGGGACATCTTGGCATCCGCCGAGGCGCGCCACTCCGTCAGGCGCCAAGGTATCCCGGTCGACTATATCTTCCCCTCCGACTTGGTAGAACGGGGCCCTGAAAGGAAGCCGGTGAAGAGGGGCGAGGCGACCAAGGATGAATATACCCTCGCCCTTCTCACCCTAATCGACCACCCAGACTTCCCCGCCCACTCCGCCCAGGGACTCCACCACCACCACCTCGCAGTCTGCCGGGACAACCTCATCTACCCGTGGCCGACCGTCCGCCGGTACTCGGAGACCGTATTCACGTGGATCGCGGACGGAAGGCTCCCCCACGGGTGGCATGACCCGGTAGCACTGAACCTCCTCAGAGTGGAGTGCATTGCCATGCCCGCCCCTGCCACCACCCAAGCCCGCCCACTCGACCCTGCAAGGCCCCGATCCCAGCCCCGCGCCCACACGGATACACGCGTCACATACAGCAGGGACACTCACGGGGCACTCTGCTACGCGTGGAACCGGGACCCCAACTCCTGCACCCAGGCTGCCCCGGGGGAGGTCCACGGCCAGGGGGCCACCAGGCAGCGCCACGCATGCGCATACTGCGCCAACGTGCGCAAAGTCCTCACCATGCATAGTGAGGACGCATGCTTGGCGAAGCGCGCACGTGCGGCGGCCCCCACCTCGCCGGATTTTTAGGAAGCCGGCACCTCCTACCCGGCCCGGAGGCCCCTAACCGGCCCACCTACCCTGACAACGCCGACCACCCCACCTACAGCCCCTGTACCGCTCGCCCAGCCTGCAGTTACCCCTACCAGCCCCCCTGTAACCACTCACCTCAGCACTGCCAGTTTGCCCGAGGCGCGGCCTGACCGCCGCCTCGGCCCTGCCGACCCCATCGGCAACCAACCCTCACTCGGGCCCCAGCGCCCCCTCTGCAAGGCTCCCATCGCCACCCAGCGCCAGTCGCCCATCGCCCTCGACCCAGACGTCCACCTCGATCCAGGCGACACTGCCTTCCTCTGCCCCCCCCACGACCCCCCGCCCGACTCCCCCGACCCCCCTCACCCCGACCCTCCCCCCCCCCCACCCCGCACGATTTCGCTGCCCCCCTCGCCCGCCCCCGCCGCACCTCCTCCCCCTCACCCCGCCCTCAGACCCACCCCGCCCCGCCCACCCTCGACGAGCCCACCGTCGACGTCATCGACCCCAACCTCCAGGCCACCCTCCCCGCCGCCCCCTCCTGCGGCCCCACCCCCTCCCAGTACCGCCCCACCATCCTCGCCTCATGGCCCCACACCTCCGGCGAGGCGTGGGACCGCTACCCAACCTTCCTCCGCACATACACCGCCCTCCGGGAAGCGGGCCTACCTAATTTTTTGGCCGCCCGCATCCCCCTCCCCTCAGGCCTCCACATCCCTGCCTGGCGTTCCCACCTCCAAGGCTACCCCGACCAAGCCGTCCTCGACTTCCTCGAGTTCGGTTTCCCCGCCAACTACTCCGCCCCTACCCTCCCTCGCCCTTCCTTCTCCAACCACCGCGAGCCCCCCGAGTTCCTCCCCCACATACAGGCCTTCGTCGACACGGAGCTCGCCCTCGGCGCCCTCATCGGCCCCTTCCACGTCCCCCCCTTCTCCCCCTGGACGCAGGTCTCTCCTATGATGACCCGCCCCAAATCCGACTCGGATAAGAGGCGGGTCATCGTCGACCTCTCCTATCCCCGAGGGGCCAGCGTGAACTCGGGCATCCCCCGACGCGAGTACCTCGGGGAGCCCCACGCCTACACCCTTCCCTCCGTCGCCGACGTCGGCCGCCGCCTAGTCTCCCAGGGCACTGGGGCCTACGTCTGGTCGGCGGACATATCCCGGGCCTACCGCCAGCTCCGTGCCGACCCTCTCTCCTGCCCTCTCTACGGGATATGCCTCAACGGGGGGACCTACATCGACCTCGCTCTTCCCTTTGGCTGCCGCTCCTCGGGCGCGGCCTGCGTCCGCGTCACCTCGGCGGTGGCCTGGATCCTTCGGCGCGAGGGCTTCCACGCCCTCGTATACGTCGACGACTTCATCGGGTGCGAGGGCTCCTACCTGAGGGCCTGCCAGGCTTTTGACGCCTTCCTCGCCCTCACCACAGCCCTCGGCCTCGACGTGGCACCCGGAAAGTGTCACCCGCCCGCTGTCCGCCTCACATGGCTCGGATTCGCCCTCGACAGCGAGGCCATGACCATCCGGGTCGCCCCCGAAAAGATCCAGGCCCTCGTCGACGACTGCGAGGCCCGCGTCGCCCGCCCCACCCTCGGGAAGCAGGAGCTCCAGAGCCTCCTGGGTCGCCTCAACCACGTGAGCAGCTGCGTGCTCCCCGGCCGCAAGTTCATGGGCCGCCTCCTCGGGGCGCTGCGCAGCTGCTCCGGGGCCTCCACCCTCACCCTCGCCGACGACGCCCTCCGGGACCTGAGGTGGTTCGCCGCCTACGGGCGGATATCCAACGGCCTCCGCCTCCTCCGGGCCCCCGAGGGTCGTCGCTGGGTGATCGAGTGTGACTCCTGCCTCACCGGGGGCGGGGCCTTCTCCCCCACCCACTACTACGCCCGAGGGTACACCGAGAACTTCAAGGCGCGGTTCTCGACCATACACGAGCTCGAGGCGGTCAACCTCGTCGTCGCCCTCCGCGCCCTCCTCCCGGACGACGCCGCGGGGGCGACGGTGCTGGTGAACACCGACAACATGGCCTCCGCCCTCGCGCTCGAGTCGGGCCGCGCCCGAGACGCTACCCTCGGGACCTGCGCCCGGGAGCTCTGGCTGATGGCGGCCACCGGCTCCTTCGAGCTCCGCATCGTCCACAAGCCCGGGGCGGACCTCCTCCTCGCCGATGCCCTCAGCCGCGCCCACCTGCCCGGGCCATGGGACGAGACGGCCCGCGCCGAGGTGGCCCGCCTCGGGCTCCTCCCTGCCAACGCCGCCCATGACGACTTCCCTTTCTTTCCCGGTCTCTAGGTTTCCCCCCTGCCGAGGTCGCCGCCGTCTCCCGTTTCCGTGCCGCAGCCCTCGCCCCGGCGACCTGGAGGAACCGTCGTCGCCAGGCCGAGGAGTTCGTCACGTACGCGGTTGCCCGAGGCGCGGACCCCCTGGCGCCCACGCCCTTCGACGTCGCCGCCTTCACTGCCGCCCTCTTCCTCCGCGGGCTCGCGCCCGCCTCCATCAAGAACACCATCTCGGGCGCCCGCTCCTGGGTCGAGGGCGCCGGGGGCCTCACCTCGGGCTTCGACGCCCGCCTCCCCAAGGACGTCTGCCGGGGAGGGGAACGGCCCTCCACCCACCTCCAGCGACAGGCGCCCCCTCTCTCCCCGCACCAGCTCGCCCTCGTCGTCAACCACCTCTCGAGGGCAGGGCCCGCCTCCCTCGTCCCTCGGGCCGCGCTCCTCCTCGGGTACTTCGGGATGCTACGACAGTCCAACCTGCTGGCCCCGAGCCCCGAGGGGTGGGGCGGCCCCCACACCCTCACCCGTGACGACGTCCGCACCGCGCCCGGAGGGCTCCGCCTCCTCATCAAAAGTTCCAAGACCATCTCGAGCCCCTCGGGCGCGGTCGCCCTCTTCATACCGGCTATCCCCGGCTCCTCCCTTTGCCCCGTAGCGGCCTGGCTCGGAGCCGTCGCCCTCTGCCCCGCTGCTCCAGACGCCCCCGCCTTCATGATGCCCTCCGGCCGGCCCCTCGACCCGCGCTCCCTGACCGCGCTGCTGCGAGGGGCCCTCTCAGCCCAACGGGTGCCGACGCCCGAGGCGTTCACCCTGCACAGCCTCCGCCGAGGGGCCGCCCAAGCCTGCCAGCGCGCCGGGGTCCCCCTCTCCGAGATCATGGCGCAGGGCACATGGACCTCCGAGGCGGTCCACGCCTACGTGCCCCGCCTCGCGCCCTCGGGCGCCCCGCGAGCCCTCTCCGCCCTTTTGGTGGAGGGCTCCTCGGCACCCCCTCACTCCACTGACACTTGATTAACTGAACTTTACTTTTATTACTCCGCTCCTCATGAGCTTCTTTACTTTATTAGATCATTGCTTATTTACTTCTATTGTCCTCTTGTTACTCTGTTTGACCTGTATGCTCTGTCTGAGGCGTAAATAAAGACGCCTTATTTCCACCCCCGCCTCCTCTCTTCCTTTTCGCGCATCGGTCGTAATGCGAAGCATTGCGTTTGATGCGAGGAGAGGAAGAGACCCTCCCCCGCCCCGCGCTGTCGCGCTGCTTTCTCACCTCGGCAGACGGCGCGGCGCGCCGCCACCTCCCCCGCCCTCCGCGTCGCGCACCACTCGCGCCTCACCCGACGCCCGCTGCTCGCCACCTCTCGCCCTCCCCCGGGCCGGCAGCATTCACACCTCACCTGCTGTCGCCCGTCCCTCCTCCCTTATAAGGTCGCCCGCCGGCCTCCCTCAGGCACTCGCCCTCCTGCCGTCTCCCAGCTCTCTGCCGTTTTCACCACCCACCCACCCTACACTCCTCCTACACTTCTCTTCCAGCGGTGGAGGGCTCCTCGGCACCCCCTCACTCCACTGACACTTGATTAACTGAACTTTACTTTTATTACTCCGCTCCTCATGAGCTTCTTTACTTTATTAGATCATTGCTTATTTACTTCTATTGTCCTCTTGTTACTCTGTTTGACCTGTATGCTCTGTCTGAGGCGTAAATAAAGACGCCTTATTTCCACCCCCGCCTCCTCTCTTCCTTTTCGCGCATCACAAGTTCAACACCCTAACCACTAGGCCACAGAGGCCACAGATAATTGTCTATGTTAGTTTAGGCTATTTGTATATACAACGTATTATATACAGGCTACGTATGTATATATATATATATATGCATGTATACATGCATATATGTAGGCGTGTATATACGATATCATATATACTGGCTATGTATGCATGCAAGCATTTATTTATTTATTTATGTATGTACATTGCATCATTCAATCAGAAAGACATATAGAACAATAAACATTATAATTTATATACCATGTGTATATCATATGTATGATGTATATACTAGTCATATATAACATGTATGCATTACTAGTATATGCACTAGTAATAGTATATATGTCATATATATACAACGTATATACAAGGTATGTATATATATATGGACCAAAAAATATATGAGTCAGGATCACGAAAAGAAGCCAATTGGGGAAAGTTGTCAGCATCGAGCATTGGATGTCGGCGTCGATCGGTATAATTATAATATAGCATTGACAGAGGTGTTAGAAAGTCCTTAAATTTATCCTGAATGTAAAGGTCAAGAAAATACAACAACCTTATTTGTTTCTAGGATAATTTAATATAAAACAAAGAAATGCACTACACTTTAAGAATTGCGATGCCGACATCTTTTAAGGTTGTCGGCGTCGAGCATTGGATGTCGGCGTCGATCGGTATAATTATAGTTTAGCATTGACAGAGGTGTTGGAAAGTCCTTAAATTTATCCTGAATGTAAAGGTCGAGTAAATACAACAACCTAATTTTTTCTAGGATAATTTAATATTAAACAAAGAAATGCACTACACTTTTAAGAATTGCGACGCCGACATCTTAAATTTACCACCAATTGGCCCATTTTCGTGAGGCTGACTCATATATATATTGATCTGCCAATACTAATATATATATATATATAGGCCCGCCGCAATTGCGCAGGTTTCTGGGTTTAATGCTATGATGGCAGCAGCCGTTCTGGTCATGCCTATGTGTTATCGTTTGGATGGGAGCCATCGCAAATGCGCTGTTCCACAGCTTATGCGTCGGAGGATTTCTCCACTCACCTATGACGAACTGCACGTTCTGCGATCCCGAATCGTCCGCTGGCGCATACACTGCGAAACGGCTGCTGACGTCATAGCGTTAAGCCCAGAACTCGGCGCATTTACGATGGATCCTGTCCAAGCGATAATGCATGACCAGAACAGTCGCTGACATCATAGCATTAAACCTGGAAATCTATGCATTTGCGGTGGATCCCGTCAAGCCCTTAACGCTCAGGTCCGGCTGGATCATAGAATATGGCTGCTGGCATTATAGCATTAAGCTACAGCCAAACACGGCGCATTTGTGATGGATCCCGTCCAAATAATAACGCATAGGCACACCCAGAAATGCTGCTGCCATCATAGCATTAAAACCGGAAACCTGTGTATTTGTGGCGGATCTCCTCGAACTATTAATGCTCAGGCTCGGCCTATGTGGCCAGCATGGAATGGCTGCTGCATTAGTTAATAATAATACAAAAGATCTGGAAGTCAACAACTTTCAAATGTACATATCTCACTCCATATGGTTCACTCCTTTTTACATTCAATAACAACATTTTTTCCCCTTTTATATACAGTGTAACTGACAAATTTCAAACGGATGCACGCAAAACATACATATACATACACACACACATATATACATACATACATATGTATACATACATACATACATACACACACAGATACACACACACACACACCTTGTATATATGACGTCCTATACACAAATAGTCTGAACTGAGAGAAGTAATGATGTGTGGTCTCCGTGGCCTAGTGGTTAGGGTGTTGAACTTGTAATCTGAAGTTGTTTTGTCTTGTGGGTTCAAACCCCATACAGTCCAAAACCTTTTTACATTCAACAACAAAAAAAGGTTTTCATCTCTATGTGTTTCTCATTGAATTATGCAATGTAATTGTACTAACATATATTTTACATTAAAGCAAATGTATTTCCTCATTGAACTACTCTAAAGAAAATTGAAAATACTCCAGTTTTACCCTCCCTTCTCTCCACTCACCCAGCCAGTTTTAAAACAACAACTGCCAGCTAGTCCCAGCCTCAGACCCCACCCTGACCTCAGGACTGACCCACTTCTGGTGGTGAAGTGGGTCCACTACTCGCCACACACATATTTGGTTCTATAAACATAAAAACTAAACAAGGTTGCGCTTGGAGAGCATTTGTCGGAGTACGGTTCCCGTCGCCACGAGGTATAACTGGCCACTTTAAGTATTATAATGCCAACAACTAAGTATGCAAAACAATGTAATGAGAGGAAGAAAATAGCCGAAAATGCAGGAATTAAACTAAAACATTCTTACTCGTTGAACTGATGAGAGGCGCAGACTCCAGACCATCGAACCTCTTAATATACGACACAATTCTAAACCTGTACTCGGTGTCTGGCTGCAGACCTCTTTGGGTGAGGGTGAAGGTGCTTTGGTTGTTGTGTTGTATCCTTACGCCTTCTTGGTACTCGTTGTTTACATTCTCTGTATATTGGAGTCCGTACTCTTCCGGTGATGGATGTGATGGTATTATCTCTAGGGTAATACTTTTGGACGTTCGATGTAGCATTCGCTTAATGTGAGGCATAACTGGAAAGGAACACAGATTGAAAGGCTGAGGCATATTTCAATTTTGTTTGAAAGGCCAGCCTCTCAGTGGGGGGGACGAACCACCCGGTTGCCAATTAAGACCCTCCCCCCCCCCACGCATGCACCTTTATTTGGGGCAGGTGACCTACTTCAAGAGGTCACATCCCAGCCAGCATTCCCAGCTGGGCCCTGGCTGGGCCCCACATGGGACCCAGCTAAATTTGGCCAAAGGCTCCAAGTGGGCCTCACCTGGCCTACCCCAGGTGGGCCTATCTCAGTTATTGAATATGTTCACTATATCTTAGACAAAATATGATTTTTTTTTTTAAAGCTGGGAATCGAGCCCATGTGGCGCCCATCTCACGCCCACTTCAGAGCCCACCTGGAGCCCCTGCCCAGCTGTGCCCAGCTCGCCCATTGACAACCCATGTAGGGCCCACCAGGGCATGTTGGCTGGGATGGTACTGCCTCCAGTGTCGATATTCATGGCCCTCTCCTGTGCCCATTAATCGGAACACTTACCGTGTGGCACCCTCCCCCCCACGCACGCGCCTTTATTTGGGGCAGGTGACCTACTTCAGGAGGACACATGGTGCTGCCTCCAGTGTCAATATTCATGGAATTCATTTAATCGGAACACTTACCGTGTGGCACATTATGGTTTTGTGCCATGTGGTGACTGTTTATAAACGCTGAGTAGACAGTTGTTATGGCAACTGAGCTATCAATCACTAGATCTACTAGTTTTGGCCATTTGAATCGAAATTATGTAAATGCACCGTTTATAGCCATTAGACGACACACTTTTTCTCAGCAGATAACTATTAGTATGTACTGAATGTTCATAAAAACATGGCGCCAATGTGAGGATGAATAACTGGCTATATATGTTCTCGGGTAATTTTACATATACATTGGGAGATGTGGCAGAGACCGGTTGCTTTTGAAGGCGGATCGGGGGAGTGTCAGACTGCTGGCATGGGTTCTTTCTAGTCTGGCTCTGGCCTTGAAATCATTACAAAAAAAAGTGAATCATTTGATTCACAGGAAAACCATGAAGGGTGAATTTAGTACAGGTCCACAATCCCGCTAACGTCGTAACCATTAGGCTATCTAGGCTCCCTGGTGCAACCAACCTACCCAAGCCTACCTGTGTGTGTGGCATCTCACCTGGGGAGGTCAGCCCCACTCACTGCAATCTCACGCAATTGCCTTTGTTTGTTGGGGTTTTACATCCTAGCAACATCTAAGGTCATATCAGGACAGGTACCAACTTGTGACAGTGCGCACTCATGACAACTTTATAGTGCTGCCCTACCGGGGAGCCATGCCACTGACACCATGACTCAATTTCCCACTCAATCACATTATCCTGACACTGAGCTAACCAGTCCTTGCCACATCCTAGTAATGCCGAGCGCCGGACTGGGTAGCGACAAGTATCAATTTTGTAAGTCATTGGTTTGACTCAACAGGGATCCTAACTCTCAACCTTCCACATGGGAAGCCTGCGCTCTACCGATTCAGCCAGGCACATTATCCTGACACTGCGTCAACCAGTGATTGACCTATTTATCCTAGTAATGCCAAGCACCAGGCGAGATAACAATAAGTGACAAGCAAAGAATTTCATAAATCTTTGATTTGACTCGGTCAGGCATTGAATTCATGAAAATCGGATTTCTATACACTCCTAATCATTCTACCCCTTCCCCTCCCCCCCCCCCCCCATCCACATTTGACAAACAACTATTATAACTCAATGACTCGAGACCCACTACCACTACTCGAGACCCACTACCACCACTGAATAAATACATCTTCAACCAGCAATACACGCAATATAAACCACTATACATGCACAACATGCACTATTAAAAGACTAACCGTTATTAAAACCAAATCTAACTGATATACAAACACAGGATATGATTTAACCACTAGTGTACTAGTGGTATGCAGGTATTGCAATACCTCAGGGAGTTTGTCGCCCCTGCCCTGCAGAGTTGTAAACCACTGCCTTGTGGTACAGGTTCTTGACAGAACCGAAGGCTAAGGGAGCAAACCCTGAACAGAAAACCATGTCACTGTGGCAGCATCAAGGGTGGTTGATGTATGGAACTCCCAACATCTCCCGACCAGCCACTGCAGGAACAAATATTGTTGCGCATGTCTTGACATTTTCTTGCCGGTGTGAAACCTCTATTTGCCCCCCAAGAGAGTGCCGCTGGTAACTTGCAAAAGCCAGCAGCACTTCAACACTTTTGCAGGCAGCTTTCATGAAATTTAACAATCAAGAGAAACCTGAAGCTGAGAGACATTAAGACCGACTCATGGACATCACTCGCACAGCAGAGAGCTAAATGGAGAGCGGCAGTCAAGTAATGAAAGCAGTCTTTGTCGCATCGCGACTGACAGCATGATGATGATGACTATGTTGAGTACCTATGCTGTACACTATGCAGCATAGGCTGCTCCCTCACTTTCTTTTTATGTTCAGAATGGGCTGTGCTGCACACAATGCAACACATTCCACTTCCACTATGTACAGACCAGTGTCCCGGCACTACTGACAAAATATCTATTCAGATGAATAAAAATATTTACAAAAAAAAAGAAAAAGTTGCAAGATCTGATGGTTTTCAGTTTCTGCCACATTCCTTCTTTTAAAGATAAATAAATACATTTTGTTCATAAATATAATCTCTTTTATGTTAGTTTGAAGTAACTTTTATCCTAAAGGGTTATCCTTGGAGATATCTGAAGTGAAAACGTGCAAATTAAATTTTGACTTGAACATCGAATTTCTGGGGCACGACAGGCAGTTTTAGCAGTGATAGTCCATCAAATCCATCCTATGCGGCATTAAATGTTCAATGAGTGCACCAGTATTTACATGGTATATTTAGGATAAAGCTCAGCTAAGTGTTTTGATCCCAGAATTATAATCTTTTTTTCTTTTTTCTTTTTTTGGTGATGGGTGTATTTATGCTGCCCATAACGGTTAAGTCTAATGACTTGTTTTCGCCACTAGACAGTAATAGTCTTGTGACTCCCCTTCTTTTTACCACCTTCAGTTGTTGTGTAGCTAACTACTGAATGCATTCTTTCTCTGTTTGTAAGCATTCTCCCACATCCCCCAAAGCTCTGTGAGTTTGTTCGTTCTACAATTGGATAATTGTTTCATTACCAATAGTTAATTTCTCTGAATGTCTTCACCTTGCTGTGTTAGTGGTCATTAGGTTTTGATTTTAAGTTTAAAGTTTACCTTTTGTATGTATCATACCTAGCATATGAAGAACAGAATGTGTACATGAAAATATTTTTGATTATCACTAATTCCACGTCAGATGACTATAGAGCAATGAACAAACAAGTAGGAATATACAAAATAAACCTTTTGAAAGTTTGATGCCAATGTTTATCTCCATTTTTGGATTGGCATTTACGTAGTTTTGCGCTTGAACTCTTCATATATATATACCCTCTAAAAGTTTGCTTGACTTATCAGTGTATTTTCTATTTATTTATCTATCTTTCTTTTTCTTTTTTCTTTTCTTTTATTTGTTGTTGTCATTAGTCTAGCAGTGCATTTAGCTCTCTTGTGATTAATGTTTTATATGTTTCTATTGTCCCTGTACTTCTTTCTTCTACTCCCAGTGTATTCCATTCCCTTGCATTCATGTACTCGGTACTTCTCTCATATGATCTGTTTTTGGCTCTGTTTATTATCAGACTAAGTTATATGGAATATAATCTGACTAAGATATATGGAATTGTCATTTTCAAGACCATTTTAACTGAGAAAGAAAATATATTTTTCATATATTTACCATTGGTATTTATTTTAATCCTTGTGCTGGATTAAGATAATCCATAGAAACAAATAATCTCAGAATCAAGATCCCAAAGACCAAGAGAATTACATCACCTTTATTTGATCCCTGTACCTACAGAATTGTGGAAGTTACAGGCATGACTAAACTAAAACAACGGTCAGTAGTCACAGGTTTCATTCTCAAAATGAGCGGCAAAACAGTGTAATGAAGACCACATGCTGCTTCCCATGTTGATGGTCGGCTGAAGTTGCATGGGTGGTTTGGTGTATCCTGCCATCGCGAATACCTCAATCCGTATGGCGTTTACGGCAGCCGTATCCCTCCAGCCATCGGGGAGGCGGCCGTCCACTTTCTGGTGAATATCTCCTCAGGTTACTGCCTCACGACCGGTCATGTGAGGGTGCATTTTTCCTGGGCGACCATCTCTTGGTGGCTTGAGAAGGCCTCCAGGGCACTCGCCGGGATACCCTACTGGTACTTGAGGTAGTTGAGGCGCTTTAGGCCCAGCGTGTATTCCTCACGGGTCGCCTCCCCTTTTTTACTTGCCTTTCCCTCATCCCCCACGCTCGACCAGATCGTAAGGGAAAAGATATTTAGGTGGAATACCTTTCTTCCTTGTGTGTCCTTTGCCGTCCGCTGCCGCGACGATGAGCCTGACAGCCTCCTCGACCGTAGAGTGGGCGGCCTTGCCGTACGCGTCGTCTCCAGTGGGATGTTGTCGGCGTACTGCCCCGCCGCGGCCGGTGTCAGCGTCTTATTTCCCACAAGTCTCATTTCCCAAATATCGCTTCTGCGTATGTGCGGATTCGAGTGACGAAAGCAAACTTTGGTTGGCTTTATGACTTTAAACCCAAGAATACTGGAGGAAACGTGTACAACAATATTCTCTACGAGTTTGAGAATATTGGTGAATATATTAAAGAAGTTATTGGCGAAAAACCGATTCGGTGACATCGCCGTGTTTACTTCTGGTAGCTTGTTCGACCTGATTATCACTATCAGTTTTTTAGCGGTTATTCTTATGAGTTTAAACCCAAGAATACAGGAGAATACGTATTGCTTGTGGAGAACAATATTCTCTGACTTTTAGAATATTGACACATATATTAAAGAATGTATTGGAGTTAAACATATTTCTTGTGGAGAACCAGATTTGTGGGAGGTGAGACGCTGACACCGGGGGAGCGGGGGCAGCCCTCGCACCCCGCTCATGTGTGTCCCGTATCGGCACTCGCCTCGGTGTTGAGGGGAGGGCGATGATTAAAGTTGCATGGTCCGATGGCACTTGAATTTTTGTCTTATTTTTGAGATAAATATATCAAATTGATCGTTACAAGCTACTAATCATTAGTCTGGAGTGATTTTGATTAAAGATGATTAGTTTTGAAGTAATATGAGCTGAAAGAACCAAAAATAATTTCGACAAGCTTGTCAAAAGTCCTGTGGCTATGACCCAGATGGTCATCTCGCGGTGACCACGTGATGTGAGATGACCTGGAACTTACACTTTACAGGACTGTAGGTAGGTATTCCTGGTTGGATGTGGCCTTCTGGCACTAGGGTTTTTAACAAAATATAATGTGTGTCTGTTGTCTGCTTGTGTCTGTCTATGTATGTCTGTGTGTGTGTATTTCTGTGTGTGTCTATCTGTGTGTTTCTCTGTATGTGTGGGTATGTATGTATATATGTGTGTGTATGTATGTGTGTGTGTCTGCCTCTATCTGTGTGCATCTGTCTATGTGTCTCTGTCTGTGTGTGTCTCTCTGCAAAGTCAGGTTGGGTGTATGTGTGTCTGTGTATGTCAGGTGTGTGCATGTCTGTGTGTTTCTGTGTCTGTGTGTGCTGTCTATGCATGTGTGTCTATCTATGTGTGTCTGTGTGTGGGTGTATATGTATGTGTGGTAATGTCTGTGTGTGTATGTGCATCTGTGTGTATATCTGTGGGTATGTATGTGTGTGGCTGCCTCTGTTTGTGTGTGTCTGTGTGTGTGTCTCTCTCTGCAAAGTCAGGTCGGGTGTATGTGTGTATGTGTATGGGTGTGTATGTCTGTATGTCTGTGTGTATGTATGTGTGTGCATGTATGTGTGTGTGCTGCCTCTGTCTGTGTGTGCTGTCTATGCATGTTTGTCTGTGTGTCTATCTGTGTGTCTGTCTGTGTGTATATATATATGGGTGGTAATGTATGTGTGTGTATGTGTGTATGCATATGTGTAGTTAGTGTGTGTCTGTATGTATATGTATGTATGTGTGTCTGTGTGTGTATGTCTATGTGTGTATGTCTCTGCATGTCTGTCTGTGTGTATGTCTGTGTGTGTCTGTCTGGGTGTGTGTGTGTGTGTGTGGCTCTCTCTCTGCAAAGTCAGGTTGGGTGTATGTGTGTCTGTGTATGTCAGGTGTGTGCATGTGTGTGTGTTTCTGTGTATGTGTGTGCTGTCTGTGCATGTCTGTCTGTGCATGTCTGTCTGTGTGTGCCTGTCTATGGGTGTATGTCTGTGTGTGTATGTCTTGTGTGTGTATGTATTGTGTGTGTATGTCTTGTGTGTATGTCTTGTGTGTGTATGTCTTGTGTGTGTATGTCTGTGTGTGTATGTCATGTGTATATCTGTCTCTGTGTCTCTGTAAAGTCAGGTCAGGAAACACACAGACACATCCACCTCATATCCCCTTCCCCTCTATGACCCTGCACAGCAGGCCTACTTGGTTGGGGGGGATAATGGGGTCACGAGATTGGCCTAATTGGTTAATGGCCTTCCTGCATAATGAGGGTTTCAAACTGAGTGTTCAAAGGGGTGAGGTTATAAACTCACTGGTTATTCTGTATATACTGTCCCAAATCATTAGCTAATACACCAATATCTAAGTTGGATATATAGCATCAAATGTAAGTAGTTGTTTTAATTTTGACAAAATTATATTTCATCGGACCATGCAACTTTAACGGCCCGCCCGGCTTCCATGCAGGCCGTCGAGACTTGTTTGTGAACTGGTGTGACCTCTAGGTGCTCTAACCATTGGAGATGTTGGTGACAGCGTCCTGGTGCGATGGGAGTGGTGTCGGTCTGTTGACGTGGGAGAGCGCCATGTCGGTGGCGTATGGGGCGTGGATGGCGACCGGGTGGCTTCGCGGTGGCGTACCTTGGCGGTGGCGGCTGCCAGGGCTGCGGTGGCTTCCCCGAGCACCTTGCTCTGCGCCGCCATTTCCTTCCGCCTTTGGGCGGCGTGGGGCTCGAGCACTTCCCAATGCCTTTCGATGGCGTCGATGGATGCCTGCATCTTAACCATGCAGTCGGCTTGCTTCGCTTTTGCCGACGGCTTCTTTGCACGGGCGGCCTGTCTGGGGGGCGGCGATAGGACTGGCGCCGGGGTTGCGCCGCCATATTGCGAGGAGAACAACTTGCTGGGGTTGATCTCGGGGACCGCAGTTGCCATTTTTGTGGCGCGCTTCACCGGTCGGCCTCTGGGATGTGTGGGGTGGCGTGTTCGCTGCATCTTGCTGCGTGCCGTGGGTGCCTTTTTTATCTTTCCATAGCTTTGTGACGTGGGTGTAGCCTGGTTGGAGACGGGTGTATCGGCTAAAACAATCCGCTTTGAAATCGGAGCCCGAATTCGGGTCAAGCGGTGTAAGCGGAGGAGGGGGTGTGGAGGGCGCATGCGCCGCTTAGTAATGTGAGCGTCTCAGGCTTCCTCCGCCGAAACAACCACAATTCAAAATTATGGTCCAATGAAGACCACATAAAAATGCCGTAACTGTCTGTCTATTCAACATATTTTCCAAATTAAAAACCGATTTGTGCTTGTCTTAACAAGCCCATTCCAACAAGCCTAAGTTTATGTTATTTGTGGGGTTTTGACATTTTAGCTGATATACCTAGTCTTGGTTTTTGCAAATGTGCTGTTTTGATGGGACTTTGAAGCTTTGAACTAAAGTACTTGCCTAGTTTGTAGAAAGAAGAAGAAGCGAGGCCATGGTAGTGAACAGGCGTTTTACACATCTGGTACTTCAGGTTGCACGCAGGTTTTGTCCACTCCTTGTCGACTCCGACAATGTGTACAAATCCCAAACAGTCAGTTGTTGTGTCGCACGCCTTTGCACATGCTTTGATTGCAGCGTCCCTCGGGGTACCGATGTCGTATCCGGAGCAGATCCCATTCAAGCCACGCACATAGTTAATAACTGGTAGGAGTTTAAAACAAATATATATATAAACAGGGAGGCCAGTTGGGGTTGATGAAATTAGTGGAAAATTAGTGTTCTCGTAATGCGACAGGAGGCGCGCATGTGGTGTCAGTGCTTAGCCTTATGAGAAAGTCATCGTAGAATATTGACCAATCACAGCACACCAAATTCTTCATATTTTGCCCATTCCATTAAAGATTTTCCAGTAGAAATCTCTACTGGAAATTTATGGAATTATGGAAAATTGTCTATCTCAACAACAAAAATATGAAAAGAAATTAAAACGGCACAAATTATCTAAAACGTATAGAAAAATCGAATTTGAATTTTTTTTTTAAATTGGTAGTAATGGATATGCATCGAAATTGGAAAATTAAAAAAATCTAAGTCATCCCAAATTGTCTAAAACATTAATAACAAATTGTTAAATGAAAAAAGGAGAAATTTGGAAATTATTGGAATTCCATTAATTAGTGGAAGACTGGCATCCCTGTATATAAATATATATACATATATAGTATAGTTATACGAGTCTTACCTAGGTACAGATGATGGATAACTGTTGTTTTCCCGAGGTACGAGCCTCGGATAGTCGTGGGTCAGGGAGAAGGAAGCACATCCGGGTCCAGCAAACTTTTACATACTTAATAGGATAAAAAATTATCTTTAAATTCTATGGGTACTAATATGTTTTTGTTTCGGCACAAGCCAACATCATAGTAGTGGTAGGGTAGGTGGGCCCTGACCCACGACTATCCGAGGCTCGTACCTCGGGAAAACAACAGTTATCCATCATCTGTACCTAGGTAAGACTCGTATAACTATACTATTTTAGCTCGGTACTACGCCTCTGGCTATTCGTAGTCCAGGGAGAACTTTACGTAATCTCATTTTTTATCCTTTTTTATTCTATTCTTTAACATAACATGTTTCAGTACAAAAATATAATTTTGTGTTTCTCACCCGTCTTTTAGTTGGTGAGTAAGCCAGTCACCAGGCCGCTTCACTTTTCTAGTTGTTTGTTGTAATGTTTTGCAAATGATATAGCCGTCTTCCAGCCGGCGTGCACCAGGATTCTCTTGACTGAGATTCCTAATTGTCTTGCTTTAGAGACAATGGCCCCCCTCGTTGAGTGGGATGCCTAGCGTCCAGTATTGATGCCCGCCTCATTAAGCACCTTGATGGTCCATCTTGCGAGTGTGTCTCTCGACATAGCCTTATGCGGTTTAATAAAGCTTATCAAGAGCTGTCTGGAATTCTTTATTTCACGTGACTTGGATATATACGCCCTAATGGCTGACACTACACGAATACGTCGATCATCGGGAAAACTATTTACATGTACCGTGAACAGTGGGTCCCCCATACGGTTCGACTTTGTAGATGTGTGTGTGATGAGGGTGTAGGTGTGTGGTGGGGTGTAAGTGTGTGGTGGGGGTTTAAGTGTGTGGTTGGGGTGTAAGGGGGTACTGGGGGTATACGTGTCTCATGGGGTGTAGGGGGTTATAGGTGTGAGTGGTGGGGGTTTAGGTCTGTGGTGGGGGTGTAGGTGTGTCGTGGGAGTTTAGGGATGTAAAGATTGTGAGGTGCCGCTCTGCAAGACACCCCTACACCTCCATCACAAACCACCTACACCCCCACCACACACACCGTCAACACCCACCACACACACATACACCCCCACCACATCCCCACACCCCCACCACATCCCTAAGCCCCCACCATACCCACTCACCACACACCCCTACACCCCCACCACACACCCATAAATCACCATATACCCCCACCACACACACCAAAATCGTTACCGCACCCTACACCTCCACAACATACCCACCACACAAACATATGCCTCCATCACACACTCACCATACACACCTACACCCCAACCACACCATACCCACTCACCACACACCCCTACACCCACACCACACACCCCTAAATCCACACACACCAAAATCCTCACCACACCCTGACACCTCCATCACACAAACATACACCCCCACCACACACACACCATACACACCTCTGCACCCCCACCACACACCCCTAAATTCCCCCACCCCCCACCCCCCACACCAAAATGCTCACCACACCCTACACCTCCACCATACACCCCTACACACAAACATATGCCCCCACCATACATACCTTAACCCAACTACACCCCCTCAATCCCCATGACACCCCCTCTTATTTACAGACACTTGATAGAAGGAACTGCTTCTATTAGTTTATCCAACCAAAGCATTACAGAGACCGGCATGGTGCGCCATCTGACGAGACTCATGAAAACTGAAAGGTCCCCATTCAGTTAATCTTTAATAACAAGTTTTAAAAACTTGATGTATGTGAATGCTAACATGAACTATACCAACGTATCCATAAAAAAGCGATACTAACCTGGTTGGTTTAGTAGTTAATGTAGAAAAACTGCCGGAGCTACTAAACAAACGTCCTCCCGTTGTGAGTACCCAGATAGCACACAGTCGTTGGCCCGACGGCGGCCCGACGGAGGCCGCTCCGGCGGCCCGACGGTGGAAATCGTCGTCGGGCCGACTTTGTTTTGTCCAACCTCCCGCCGTCGGCGCGACGGCGGCTGCCGCCGTCGCGCCGACGGCGGCAGCCACCGATGAACCGACGGCGACAAACGCCGTCGAGCCGACGGCGACAAACGCCGTCGGGCTGACGGCGACAAACGCCGTCGGGCCAACGGCGACAAACGCCCTAATAAACTACAAAACTTTTACGTCGGCCCGACGGCGACAAACGCCGTCGGGCCGACGTTGTTTTGTCCAACCTGCCACCGTCGCCCCGACGGCGGAAACCGCTGACCAGCCGAGAAGACACTGTCACTCTAGTGTCAATACCTACAAGTGCAAAAATATTAGTTTTATTCAAAATTAATAGAAATCCAGAACCCTAACCTTATAAATTTAATATAGTCTGTACGTATTGACACTATAGTGAGAGTGTCTTCGAATCTCGGAAAAAAACCAAGATGGCGGTTCTTGGTCAACCTTCCGTACATGGTAATTCAAATCGTATTAACATGAATAATTCCATTAATACGTCGTAATAAATTACAAAACTTTTACAAAATAATCTAAGCATATTAATAAACAAACCTGTTAAATAATTCCTTAAAATTCCTCCGATTCATGGAGTTATTTGTAGAAAAAGAACACTGCTCAACGATCGCACGTGGTCGGGTCACTCTCCTGAAAACTGGTCAGCATGAGATGGGATTTTAAAACATCAATAAAAACCTTCCTACTTATTTTTTTCTCTTATACTTTTCATATTCACGCTCAGATTTGATGAAAGAAATAAGGGAAATAAAATAAAACTGTGTGCAACTTTGGTCTTTTAGTTATGAACTGTTTTTGTACCAAAAAAACCCCATTTTACAGTCAGCCATTTGTAACATGACATATGGGACGTGGTTGAATCCTTATTAACATCTTGTATTGCATTGATATATCAAACAAAACAGTTCCCAAATCAAAGAGGAAGTATTTATTAATATGTATGCATGCTTACATTTAAAAAAAATTAAATTTAATGTCTTCAGAAATAACATTACAAATATCCGTCACACGTGTAACCGTGGTGTCTGGATGCCACACAAATATTGTACACTAATTATTCAGTGAATAAAGCATGGCTGGGAATTACTTTTTGTTATCAATATAAGCACTAGATATTTCTGTATATTATGCCATGATTAATATGCTTCTAAGACAAATAAGTGTTCACACTTCCTGTCTACCAATCACTATATCACAAGTATGATATTATTTAATTCTGATTAGATATTTATTAAGCACACTGTGTGGTGTCCTAAACATGTGTTACACGTGTGACACCCATGTTATACTGCCATAAGAGATATCTTATTCATGGACTACACCTTTATTTTTTATCTCTTAAATTTATATTTTACATAGATGTAAAGGGGAGATTTCCAGCTTTCATTTGCAACCAAAAAATGTAAAAAATTCAAATATTAAATTTTAACTCTCCATGTGACACTTCTGGCCAGTTTTCAGGAGAGTGACCCATATACAGTAAAACCTCTCTAACCAACCACCTCCACAGATCGACCACTACCCTATATCGATCGCATTATTTGGGTCCCAACAATACCATTGTAACCATATTTTAACTCCCTAAACCGACCACCTCCCTAAATGGACCATTCAAATTCGGTCCCAAGGTCGGTCGATTTAGAGAGGTTTTACGGTATATAAATATATAGGCTAAGGAAATACTGCCCTCTATGGAAGATCTTCTGGGGCTGTATGCATGACGAGTAAGTTATCGCCCCCGAGGGTAAGGACCGAGTTTGGGGTAGCTATCGCTGAGGGTAGGAAATGTGTCACGGGGTATGCGTGAAGCCAAATCGGCGAGGAGGTAGGTACCCTAGCAGTTATTTATAGATTTGGGAAATCCCTCTGTGTTTGTAGCCATATATTAGGCTCAAATATATTAAATGCGATCATATTTAACAGAATTACATACCCAATAAGTGAAATTTTATCAATTTAACCCTAAATTCAAAGCGTTATTAAGGCTACCGCCGCATTGGCGGCGATATTAATAGTTATATTTTCGAATCGACGAACGTATAGTAAACAAACCGCCTCCACCACCGGCCCTGTCACATTACAACGTTTCTCACCGGCGACCCGTCAGCGTTGACGTCGGCGACCCGTCAGCACCATGACCTGATATCCCACTCAGTCAGATTATCCTGATACTGAGCTAACCAGTCCTTGCCCTATCCTAATAATGCCGAGCACCTGGCAAGGAAGTGAGAAGCGTAAATTTGTAAGTCATTGGTTTGACTCGACATGGGCTCTACCCACGATCTACCAAAACGGGAGATGGACGCTTAACTCATTCAGCCATCCCGTCTTTCTTTTTTCTTAAAGATGTATACTGCCTATCATGGATAAGTCTGAATAGACTTGTTTTCACCATTAGACAGTTTGTTGATAGAAAGCCCGAGCCAACACTTTTACCGACCCAAGGGATTTTTAACCTCCCATACCACATAAGATGGTATGAGAGCAACCAGCCTTTGATGACGCTGTAAGTTATACACCGCGGTGGAAATCCAAATTGGCAGAGTTGGGGTCAAAGGGACTCGAACCAACGACCTTCAGATTAGGAGTCCGACCTTGAAAAAAAGTCAGAAACTCTAACCACTCTGCCACAGAGAACACCATAGGCCCTATCATACAGCAAGCTGACAACTGGTGTATTACTTTGTAGTACAGTATAACCCCGTTAAACCAAACTTGAAGGTATCCTAGAAATTTGTTTGGATTAACCGATCATTGGTTTAACCGACCTTTGACTTTAACTTGGCTTTGGCAAAAACGGGGGTGCATTATGAATGTACAATGTATGTGGACACTGATTATTGTTTTTTATGTATACAGTTTAACCCCATTAAACCAACCTCGGTTAAATCAAATGATCGGTTAATCCAGACTTTTTTTCGGCGACCTGTCAAAATACTACCATTTATCATATAAAACAGTCTCAGATGACCTTAAAACTACATGAAAGTTTGGTTTAACTCTACCGGAAGTGGCCTGGGGCAGACAATTTTGTTTGGATTAACAGATACTTTGGATTAACCGACTTTGGTTTAACCAACTTTTTTATATGATAAATGGTAGTATTTTGCCGGGCCGCCGAAAAAAAGTTTGGATTAACCGGTCGTTTGGTTTAACCGAGCTTGGTTTAACGGGGTTGTACTGTAGTACTATTAGTGGGAACTCATCAATGTCTGTGTTGAAAATTCCAATGCGCTTCAGAGAAGGAGAGGAGTGACACCTACCGTTTTCAGTGCACTTTATTTTGGTGATGAAGGCGAACCCAATGAGCAGCCACTCCACCCGTAAGGACATCCCATGAACCTAGTCGAAACAGAAGAAATAATAATAACTCTTTTTGTGATTTTTGTGATTTTTGTTGTTATTCCAGTTGAATAATATCTTTTTTCAGCACCGAGGCACTGGTCTTCCAGCCGGAACAATGATGGTGCATCTGAACTATTTATGGATGAGATGATTGTTTGTTTGTTGTTGTGTTACATCCTAGCAACATCTAAGGTTATATCAGGACGGGTACCAACTTGTGACAGTACGCACTCATGGCGACTTAATAGTGCTGCCGCACTGGGAAATCAGGCCGCCGGCACCATGACCCGATATCCCACTCAGTCACATTATCCTGGCACTGAGCTAACCAGTCCTTGCCCTATCCTAATAATGCCGAGCACCAGGCTAGGAAGCAACAAGTATCAATTTTTAAGTCCTTGCTTTGACTCGACTGGGAATCGAACTCACAAACTCCCGATCTTCCGCACGCGAGTCCTGTGATCTACCGATTCGACCACCGTGCCCGGTGGATGAGATGATGAGATGGTATTCCCAATATAGGCCATAGCAATTTGAAATCAGGCATTACAAATGTTATGGGGATCTTATTTTGTACATGTAGATGGGAGAATGACCATTTACCTTTAGACTATATCATTGATTTACTGATCATACCTGTAGGGAGATTATTAATACAATGGATATGACGCGCTGTTACAGGTAGTAGTGAATTTGGGATTATGCAGATAATAGTTCCATGATTCATTTAAATTATATTGGTCAACTATAGCTTTGTGGTAGGCCCCCCTATATGTTTTTATTAGTTCAGTCTAAAAATCCGGCAGTACAGTGAGTGTATGTAGGGGGGGGGGGGGGCAGTGGTATGTGCACAGAAGGGTGGCGCCCCCCAATGGATCTGAGTGTGAGTAGGATGGAAGTTTTTAGGTTAAAGTTGCATAGTCCGATGAAATATCAAATCTTCAAAACCAAACCAATTATCTAGATTTGATTTTACATATCTAACTTAGATACTGATGCACTTATTAAGCATTTGTTTTTGTGTAGAAGGCAATACTGAGTAAATTTAACAGAACCTGTTACTGCAGAAGTCTATGATGTCAGAGTTTTGGCAAGCTTGCCAAAACTAATTTTCCATGTTTGCATTCAAAATATTTAAAACGTTTACCATTTAAAATAAAAGAAAGTAACTTTGAACTAATGTAAAATAGATACTAGTGATCGATCTAATATATTTATGTCAGAAAAAGTACGGACATTCAAAACCATCGGACTGTGCAACTTTAACAGACAGGCTCTCCCATTTCACCAACTATGTGCCGATATAAGTAGCTATTTGATACTGGAACCAGGAATTCCACTCCCTGTTTCATACTGTAGTGCGTGACGGTGGGCGGGCGGGGGGGGGGGGGGGGGGGGGACCGTGGGCCATCACAATACCAAAAGCAATTTTTGCCCACATTTAGACTACGTTGTCATTCACCCCTAATGCAAGTACAGCGTGAATCTTTTATGTACTTTAAATGTACGCGTTTCGGAAATTGAAGAGATGAGAGTTGCATAGATAATCCGATGATCTTAAATTTCGGCCATTTTCTGAGATACGTATATTAGATTAGATAAAAGATTCACCCCGTACTTACAGTACAGGGGTGAATGACAACGTAGTCTAAATACGGGCAAAAATAGCTTTAGTATGGAACAGGAAGTAGAATGCCTGGCACCAGTGTCAAATGGTTACTTATATTGGCACAGAGTTGGTGAAATTGGAAAGAATGCAAACAGACAAGATGGCGGCCATAGAACTCCATCGATTTCACTTTTAAAGTCTATTAAACTGCATGTTTTATTACATTTTTCAACTCAAAGTTAGTGGGGAAATATAAAAACATATATAAAGAATAAATATTGCTTCTTAAATTAAGACATTATTCACTCAATTAATTTCCCCAGCATGTCGAATTTCTTGGCCAGCTTTTCTAATGGGTTGGTTTTCACCCCTGTACTGTCAGTACAGGGTGAATCTTTTATCTAATATTAGATTGATTGTTACAATCTACCTCACTTCTACTCTTCTACCTCACTTTATTTTAAGTGGCTAATTTTGGAGATATATTTGAATTGAAAACATGCCAAAATAACATTGGTTTTGGCCCAGTCAACAAAAATACTATAAATTAAACAAAAACTTCATATATTAATTTCAAACAATAAGTTCATATATAAATGTTATATATGGATCTTTTCATTGTAAATGAGGGTCCAAAATTAATATTGTGTATATAATTTCGCTCCCCCATCCCCACCCGCTGAGTAGCCAACTCTTGTCCATACGTATAGGGGAAAGGCACCGATATTGGACCAGCCCAGATATTGGACCACCCGCCGATTTGCGGCTGTGTTGCACGCACTAGTTGCTATCTGTGTACAGGTCAATCACCCGTACCTAGAGTAGGAACAGGGATGCGAGATAACAACTAGTACACGCAACACAACCGGAAAT